>CAWUFW010001994.1:600000-1115000 GCA_963921515.1 Calotriton arnoldi | reverse complement strand
CGGGAGCCCCCCGTCCTGCAAGCCAGCCGAGGGTCTGGGCATTTATCGGGGACAAAGGAGGCTCTCCCCGGCCTGGCTAGGGTTCAGAAGCAGGGACCGGGCCTGGGGCTTGAGCTCTGTCCGGCAGGCCATGGGGTACTGGAGCCCCCCTCCCATCCTGCAAGCCAGCCGAGGGTCCGGGCACTGGGGATGGGGGTCCACCGGGGCCCGGGGAGGCTCTCCCCGGCCTGGCTAGGGTTCAGAAGCTGTGACTTGGCCCGGGGCTCGTGCTCCGTCCCAGTGTCCCAGGGTGCAGGAGCCCCCCGTCCTGCAAGCCAGCCGAGGGTCTGAGCGCTGGGGACGGGGGTCCACTGGGGCCCGGGGAGGCTCTCCCCGGCCTGGCTAAGGTTCGGAAGCTGGGACCGGGCCCGGGGCTCGTGCTCCGTCCCAGTGTCCCAGGGTGCAGGAGCCCCCGTCCTGCAAGCCAGCCGAGGGTCCGGGCGCTGGGGACGGGGGTCCACCGGGGCCCGGGGAGGCTCTCCCTGGCCTGTCTAGGGTTCGGAAGCTGGGACCGGGCCCTGGGCCGGGGCTTGTGCTCTGTCCGGCGGGCCCCAGGGTGCGGGAGCCCCCTGTCCTGCAAGCCAGCCGAGCGTCCGGGCACTGGGGACGGGGGTCCACCGGGGCCCGGGGAGGCTCTCCCCGGCCTGGCTGGGGTTCGGAAGCTGTGACCGGGCCCGGGGCTCGTGCTCCGTCCCAGTGCCCCAGGGTGCAGGAGCCCCTGTCCTGCAAGCCAGCCGAGGGTCCGGGCGCTGGGGACGGGGGTCCACCGGGGCCCGGGGAGGCTCTCCCCGGCCTGGCTAGGGTTCGGAAGCTGGGACCGGGCCGGGGCTCGTGCTCTGTCCGGCGGGCCCCGGGGTGCAGGAGCCCCCTGTCCTGAAAGCCAGCCGAGGGTCCAGGCGCTGGGGACGGGGGTCCACCGGGGCCCGGGGAGGCTCTCCCTGGCCTGGCTAGGGTTCGGAAGCTGTGACCGGGCCCGGGGCTCGTGCTCTGTCCCAGGGTGCAGGAGCCCCCCGTCTTGCAAGCCAGCCGAGGGTCCGGGCGCTGGGGACGGCGGGTCCACCGGAGCCCGGGGAGGCTCTCCCCGGCCTGGCTAGGGTTCGGAAGCTGGGACCGGGCCCGGGGCTGGGGCTTGTGCTCTGTCCGGCGGGCCCCGGGATGCGGGAGCCCCCTGTCCTGAAAGCCAGCCGAGGATCTGGGTGCTGGGGACGGGGGTCCACCGGGGCCCGGGGAGGCTTGCCCCGGCCTGGCTAGGGTTCAGAAGCTGTGACCGGGCCCGGGGCTCGTGCTCCGTCCCAGTGTCCTAGGGTGCAGGAGCCCCCCGTCCTGCAAGCCAGCCGAGGGTCTGGGCACTGGGGACGGGGGTCCACCTGGGCCCGGGGAGGCTCTCCCCACCTGGCTAGGGTTCGGAAGCTGGGACCGTGCCCGGGGCTTGTGCTCTGTCCGGCGGGCCCCGGTGTGCGGGAGCCCCCTTTCCTGAAAGCCAGCCGAGGGTCCGGGCGCTGGGGACGGGGGTCCACCGGGGCCCGGGGAGGCTCTCCCTGGCCTGGCTAGGGTTCAGAAGCTAGGACCGGGCCCGGGGCTCGTGCTCCGTCCGGCGGGCCCCGGGGTGCGGGAGCCCCCCGTCCTGCAAGCCAGCCGAGGGTCCGGGCGCTGGGGAAAAGGGTCCACCGGGGCCAGGGGAGGCTCTCCCTGGCCTGGCTAGGGTTCGGAAGCTGGGACCAGGCCCGGGGCTCGTGCTCCGTCCGACGGACCCCGGGGTGCGGGAGCCCCCTGTCCTGCAAGCCAGCCGAGGGTCCGGGCGCTGGGGAAGGGGGTCCACCGGGGCCCGGGGAGGCTCTCCCCGGCCTGGCTAGGGTTCGGAAGCTGGGCCCGGGCCCGGGGCTCGAGCTCCGTCCGGCAGGCCCCGGGGTGCGGGAGCCCCCCGTCCTGCAAGCCAGCTGAGGGTCCGGGCGCTGGGGACGGGGGTCCACCGGGGGCTGGGGAGGCTCTCCCCGGCCTGGCTGCTTTCAGAAGCAGGGACCGGGCCGGGGAGCGGGGGTGGCTGGCTTTATCTGCTCCGCTGGCGGAGCGGAGTTTTCTGCCCACCCCTACAAACCATCCCTGCTCGAGATATTTTTCACTCATCGGGCGGACAATTTTGAGGAGATTTAAATAGGTAAATCTCTTTCCGCTGTCTACAACTAGTAAGATTGTGAGCGTGCATTTTGTTACGAGCTATCCAGCAGGTTTGTCAGCGTACTTGCCTTCGTGGAAGTGCACACGTTATTGTATACATTGTGGGTTGTCGTTCCCGGCTTGACTTGTGAATGTGTGTAGCCGGAGCGTGTAATGTAACTCGCAGGCGGCCATATTGGTAGATCATTTCGGATTCTATGTCAGGACCGGAGGCTCCGATTATGCTTCTCATTTCTTTACTACTTTATTCACAGCAGCCAATGAAAGAAAAGTTTCAATAACACTACATTACACATGAATACCAATATGTCACATGATCAACCATAGAGCACAGCCCTATATAAGCCCTAACCAAGGTAACAGTGTCCTCTTTCTTTGCTGCTCCACAGCCATTTTACTCATATTTGAACTGCTTGATTATCGCAGTGTATTGATTGATTACGCTTTGCACTGTATGCTTATATTGTGTTTTCGATGCATACTTCTCTTTATCGCTTTTAGCGATTTAGGATTTAAGTGTTTATTATTGTGGATTTGTGCCCGATTTACTCGTTTGGTTCGTGGGTTCGCCTCAGGCTCAGAAGTCGGCCTGCTTCCTTGTCATGCTCGTGCGGCATTTGCGGTTGTCTTGGGAGCTCATTACCTCCTGACGGGGCGGTTTGCACCCACGTCTGTGTCTCATGTGGAGAGGGAGAGGGGAGCGAAGATACGCGTTTGATAGATGCGCAGTCCTCTTTCTAGCTACACGAGTGGCACACCACGCACATGCGCAGTGGCCATTTTGGTACCTTTAATTAACTCGAAAGGCTTAAACAAATGCGGGAGCAGCGTTAAACTGAAGGCTGGCCAAGACCCTCGTGTTTTTTGCTCCCAGTGACGTCCTGCAAATTCAGACCAGCAGGGCTGTACAATATTTGCATAGACTTTGCCTAGAGTGGTTTGTGGCAAGCCCTCCCTCCACCTCATATCCATATTATTATATTTAGCTTGCTTGAGGTTGCTCCACTCCCCCTTGATATATTTGCTCCTGATCTGGGATATTAACCCCTCATATTTGGGTCATTGGTCTTCCTTCAGTGGGATAATACAGCTGCACTGCAGATGCTCATCATGGCAGAGTATTACTACGATGAGAAGTATTTTGATGAGGAACCCTCTGGGTCTTTGGAGCAGGAGCTCGTTAAGGCACTAGATGCAGGGTGCAACATTCTGTTAAAGCCCTAGTTTGTTGCTACTTTTAGCTGTCTGGATAAAGCGCAGGGGTCCCTACGACGTGCCTTTTCGGCAGGGCCGGACGATATAGAGGGCGCTCGTTTGGCCGGGGTTTCCAACAAGGCGACCCACGTGACCACGTGGTCAATACCACCAGCAACGCAGGGGTTATCAAGATCCCAACACCGCATCAATACCACCAGCAACGCTGGGGTTATCAAGATCCCAACACTGCATCGTTCTATCCAACCAGACGCTCCAGAAATTGATTTAGGAAAGGTAGATACGGAGGAAACCAGGATGCCAGAACCACAGGTGAGACTTATTCTATGTTCAGAAGTGGTGTTGGGGGGCAGGATCCAATAGTTTCTGCAGGTATGGCACACAATCTCACAAGATGCTTGGGTTCTAGAGACAGTGCAGGGGTACAAACTGGAATTGTACAGCTCCCCCAGTCAGGTTTCCCTTCCCCCAATGATGTCTTTTTCCCAGCAAGATTTCATTTCCTCCGAAATTCAATCTCTTCTGGAGAAAGGGGACATAGTAGTCACGGATCCTCACCCCAGGGGGTTTATCAGCAGTATCTTCTTGGTCGATAAGAAAGGGGGCGGATCAAGACTTGTGCTAAATCTAAAAGACTTCAATGGATGGGTAGTCTATTGACACTTCAAGATGGAGGGCATCCATCTTCTTCGTGATCTTCTCTAAGAAGCGGATTGGATGGTCCATCTGGACCTAGAAGACGCATACCTTTCCGTTCCCATTTTTGCGCCACATCACGCTTCCTACAGTTCCTCTGGCAAGGAGTTTACTATGAATACAAGGTTCTTCCCTTCAGTCTTTGATCGGCACCATGGTGCTTCACAAAACTCCTTCGACCTGTAGTAGAATCCTTGAGAGTTAGGGAAGTACGTTTAATCATCTACCTGGATGACATATTAATCATGGCACGTTGTCCACAATTAGTAGTAACTTATCTCGAATGGTCGATCAAGCTACTACAGAGCTTGGGGCTCATTGTGAACTCACAGAAATCGATCCTGACACCGACACAATCAATAGAGTTTCTAGGGTTCCAGATCGATTCCTGTCAATGCCAGTTACTCCTCCCAGCACAGAAGGTCAGATCGATCAAGAGAGAGTTGAGATTGATTCTGAACAGGCAGAATGTATCATTGAGATCTGTAGCCCAAGTGGTGGGTTTACTGGCCTCTTTGATACAAGCAATTTTTCCAGATCCCCTTCACTATTGGGCGCTTCAGAGACTCAGAATTCAGCATCTCCGGAAAGGCCTCGGTTATGCAGAACAGATTCTCCGCTCAGAGGAAGCGGGGTTGGAGATGTTGTGGTGGTTGGATCACATGGAGGCTTGGAACAGCAGGGCCATTTTTGGTTCCACTGCGGAAGTAGTGATCAATTCAAATACCAGCCGCTGGGGTTGGGGAGCCCGTTGCAGACAGATCTCCACGGGTGGTCGTTGGTCCCAGGTCGATCTGTCTTTACATATCAAATGCCTGGAGCTCCTGGCAGGCTTATTTGCGATTCGCAGTCTTTCACCATGGAAGGCCGACTGTTGTATCTTACTCCGCATGGACAATGTCTCAGCGGTTCGGTATGTGAACAAGCTGGGAGGGACGAGGTCCCGGGTTTTAGCGGAGATCGCCAAGGATTTTTGGCATTTCTGCCTACAACACAGAATTTCTGTAGTGGCAGAATATCTTCTGGGTTGCAACAACACAGTGGCGGATTGGCAATCCGGATATCTACAGGACTTCAGCGACTGGAGACTTCATCCTCAGATTTTCCAGGCACTGAACCGTCTTTGCCACTTAGACCTTTTTGCATTGCATCTCAACAGACAAATCCCAGCCTTCTTCAGCTGGAGCCCAGATCCGGAGGCAGTAGCCATGGATGCCTTTCTCCAAGACTGGTCAACAACTCTGTGTTATGCACTTCCCCCATTCCTGATGATTCCCAGAGTGCTGGTGCAAACTTGGCACCAACGGGCGGAATTAATATTGATCACCCCACACTGGAGAGCACAGGCATGGTTCCCAATTCTTCTGGAGATGACGTGTGCATCCCCGATCCTCCTTCCACTCCTTCCTTCCTCCTTCATTGGAACCTATTGCTGGACCCGCAGGGATCTCCACATCCGATGATATCGTCAGAACAATCCTCTGGTAGCTTGGCGGGTTTCCGGGACAGATTGAGTGTCCCTGGCCTTTTGAAAGACGCTAACAATTTTATCAGCGAGGCCTGGTTAGCTAATACCCACAACCGATACTCATCAGCTTGGAAACGATGGTGCAGCTGGTGCAGTCAATCCCATTAACGCACATTTTTCTCTAGTTATCAACTTTCTATCCTCCATCACTTCTTCAGGAATGGCCTACAGAACTGTAAATAATTTTTGGTCGGTCATCTCGGCAGGCCACAATCCGGTGGATGGTAAACCAGTGGGAGAATACCCCTCGGTGTGCAAGCTTCTTAGAAGTATCCGGATTGTCAGGCCCCCTGGTCCGAAGTACTCTGTTCTATGGGATGTGTCCATTGTTTTAAGATTTTTGGAATCATGGCCTTCTAATAAGTATTTATCTAGGAAACAATTATCGGCCAAACTGACCTGTTACTGTGTCTTATCTCAAGTAAAAGAGTGTCAGATGTCCGCACTTTGGACTTGGCGGGACTCAGATTTTCCCCAGAAGGGATTACTTTTTCCATTTCAAAACAAACTAAGTGCAATACCTCTTCAGGATCCTATCCAGCTTTTCCGGATAACCCTAAGCTTTGTGTAGTACAATGCTTGAAAGAGTATGAGGTGAGTCCTGCTGAATTTCGTTCAGATATGAGGGGTGAATTATTGATTGTGTTACAAAAACATTTCCGCCCAGTGACCCCAGCCACTCCGCGAGATGGGTGCTTTTGGCTCATGGGCGAAGCAGGCATTGATGTGTCCAAATATGGAGCCCACTCGACTCGGGGGCTATGGCCCCAAAATCTTTTGCCTTGGGGGTCAGCCTTGCTGATATCATGAATGCAGCTAATTGGTCAACAGAAACTACTTTTAAAACATTTTGTTACAAACTGATTGTTGATGTGGCTTCTGTTGTGGTGGCTAAGCTTTAAACAAGCATAATCTGAGCCTCCGGTCCTGACATAGAATTAAAAATTTGCAAACATTTGTGACAAGAATTTTCAATTCTCTTAAGGACATGGAGGCGAGGATTATCCCACCCAGGTTAAAGTTGTTTACATTGTATTAATGTAATGAATATGTTTTCTTATGTTTTTCCCTCCCCTTTTCTTATTTGCCATGATTGGTGACATATGTGATGAGACCAGTGTTATGGTCTTCCCTTTTCCATTCCAGGTGCAGATGGCAAGTAATGCGTTATGAGACGGATGTTTTCTATGTACACTGCAGTTTGCGGAAAAGAACGCCATCTTAATGCCGGACAGTCGTTGGGCTTTGTTTTGTCCAGGAGCGAGATCGAGAGTTGATCCCCGTTGCGCTCCAGGTTGGATCCTCTTGGGAAAGATCTCCGGTGAATGCCGGATCAACATTTTCAAGTTACTTGGTTGGAACTGACTTAACTGTTGGATTTTACTCAAAGAAAGAGGACACTGTTACCTTGGTTAAGGCTTATAGGGGGCCGTGCTCTATGGCTGGTCATGTGACATTTTGGTATTCATGGGCAATGTAGTGTTATTGAAAGTTTTCTTTCATTGGCTGCTCTAAATAAAGTATTAAAGAAATGAGAAGCATAATCCTCGCCTCCGTGTCCTTATTAAAATTGAAAATTCTTGTCACGAATGTTTGCAAATTTGTAACTGATTGCAATGAGGAGTCTCTTGTGGACTGGTGATTTATACATCAAACACATAATTTCCCACAGTAAATTAATGTGTCCCTAATTAAAGGTGACATCTTTCAAGGTTAATACATGACTTATATGGCAGTGAGTATATGTCTCACTCGTTTCTGACAAATTTGTTCTATGTGACTTTTGACTATTTTCAAGTTTACAAGCAGCAATTTAGTAATTATGGCAACTCATCCAATTACCCAACCACCTCCCTTTTTATAACATACTCATAAGTCACCCAATAAATTGAGACATTGGCACAGGTTCTTTGAGAATTACATAGTGGCAATTGATCCCACTAAAGTTCATGATCAAACGAAAAAATCTGTGCTTTATGGTAGTTTAGGTCCAGCGGTTCAATTAGTATCCGATAATATTCCTGAGGAAGATCCTTTACAAGGTGAACTAATAACATGGGATGTGTATTAGGAGGCTATTGCACCTTTGAAGAGATAATATTCTGAAGAACTAACATACTGCTTGAATAGCACAATTTCTTCAAATTAAAACAGATCAGTGAAGAAAACGTGGAATAATATGTCTCTTCACTAAGAGTGTTGGCATCAACGTGCGAGTTCCAAAGTAATGTGAATGTTTATATACGTGATCAAATTGTTTTTTAATTTTTCCTAAAAAAATATAGGAAAGGTTATTAAAGTGATTAATATAACCATGGGGATTGAACGATCTATGCTTTCTTCAAAAGCCTTGAATACGGCTGTGCCAGTAAACTCAGTTAAATATTCAGCATTCAAGGAAGATGCTGAATTTATAGGTGGAGTTGGAATGTGGAGCAGGGAGAGATTACAGAATAAAATAACATTGCAAAAAAGGGGGAAACAACTGTTTCAGATGTAAATCAAAAAATTATTTGGGAAGCAATCCAAGTTGTTCTGCTGTGAGGAAACGTTGTAATACCTGTAAAAAGGTAGGCCATTTTTAAGCTGTATGCAAGAGTACGAGAAATGACACTGGCATTAACGCAGTTAACGCTACTTCAGTCAAAGGTCCTTTATCCAATGTGATGGAATAACCCTCCAAGTTATGGCACATTCGGGGTCTCCTATAACTATTGTCTTTGATGAAACATTTTATCTTTATTAGAAAGAAATATTTGCTTTGCAGGAAATGAACATTAACCCAATGGCGTTTGGGGAGAAGGAGATCAATATGTTGGGGTATTTTGTCACTAAAGTGGAGTGTTTAGGTAGATTCTCTATTTATTAATTAAGAGAAGAATATCATTGGGTGGCAGGACCTCGCCAAGATGGGTCTATACTTGAGACCAGGTGCAGAAAATCCTGTGGTGGAGGGGTGTAGGAGGCTGGCTTAGTACATGGTGCGCACACAAAGGAGTGATGCACCTTGCACTAATCCAATCAATCAATCACAGAATTTGTAAAGCGCACTACTTACCCGCGAGGGTCTCAAGGCGCTGGGGGAGAAAAAAAAGGGGGGGGTGCTGCTACTGGTCGAACAACCAGGTCTTGAGTAGCCTCCTGAAGGTCAGCAGATCTTGGGTCTGTCGTAGGCTTAGTGGAAGGGTGTTCCAGGTCTTGGCGGCGAGGTGGGAGAAGGATCTGCCGCCGGTGGTGGTTCTTCGAATGCGTGGGACGGTGGCGAGGGAGAAGTCGGCGGAGCGGAGTTGGCGGTTGGGGACGTAGAAGAGGAGTCGTCTGTTGAGGTAGGCTGGGCCAGTCTTGTGGAGTGCCTTGTGTGCGTTGATGAGGAGTTTGAAGGAGATTCTCCTGTCGACGGGGAGCCAGTGCAGGTTCCTCAGGTGGGGGGTGATGTGGCTGTGGCGTGGTACATCGAGAATCAGGCGTGCGGAGGCGTTTTGTATGCGTTGCAGTCGCTTGATGAGCTTGGCCGGGGCTCCCGCGCAGAGGGCGTTCCCATAGTCGAGTCTGCTGCTGATGAGGGCCTGGGTGACTGTTCTTCTCGTGTCTGTCGGGATCCACCTGTAGATCTTGCGAAGCATGCGGAGGGTGTTGAAGCAGGAGGATGAGACTGCGTTGACTTGCTTGGCCATGGAGAGCGTTGAGTCGAGGATGACTCCCAGGTTGCGTGCGTGGTCGGTGGGTGTCGGGGCTGCTCCCAGCGTCGTTGGCCACCAGGAGTCGTCCCAGGCTGAGGGGTTGGAGCCGAGGATGAGGACCTCTGTCTTCTCCGTGTTCAGTTTTAGTCGGCTGATCTTCATCCAATCGGCGACGGCCTTCATCCCTTCATGGAGGTTGGATTTGGCGGCGAGGGGGTCCTTGGTGAGGGAGAGGATCAGTTGGGTGTCGTCGGCGTAGGAGATTATGTTGAGGTCGTGCTGTCTGGCGATGCGTGCGAGCGGGGCCATGCAGATGTTGAACAGTGTTGGGCTGAGGGACGATCCCTGGGGTATCCAGGCAACCCTTATTGTGATTTTAGGGGTCTTTGATTACCATAGAAAGCTCTCAAAGTGGTAGCTCTGAAGAGCAGGCTTTAGGATTATCTTGAAGGAGTGAAAAGCAGCTTGTTTTACCGCATTTAATCGACAGTGTAGTTCAGATGAAAAAGAACCACACAGTGTTTATAAAAATAAGTCTATTTATTATGCACCACAATCACTAACACATTGGCATATCTCCTATCTGGAGATATCAACAATACACACAAGAATACTTCGAAATAATCAGGTAAGTAGCAGAAATATACACCGGTCTCCAGGGGGAAACCAAACCATATGCTAAGAAAGTGGAATGTGAACTGCAAAGGAGAAGACTCAAAGGAGCTGGGAACACAAGGAACCACCCAAGCTAAATACCCAGGAACCCCACGGAGGCTGTGTGCAGAGTGGAAACACAGCTGTGTGCCCAGTGGAATTAAATAGAGAAGTTGCGGTTGCAGTTTTAAAGAAGGACCCTTCCCGGAGGACCCAGAAGAAACCCTTTGGAAGACAGAAGGTTGGAGAACCACCCCACCTATGGATGCCCAGGAACCAGGTTACCAGCACCAGGGAAGCCGGGTGCATAGGGGTGAAGGGGCGTCGGAACCTGCCGTAGACGACAATGAAAGACTTCAAAGAAAATGCCTCTGGAGAAGCCTGTGAAGAAGTCCAGTGGAATCCAAGGGTGGATTCTTGAAAAGGAGAACCTGCAAGCAGAGGGGAGAGAGTCTATGCTACTCGGAGGTGACCAAGAGCGATGGAAGCACAATGCCCACTGATGTCTGAAGGTGCAGGAGGAAAGACGGTGACCTGGTCGCTGCAGCTGTGAGGACCAGGCAACGCTGAGGAAGACCAGGAGCCGTGCACGAGCTGTCCCACGTTGGATGGAGGTGTCCAAGTAGTCGGTGTCCGGCGAGAGCACCAACAAGCTGTGGTAGCCGCAACTGGCGTGGAAAGCAAAAAGATGCAATTGTTGGGACCAGCAAGGTCCAAGGGACCCACCAAGTGCAGGAGAGTCAGAGCAGGCACTGAGCAAGCAGGGGAGCCACTGAAGCAAAAGAAGACCCTTAAGAGGACCCACAGGCTGAAGGCACAGGAGTTGCAAGAGCACCTCAGGCAGCTCACCAAAGATGGAGGACCAAGGTGCAAGGGAAGCAGTGAGGTCACTGATCTTTGAGGGATGAGGGGCTAGAGGCTGGATCTTCTTGTATCCTGAAGCTCTTTGGAGTGCAGAGCCAACATGCCTTGGCAACGGCTAGTCGAAATGGTACACAGGGGTTGGGTTCCAGCAGCTCTAACGAGCAATACTGTCCTCAAAATTGCAGAGAAGACAAGTCAGGCCTCTAGGGAGCTGCAGAACCTCTACCTGTGTTGCTGGACCTCGGGAAGTCCGTAGGCCGACAGGAGCAGCAGACCGGTCAGCTTTGTTGTGGTGCCTGCAGATGCAGAGAAGTGACTCTTTGTAGGAAAGTGACCCTTTTTGCATGGTTGCCCCCCACTTTTTGCCTAATGATAATGTACTTTGACTGAGTGTGCCCTGGGTTCCTGCCAACCAGGTACCCAGGGCCTATGTTCTTTCCCTAAAACTGTACTGTCGCAAAACCCAATTGGCAACTCTGGCCACATGTAAGCCCCTTGTAAAAGGTACCCTAGGTACCAAGGGCACTGTGACCAGGGAATGCCTCTAAGGGCTACAGCACTTATTGGGCCACCCTTAGAAGCCCTGTACCTTTACACACACACACTGCCTTTTCAAGCTGTATGTTTTTGTGCAGAAGAAAGTGAAGAGTTGACATGGTGCCCATCCCTGGGTGCCATGCCTACAATCCACTGCCCTGGCATAGGTAAGCCACCCCTCTAGATGGGTGCACTATACCAGTGGTGAGGGTACAGGTGCATGAGCCCTGTACCCCTAGAGTGTCTAAGTCAATTCTTAGACATTGTAAGTGCAGTAATGCCATAAAGAGTATATGGTATGGGAGTTCGTCATTACAAACTCCATAGCACCATAATGGCTTTACTGAATTCTGGGAAGTTTGATAGTAAATTTCTCAGCATAATAAACCCACACTGATGCCAGTGTGGGATTTATTATACCATGCACTCAGAGGGCATCTTAGAGATTCCCTCTGAAAAATGACCTAACTCTAGTGTCCTGGCTGAGTGGTTGCTCGCCAGCTGCCACCACCAGACATGTTTCTGGACCCCTGGGTCAAGAGCCTGCTGCTCTCGGGGTCCTGAAAAAAAGCACATCCTGGGACGAGGGGACAAGCCTCCCACCCCAGGATGGGCAGAGTCCACGAAAGGGAAGCGTCAAAGGCCTGCCACTTTTGTCAGCTACCCCAGCCATTTGCTGCTCCCAGCATCTGGCCCCCACCGGTTCTGATCCCCACTTTGGGCGGGAGAATTGGCTGGAAAACCAAGTTAGGAAGAGAGGTGTGTCCACCTTTGCCAACCCCACCCCTCACGTGGGGGAGGCGAGGTGAAACACAACTCTCAGTCCCTGCCATCTTGCAGATGAGGGGACCCAGCCAACCATAGTGAGAAATATGCCCCCCTCCCACTGGAGGGTGGCATAATAGGGGGTGTACCTGCCCCAAGGAAGGGACCTATTGGTCTCGACCTGCACCTACCTGTAACGCCCCTAAATTTAGTATTTAGGGGCAACCCTGTACGTTACCTCCGCAGACCAGAGCCGAAAAGAAGAAGCAACAAGAAGAAGGACCGTGCGGAGAGAAGAAGAGGAGGACACAAATTGACTTGGCCCCAGCCCTACCGGCCTGTCCCGACATCAGACTCCTCCAACAGAACCTTGGTGCATCCTGCAGCCAGCAGTCCTCGAAAACCCAGAGAACCTGCCCCGCCTTTGCGACTAAAAATGACTTTGTCCTCCATGAGCGTCGGACTTGCTCAAAATGAACCGACTCTGACTCCGGCGGACTCCGTGAGTCTCCACCTCTCCGCTCCTGGCGCCCCGAGCCCGAGTGAGCCAACACCTTAAGGAGGTCCTCCCTGCAATCCTAGCCTGGATCCCAGTGACCCCTGAACCTCAACAAACTCCTGAAACAAACCTGCAGCCCACAACTGGAAGGTCCCCTCAACCGTGACCGAAGGCGACACCCTGACCGACTCCATAACCGAAGCGGACCAGAAAGAGCAACCGCGACCATCCGACCGACCCCGTCACCGAACGCTTGCGGTCACCGGACGACGACTCCCAAAGCCCCCATTCGCTTCCACAGCAGCTGACTAACTCCGAGGGAACCGCGACGGAGTCTGCAGCATCAGCCAAGACTGCATCCTCCACCCGGCCGCCCCTGTGCTGCTGGTGGTGTAGTTTTTGTGTTGGCCATTGGGCCCCCAGAGCTGACCTCGACCCCAGGAGCATTTGTTCCCCAATCTGTTGGCCTGCTCATCACAGTCCCCAAGCTCACAACCGTGCTTAGCCTGTTGGCCAACGTGTGGTCCCTGAACTCTGCACCCAGCCGCCTCTGTGCCACTGAGGGTGCGACTCAAGTGTGCAAATCTTACCCACGGACTCGTAAATTCAGTTCTGCCTCCCCAGGACTAAATGTGGCTCATGAGTAGTACTGTCAACCTGTAAAAAGGTTTGCAAAGCCCATTGTCTCATTTTTCTTTCCCTCAGGAAGTGCGCCAGCCTTGCATCTAGAGATACCTGGCTGTGTAAGAAAAGTAATTGGAAAGTAATCCCAACTAACTGCAAATTCAAAGTAATTCTACTGTAACAAATTCACTGCATTCAAACTGTATTTAAACTGCATATGCTTGCAAAGCATTCTTTTACTTACCTGTACCGGACCTGGCTTGGGTCTAGAAAATAAATATAACTAAATAATATTTTTATTCAAACCAATTGGTCAGAGTTCAGTCCTTGAGTGTGCGAGTTCATTTGTCGCCTGAGTTGCGCAATAAATGCTTCTCACTACCCTCTGATAAGGCCTTACTGCTCGCCCACACTACCACAAATAGAGAGTAAGTTACTGTCTACTTTAACCTCTGCCTACCTTTGGAGATCCACTGGACTCTGTGCACACTATACCTTGCTTTGGTATAGTATATACAGAGCCAGCTTCCTACACTCTTTCACTCCAAGGGAGATTACTTCAGATGTCCTTGATGTCCACAGGTCATCTGGAGAACCTGGATGAAACTCAGACAGAAACGAGGAAGAAGACTTGAAGAACTGTGAGACCAGGAGCAGCAGGACAGGAGTCTTCCTTGATGCAGTCTCGGTTCCAGTCGAAGTCCAACGAACTCTGAGTGTCCAGACGGTCGAGGAGTGTCTTGATTTCAGAGGTGAGTCTTGTTCCACGACAAATCTGAGGACCCACTCACAGGGGAGCTCTTAAGTACCCTAGGGAAGGGTTGGAACGACTCAGGGGTCCCTCCCAGAGAATGGGCTGGACAGAGGGGAGGATACTCCCCTGTCCTTTCTCAAGTTTTGTGCCAGAGCGTGTACCAAGGGTACCTGAACTGGCTCAAACCAGAGTATGCAAGGAGGGCACCAAATGGGCCCTTCAATGTAGTCTGGTGGTACTGAAAAGCGCCCCTAACCATTGCCCAATTCATCAAGTCCTGTCTGGGAGGTGGCCACACCTCCCGGTGACAGGAAACCCATTGTTCTACCTTCTCCTGCTTGAGCTCAGCTCAGCAGCAGGAGGGGAGAATCGTGTCTGTGGTCGGCAGCAGCGCTAGCTAGCTGGCAGACCCTGAAAGGCTGTTACCATGGGGGTCCCCTAAAGAGCCCCCAAGTGCATGAGATCATACTTCCCACACTGGAATCAGTGTTGGGGTATGATTCCAATATTGTTGATACCAATAATGACCAGGTTCGGTGCAACCATTATATAGTTAGACATATTGTAATGACTGATGTCCACTACATACCTTAAAATGGCTGACCGCACTTACAAAGCCTGGATAATCAACTCGAGGTTTGGAGGGGTGTCCTGCTCGTGCAGGGGCACCCTCACTTTTGTAACCAAGCATCCTGCTCTCAAGACTGAAGGGCCTACCATAGGGGTGACTTATATGTTTTAAGTGCAGTGACCGCAGATATAAGGAAACCTATATCTGTCGTGAGGGGTGCAAGTACCATCTTACACAGGCTGCAATGGCAGGCCTGTAGTCAGAGTTTCAGTGGACTCCCATAGGAGGCACAGTACATGCCGCAGCTCATGGGAGACCCTTGCGGTACCTATGCCCTGGGTACCTTAGTACCATATACTAGGGACTTATACGGTTACACCAGTAGCCAATGGTTGATGTACCAAAGTACTTACCAGAGCCAATTTAGGGGAGAGAGCACAGTTGCTGGAGTCCTGATTAGCAGGATCCCAGCAGACTACAGTCAAAACACACTGAAACCAGGCAAAAAGAGGGGGTAACCATGCTAGAAATATCCTACCTTCCTACACAACCCTCCCCCCAAACGAAAGAAGATAAGACCAACCTTGCCCAGTTGAGTCTTTATTTTCTGAGTGGCCATATAAGAAAGGTCCAACTGCACTGGCATGAATACTCCCTCGTCTATGGTCCACTGAGAAGTTACTCCCCTGTAGGGATTTGGACCCTCTCCAAAGTTTGTGATTTCTACCAGTCGGCTGTTTGAGTCAAGAGAAGGGGTGGTGGTATGTGTGAACAGGGAAGTGAGGACCCAGCAGGGGTTGGCCTCAACATCTTCAGAGCACAGACCACAGCAGAGGCCGTCCTCTCTATGACTGACCTGTACTTTTCTCTAGGGGTCAACATTCTGCAAATTATAGCTTTTGCTTGATCCTGTCTGTCTTTAGCAATGTAGGGGCCAGTGAATGTGTGGGAAAGCCATGTCCCAGGTCTGCTTTGGCCAACATGGTCTACTGATGGAATGTCATTTTCTAGGGGTAAGAGGGATCCCTTAGTTTGCTGAGGGTCATTCAACTTCCTAGTACTACCAGGCTTGGGGTCCCTAATCTGAGAATAAGGATATCCCTTTTGCAGTCCACCCTCTGGGGTCCACTGACATCCCTTGCCTCCTCTGCAGCACCAGGCTGACTGAGGCTTTGAAGCGAGGGGCAGGATACCTGCTCCAGACTTAATTCTTCCTTGGAAGGTCCCCCTGCTCCCAGTGGCTCTGCCAGAACAGGCCAAAGCTCCTCTGGGGCAGTTCCCTCACAAGAGGCAAGATCATCTCCCTGAGGAGGCTGACCCTCACTTGAAGTATGGGGGGAGGATGACTCTTCTTCCTCCCTTTTGCTCTCTGAAGGAGCTGAGTGGGCCATCATTTCAGTCTCCACTGTTCCTTGACTTCCCCGCTGTCGGACTTGAGCACCAGGGGTCACACCAACATGGTCAGGGAGGTCTAGCATTTCTATATGGGCTTTTAACTCCACTTCAGCCCAGGCTGAAGTTTTTAAATCTTTGCCCAGCAGGCAATTTACAAGCAGTTTGGAGAGTACTGCAACTCTCTTAGGGCTAGTTACCCCTTCCCAGCCGAGATTGACTACTGCCATGGGCTGATCTGTCCTGACACTGTCAGGATTGGTCACCTGATAAATCTGACCAGGTAGAATCTGTATGGGAGATAAAGTTTCCCTGTCACCATGGTGACACCGGCCCCTATCTTCCTGTAAGCTGCAGCTCCCTGATCATTAATAAGAGGCTGTTGTCTGTACTTGCCCAAGGTCAATGCCACCACCACATACTGAGGCTGCCTGAGTGAGTGTTCTGACTAGGCCAGAGACCACTTCAGTACCCAAGGGGAACCCAGCTATGTTCTTGGGTGTACTACTACGAGTATCAGTGCTAGTGCTAGGGAGTTGTAGTAGTAGTATTGGTGCTGGACTTACAGCACTTGGCATCCTTTGCCCTATGGCCTTTTTCCTTACACAAATAGCACCAAGGTTTCTTGTTAGAGGATGAAGAGGATTGGGACCTACCCCCAGAGGAAGAGTTTTGGGGACCTTCAGAAGACTCTTCTAACTTTAGATTTCTCCCCACCTTTCTCTTGGGCCTTAGAAGAATCTTGCTTCTTCTGGTCACCACCACCATGAGACTTTTTTTTTTTTTGTAAATCTCTTTATTGACATTTCATAATGTATAGCAAGAGCAAAACAACAGTAGTATGCATGACATTACCACAAGAGCGACCCCATAATAGTGGGGTGGCTTGAATTCTATTGAGCAGACAGTGTGCCATGAAAGGAGAAACAAAGTACGTACATTGGAGCGTCACTTGTCGGTATCAATTGTGACGCTAGTACCACAATGTGGTTTGTGGAAATGTATAGAATCCAAGAGTGTTATGTCACAGATTTGAACAGTGTGAGTGGGGTTCAACAGAATGAGGACAAAGTAAGTTGAAGGAGGGGGGGAATTAACTGTTAGTGACACGTTGCTGCGTCGCTCTCCGTCTAGTACCAATCCACATGTGTATTGTGTGTGCGAGAGATGTCATGCGTGTATGAGCTAGCTCGATGACTGATTAACGTAGGGATCTGCCCCAGATGTATCTACGAGTACGGAGAGATGGAGGAGTATTCCCAATTATGACGCTACAACAGTCCGATCCCCTACCCCCACGGAGGAATCCACAGAGGCTGTGTCTAGTTTCTGCAGATCAGCCATAATAGCCAGGGGGAATTTGCGGAGGCCCAGCAGGTCCTCCCTGTGTAAGGCGACACTCTCTGCCCTGGCCCAGTTAAGCAAAGAGCAGTGCCACGCTACTGGATGTGGAGCCACCGGTGCTCTCCACCGTTTTGTGATTAGACGTTTAGCGGTAGCTAGGCCTAAGTCCTGGAAGCGGGAAGTGACTCTATCTTTCCTGTCCCTTTTGAACAAATGTAAGAGATAGACCTCCCACTGGAAAGGGATGTTGCAGTCAGTGCAGCGGGCTAGGGTGGCAGCCACTTCAATCCAGTACCCATTGAAATCGGGCCAGTCCCATATCATGTGTAGGATGTCTGCATTGGTTAAGTGACATCTATGGCAAGCAGAGTCCGTGCAGTGAAAGTACTTATTAAGTTTGGCTGGGGTGAGGTATGCTCGGTGTAAGATAAAAAAAACTGAATTTGGCGTGTGCGCTGGTTGCGGGGATGCGAGTGGGGCTTTCTAGAACAGCTGTCCATTCTGTATTGGAGAAAGTACATCCCAAATCTTCCTCCCATTGTAGTCTTGTGGGGAATAGTGAGACTGCAGCATGCTGACAGAGAGATGCTGCGAACCATCGGATCAAGTGGCCCCCTTCACCCATTATGTGTAAGTATTGAATTGTGTGGTAGGCTCTACGGATAGGCTACCCCATCTGGATGAGAGGGTTGCAATGAGTGAGCGGTGCAACAAGAAATACCCCGGATGAAGACCCTCCTCCAATACGAGCTCGGTGTGTGGGATAACGGTACGGTCCCAGAAGATGTCCCAGTGTTATGGATTCCAACTGACTCCCAATTATGCTACTCCACCGCCGTGGTAATCTTTTGTTCCCTGGTTGTCCCCAAAAGGGGGATAGAGGAGGCGTATGGTTTTGTGGCGCAGGTGATATAGAGGCTTCTACGGTAGCATTTATAGGCCACTGAGAGTAGCAGGGTGTCTATGCCTCTGGGCCTTGCACATGGATGGAACAGATGTAGGAGGGCAAGGTGCGATCTAGGAGGGCATAGAGTGGCCATGTCTTTGAGATGACGGGATGTCGGCCACCTGGTTATCCACTGTACCTGAGCTGCCAAATAATAGTGTTCAAAGTTAGGCACGGCGAGGCTACATTGCTCCGGTGGGTAGGTAAATCTTTTTAATGGAAACTCTGTGTCTGGATGTCCCCCTAATAAAATCTCTAATTGTTTTTTCAAATTTGTTGAAGAAGGCGGGAGGAATGTAGAGAGGTAGGTTCGTAAAGTAATAGAGACGCCGCAGAAGGATCACCATTTTAGTGAGGGTGACTGTGCCAGAGATGGATAGTGAGAGAGTCCCCCAGAAGGTCATTTGGGACTGAATAGCGGTTGTGGCTCTGATGATGTTGCCATCAAAGAGATTGGTTATGCTCTGGTAGATGCAGATACCTAAATAACGGAAGGTGTCAACACACCATGGCACCGGGACAGCGCTCAGAGAGTATCCCGGGTCTGGGGTGGTCACGGAGAAAGGGAAAAGTGTGGACTTCAATGCGTTGACACACAATCCAGATACACTAGCAAATGATGACAGCGCCAGATCTAGGGAGGGATGGCGTGGAGATCTCTCACATATAGCAGAATGTCATCTGCGTATAGAGAGATTGTGTGCGTGTCATCCCCAAGGGGGATTCACACATCAACTCGAGCACGGACACATGCAGAAAGCAGTTCCACTGCTAAGGAGAAAAGAAGGGGGTACAAGGGGCAGCCCTGCCGGGTCCCACGACCTACTGCTATGGCTTCAGAGATGTAAGGGCCTGTTTTTTGGGTGTTTGTACAGCAGTCTGACCCTGCCAATAAAGAAGGTCCCAGAAGATAATCCCACTCAAGAGAGTCAAAGGCTCTCTCAAGGTCTAAAACTAAGCAACCCGAGCGAGGCCATTCCAGTGGGGTATATTCCGCCACTCTGAAATAGCAGCAAAGATTGAGGGAGGTGTTACGGGCAGGGACAAATCCATTCTGGTCTCAATGGACCATGGTGGGGATGCAGGGCATGAGTCAATTATCTAGATTCTTAACCAGAATTTTATAGTCTGTGTTTAAGATCGCTGAGGGTCTGTAGGATTCCAGGGCCGTGGGATCCTTGCCCGGTTTCAATAAGGAGACTACATTGGCCATACATAAGGAAGGTGGCAGCATAGAATTGTCTATTGCGGAGCTATAGAGGGCGTGTAGGTGCGGAATAAGTCTAACGGCATATATCCTAAAAAACTCAGTGGGGAGCCCATCCAGTTCCGGTGCCTTCCCCAATGCCAACGACGATAGTGCTTCTCGCACCTTGACAATTGATATGAGGGAGTCCAACGCTAGGTGCTGGTCGAGGGATAGCGTGGGCAAATCCACTGAGTCTAAAAAGGCGCATATTTGCTGGGAGATCCCATGTGTTTTGGATGCATAGAGTAGAATAATGACAAGTCATGGCTGCGTGGATGTCTAGTTGCATGCATCGCATATGTCCCAAATTGGCTCGTACGGTGTGAATTGAACATTGAGGATGCTCCTGTCGTATTAGATAAGCAAGTAGTTTACCTGCCCTGTCTGACGTGGCATGTGTACGTGCTGAGTGAGCTAAGAAATTGTGACAGCGTAACCTTTACAAAAGCTCCAGCTGGTCTGCCTGCATTGCATCTAGTTGTGCTTTGGTCTCAGGGTGGGTGACCAAAATGGATTCGTAACGAAGGAGTTTTTGTTCGAGAGCATCTAAGGATGCATCGAGTTGTTTGTGAATATTCCATGTTAGGCCTAAGCAATGTCCCCTGGTCGTGACTTTAAAGGCCTCCCATTCTAGTGGTAGCCTGTGGAGCTGACGTTCTGTTCGAAATAGTCTAGCAGCGTTGTTCCCAGGGATCTGCGAAAGGCTTGATCCTCAAGCACTGCCGGTTGCAACCGCCAGGTAGGGATCGGAGGAGGTCTCCTTTCCCAGCTAATCATCATGATCTGGGGGTTATGATCTGAATGTGTGCGACCAAGATATTCAGTATCTTGGATTAAGGGAAGCAGTGCAGAAGAGGCCAGTATGTGATCCAGTCGCACATGTAGGTTGTGGGCGGGTGAATAGAAGGAGTATATACGGGACTCCGGATTGCGTGCCCGCCAAACATCGGACAGAGACCAGTGCCATAACCAATTGCGTAAAGCTTGTGCGTTAGATGATGCTGCAGTGCACGTCAGGGGTGGGAAAGAGCGGTCCAACGAGACATCCAGAACTGTATTGAAGTCCCCACCTATGAGCCATGGGACATCACTCCAGCAGGATAATACTTTAGATAGGCCTGCAAAGGAAGGTGCTCTGCTCAATGCTGGGGCATAAATTGAACCCAGTAAGAGGGGCTGTCCATTAAGTTTACCCCTGAGGAATACATAGCGTCCTTCGGTGTTGATTTCCACATCCTCCTCTTCACAAGGGATCCTCGCCTTCACCCAGATCAATGCGCCCCTTGCTAGGGAGGAGAAGTTGGTGCTGTACACCTGACCCCGCCAGCGGTGT
Source organism: Calotriton arnoldi (assembly GCA_963921515.1). Taxonomy (NCBI): domain Eukaryota; kingdom Metazoa; phylum Chordata; class Amphibia; order Caudata; family Salamandridae; genus Calotriton; species Calotriton arnoldi. The sequence goes on along the minus strand of CAWUFW010001994.1, from coordinate 1,094,135 downwards.
CGCAATCGAGCAGCTTCGAGGCTTGTCAAATGCATTTCCTGGAGTAGGGCAATACCAGCGGATCTACGCTGTAGATATGCATATATTGAATATCTGCGCGAGGGGGTACGAATCCCTCTTACGTTCCAGGTGAGGATATTAATGCATGCCATGAGGAAGTGTTGCAGTGGTAGGGCACAGTCAGCAGAGCAGTCGTGGAATATAAGAACGCATGGTGCGGCAGCGTGTCACTAGGAATAACAGAAACTGTTCGGGGAAAACCTAAAATTCTACAGCTAAGTCGTGGAACTACATAGGAGCAAACCCCCAACGGGAGTTGACCCAAACAGATGCTCAATCAGACTTTGAATCTGGGAAGGGCGGGTGAGTGCAGAGGTGTGCCATGTAACCTATCTCCCCCTAACATGGAGAGAAGAGAAGGAAAGAGCGTCATTGTGTGTGCATGTTGTAGTGTGGACACATGTATTATATCACAAGATCGTGGGTAGGGAATCTATTGGTTAATTACTTAGTGAGGTGTATGCTGGTTGAGTTAGTGATACCAAGTTTATTCGGGGCAGTCAAATGATAATATCTGAGGATTGACAACAGGGAGGTGAGGTGAGTCTGAATCCACGGACCATGCCGGTAAGGAGTCAACGTCGCCTCCGGCTCTGGACGGGGATGCTGTGGAAGCTGATGACGATCTCATGGTATGGAGAGCTGCCGCCACGTGTAGTGCCTCCTAATGTTCTGTCAAAATCTGTTCCGGGTCCGAGGCACTAATTGGTGAGGTACGTTAGAGTGTTCCTCGACCTCTACCCCTCCGACGGCTGCGCCTGCCCCGTCTGGGAGACAAGGAATCATCAGGTGGTCTAGATGATGTGGCCAAGCCCGTCTCCTCCAGCTAGTCCTAAGCGTCGGCTGGTGAGTCAAAAAAGTGGGAGGTTCCGCTCCTAACTACCCGAGAATAGCCGGGAATTGCAAAGAATAGCGCAGATTAAGTTCCCTTAGCTGGTTCTTCACATCCCCAAAGGAGGCCCACTGCTTCTGCACCTGGGTGGTGTAATCCAGGAAGAATAGGACTGTTGCGTTCTGGACCTTGGGCCCCGGATGTTTCCTAATTTTCCTCAGTATTGTGTCTCTATCTCGAAAGTTCAATAGCTTGAATAGAAATGGTCGTGGGTAAGCTCCGGGAGGTGGTCTGCGGGCAGGTACTCTGTGAGCACGTTCCACCACAAATTGGGGGGAGAGAACTCCTGGTAAAAGCAGCTCCTTGAGCCAGTTCCCCACATAACCGAGCCCCTCTGCCCCCTCAGGGAGGCCAATCACTCGCACATTATTACGGCGTAAATGACCTTCTGCTTCATCTAATTTATCTTCGAGGGTGCAGAGACGGTCTAGCAATTCCTGCAAGTTAACAGTGTGATTGCGAGATTTGGGTTGTAGATCTGAAAGCGTGAATTCAGTTTCGTGTACTCGATCAGTTCATTTCTGATGATCAGCCTTCATAAGTGTAAAGTCTGATGCAGCGCGTACAATAAAAACTATCCTCCTCCCAGGTTACTTATAGGTCATCCAGGGGCAAACTATATTTCTCATATCCACATGACGATGGGGCCCATAAACATCGCCTAAACACACACACATACACTCCTGGATTTCCTTTTACACCTTTATGAAATTCCGTACTCCTAGGAGAAGCATGAGAACTAAATGGAGAACACCATTTTGTGTACCGCTGGAAGAGCAAGGATATCTATTTACCTTAATTTATCACTTTCTTTTAATTATTTCTTAAGATATTCCTGCTCATTGTTTTGTCGATGAATCATTCATTTAAGAAATTAGTTCATAGTGATTAAGACCAGCTGAATCACAATCAACCAATTACTCATGTCACAATCATTTAGGAAAATAACCACTGAGTCATTTTGGTTTTTAAAGAATCTTAAATTTTATATAATTTTAAAAGCATGAAAAGATTTAATACTTTATTCAATTATTCATTTTAAATTCACAATTTTATTAAGCATAATCAATTTATTGCAGAAAGGAAATTTTGTCATGAAGCCAAAAACCTTAGTTACCTGCCTAGCTTCCTAATTTAGCCTAATGATTTCTAACCTAACTTTGGGATTAGAAATAGCCTGATTCTCATACTCAACTGTAAAGTTAAGACCGCAACAGCAACTTCAGCTCGTCAGCATCAGCTACCTGCAACCCGTCTCCTCTACTGCAACCACGACTCTCGAACTGCAACTCTCTGGAACTTCCCTGGAACTCTGCAACTACGCAACTGCAACTGACCCCTCCCACTAAGAGTAGGCCCTCTTATACCCCAATTCTAACTTTGCTAACTAACTGTTGCAACCTTAATATCACGCTTTTCTCTCATTGGTCCATACATGTCAGCTTATTCATTCTTTAATCAAGTTCTCTTGGATTCAAGGGTCCTTGGATCATTTCCTTTCCCATACGCTTAAACATTTCCATCCGATTCGATCAGTTCATTTGTATCTTCTTTTGACACATTCAAGAACTCCGCAGTCATTGTCCTTTCTCTTGGGCTCCTTTCCCACGGACTCTCTCCTGATCATCACGGCACACTATCAGTTCAATTAGGTCACACCAGCCTTGACCATTTCTTGCATCCTAGCCTCTCAGAGACATCACGCGGCTCCAGATTTCTTCAATCTCATCCCGTACCACGTGTCCCCTTGCGCCTGCGCACATCTTCCCACTGGCGGCCATTTTATCTCGCCACTCGGTTCTACTTTAGAAGCACTAATTTGAGGCAAATAAAACATAATTAAAATAGAGAAAAATATCCCTTTCGTTTCCCTCCCGTCTACGTACCCCAATTAGTTGTTACCTAGCAAAAAGCGACATTTAAGCTGCTCCTTACTTACCATCACTATTGTTTTTGCAACGACACATTTTATTTCTATGAAGCACACACATGCATTTATTTTATTTAGTACGCTTTTTATTCTTACGTTATGATTAGACACACGGACATTCATTAATAGATTATTTAGCACATACATTGGCATATTACCATTCCCACATATACAATGTTGATTAATACATTTAAACGAACATTTTTAATTAATTAATTATATAATTTGTTAGGGGTTAAATTTTTTTATTTTTACTGCTCCATCAATCCCCCTTTGGTGATTTTTAAATCACCACATAAAACCCAAGTCATACTTCTTTTCAGGCAGCATGTCTTTCATCCTTTACTTTCTGTTATTCATATCTCTGTCTCTTCTTCATCTTGCCTTTTAGTCTCTTTATACATACTTTCTTTCATTTTCTCCAACTCAATTTCACTCATTTCTCTCTCTCTTTCTCTCATTATTCTGTTATTTCTTCTTATCTTATTCTGTCTTACTTTTCTCTTTATACATGTTATTACTATTTTCAACGTCATGTCTAACAATATCACTATAGTTGCTACTATTATAACTTTCCCTATTACTAGTTTACTCATCCTAGTTAACCAATTTGCTACTGAGGAAAACCCTCTACCAAGTTTTCCCAAAACACTTTCAACCTCCAGTGGGACTAATTCTTTGTGCAGACTTGTAATATTTGTAATATACTTCTGTATATTTTCACTGTTATCCGGAATGTAAGTACAACAATGTTGGACTTTCAACATTCCACAGACTCCACCCTCTTTTGCCAAAAGAATATCAAGGGCAAGCCGATTTTGCATCACCATAGCTCTCATGGCAACCATTTCGGTATTTACCATTAAGAACCCTCCCGCAGTATCTGTAGACAAACGATCTACTACTGTGGATAACTTCCGAATTTTAAATGCATTCAAAGATATTCCCACTGCTGGTATCAATGCTCCAAAAATATCTCCTACAACTTCTGAAAAACTTTCCCTCTTTCTACGTTTAAATCCATTAATCATTTTGTATGTTCCCTTTTCTTCTCTGTCCATGTGAAAGATTTTTGGAAAGACCAGGCCTACATAGCAAGTTCCATACCAATGGTCCGGTAACCTGTAATAAGCTCTATTCCCACAAATATAATAGATACCTGGAAATATTGGATCTTTTCCACCTTTGAATCCCCAACCTCCCAGAATTTGATAATTGTCATGGCAGACACTGGAACCTACAAAGTAATTGTCATAGACTGTCTTATTTCTCCTAATGCACAACTTTCCTGTTTGCGGCCAGTCTAATGTCATTGCTGCATTTATCTTTTTCCCTTCATGATTTCCTTCCTCAAACGTCCATAAACGTTTTTCTTCCTCTTTTACTGCGTCTTTTTGAAATTTCATTCTTCTTTCTTCAACCATGTCTAGAAATACTTTTTCTTCTTTCTTTAACTCACAGGTAAGGTTGTTACTAACTATTTCTTCTAACGTTAATTTTCTATGTTCTAAAAAGAATTCTCCTAAAACCTTTGCTGGTTTCACTTTGTTAAGTTCTGGCACTACAGGAATGTTTGCAAATATCTTATCTATATCAGTATAATACGATTCTAATCTACCTGTTTTATAAAATAAACTTGCTATTACACTACATGTTATTCCATAAGTCAAAGGTAAGTGATGATAAGTCACACCTTCAGATACTGATGCAGGCAATTGCATACAAACATAACAATCTCTTACTTCCATTGTTTTTACGTACTCATACAACAACTTTGTAAAAACATTCTTTGAGAAATCTGTTACTGACCTATCCTTATGCAACTCTGCACTACTTCTTAAAACAACTTGTTCTTTAATATTAGTTTCTTTTTCTTGTTTAGTATCATTCTTTGCTTCTATCACAGCCACGCTAATTGGAATTGTGATTGCTAAAACTATCCATATGGTCATTAATAACCCTGTACAAAAGCAGCACATTTTGCACCATCTCTTTACAAATTCACATTTATTTCTTCTATTCTCATTATTCTCCATTTTCTTTTTCTACTTGTTAAATTTTCAGAAAATTGTGTCACTACACCTCAAAATGACTTAGACGCCACTCTGCTTTCAAAAAGTCTTTGCTTGGTACTTTCTTTAATTCTCTCCAGAATTCTTTCGTTGTCACATCCGGTGATTTGTCACATCCAGTAAAATTGTCACGTCCGGCAGAAGCACTTTAAGTCTTCACTTCAGTCCTTTTGTTGCATCTCACCTTTTCCCATTCGACTTCTCAGTCTCTGGTTTCCGTGAGTGTTTTCTTCTTCTCCTTTGTAATCTGTTAGTGCAATATACAGCCACTCAGGTGACTTAAATTTTGAATTTATTTTCCTTGTCCTTTTGGACTTTTGTAATCTTTTTCCACTGGGTTTTTCTTGTCCCTTTTGACTTGTTACTTCATTTACTTGTTCAGCATCTTCATCTTCTGCTCTTATTATTCTATATCTCAATTTTCTTACATAGCTGTTGGGCCAATTATCTCCTTTTCTTGGCCTTTTTACCTCACCCTCTCTTTCTTCTCTTTCCGACCTCCAATTTCTTTTTCTTGATTCAGTCTTTGCTTTTTCCTCTCCTCCACTTTCTTCTGTTTCTGTTTCAACTGTCTCTCTATTGTCTCTTATTTTGAAACTTATAATCTCGTCATCTCCTACTGGTGGATCTATCTTCTCCTTTTCGTTTTCCCTTATCACTGTCCCTCCTCGGGGTTCTTCCGATTTGGTGTTTTCCTCCTTACCTGCTTCTGAATTTCCCTGTTCTCCTGTTTTTCTATCTATCCCTATTGCTCCTCGGGGTTCTTCTCGATTTTCTAACTTTTTGTGTACTTCTTTCCCTACTTCATCTATTAATATTGTTTCTGAATGATTTCCACCATAACTTGTACTTGGTTGTTCATCTAACTCAATTTCTTGCTCAGTTTCTTCTCTAATTGGTTTATAACCCCAAGTTCTCTTTCGGAATTCTTCCCAATTTGCAGCTGAATCATCAGATCCTGAAGTTGTGTCAGATATTTCCAGATGTCGACTTACAGGTCGATCTTCAAGTTCTGGAACTTCTGAATTTCTTTCTTCTTCTTCTTCTTGTTCCTCTTCTTCTCTAGAGGTGTTTTCCGTTGGGGTCTCCAGATGTCGACTTTCAGGTCGATCTTCAAGTTCTGGCACCCTTTCTTTTATCTTGGTTGTTCCCGCCGTTAAACTTTTATCCCACACTTCCAGACGCCGACTCACATGTCGATCTGTAGGTTCTGGAATTCTGATTGTGTGGCTGGCATGAACCCAGTTCTTTACTCCTGCACACTTGACAGCAGTCGTTGTTACTAGGATTACCTGTCTTGGCTCATCCCAACGCGGAACTAGACAGTTTCTTCTCCTGTGGACTTTAATACGGACCCAGTCTCCTGGATTCAAGTCGTGGGCTGGTTTTCTTTCAAGAGTGGTCGCATCCGGTCCAACCTGATGAAACACAGAACGCACCACATCAGCCAGTCCTTTGCAATAATCCAGTATTAGATCATCAGTTATTGTCAATAACTTGTTGACTGGTACGTGGGCTTGTCTCATTGCTCGTCCCATGATCATTTCATGAGGACTGAGTCCCGTTTTCTTTTCAGGGATGCTTCTGATGGTCATCAGAACAAGAGGCAGTGCATCTGGCCATTTGAGTCCTGTAGCTTGACACATTTTTCCTAATCTGTTTTTAATTGTTCCATTTATCTGCTCTACTACCCCAGAAGCTTCGGGTCTGTAAGCACAATGTAGTTTTTGTTTAATACTCAATGCTTCACAAATCAATTGGATCAACTCATTTTGAAAATGTGTTCCTCTATCTGTCTCAACTGTGACTGGAAAACCATACCTCGGAATGAACTCTCGTAGCATAAGTTTTGCCACTGTTGTTCCATCATTCCTTCTTGTGGGGTATGCCTCCACCCAACGAGAGAACAAACAGACGACCACCAGAACATATCTTAATCTGTTACTAGGGGGCATCTCAATAAAATCCATCTGTATCCTTGTGAATGGACCTCCTTCTCGTCCTATTGTTCCTAGACTCACTACTGTCTTTCTTCCTGGGTTAAATTGTTGACAAATAAGACATCTTTGACAAAGACTTTCAGCAATGGCTCTGAATTTTGGATTATACCAAGTTTGTCTAAAAAGTCTGATCATTGCATCTCTCCCAATATGAGCTTGTCCATGGTACATCCGTGCCATGTCTGCAATCATGCTATCAGGCATAACTGGTCTTTCATCTCTATATACCCACACTCCATTATCTTCCTGTCTTCTACATCCTGCTTTAATCCAGTAATCCTTTTCCTCATCTCTTGCTGTTTCTTGTAACTGCCTTACTTCATCCCATGTTTCGACTGCATTAGTGAAAAGCAAAGGACAAGAGACATGCTCCCTTTCTCTATTTCTGTTCAGGGACGCCATGTTTTCCGCACAATATCTAGCGATCTCATCAGCATAATTATTGCCAACCGCTATGTAATCTTCGTTTTTCTTATGCGCCTTGCACTTCACTACAGCTATTTGTTTAGGCAGCTGTATCGCCTCAAGCAGTTTTTTAACATAATCTCCATTTCTGATAGGTGTTCCTGCAGATGTCAAAAATCCTCTTTGTGACCAAATCTGGCCAAAATCATGTACGATGCCGAAACCATATTGGCTATCGGTCACAATCGTGATTCGTACATTTTTCCCCAATTTACATGCTTGAATCAAAGCAATTAGTTCCGCAACTTGGGCAGACCTAACTCCTTTCAGACAAGACGCTTCCATTACAGTTGCCACTGTGCATACTGCATAAGCTGCGCTTAACACTCCTTCCTTTGTGCGTAAACATGAACCATCTACAAACATGACATAATCGGATTCCTTTAACGGTTCATCTTTTATGTCAGCTCTTGGTTTTGTGCAATATTCCAGCACATTCAGACAATCATGATCTACTTCATCTTGTTCAATTATACTCTCTTCATCTGGCAATGAAGTCGAAGGATTTACATTTATGCATCTATCTATGGTCACATTTTCTGCGCTCAAGATGACTTTTCCGTACTTAGTCAGCCGACTATGTGTCATGTACTGTGTTTTTGTTCTTGTCAAAAGAATTTCTACTGAATGGGGAACATATACTCTCAGTGGATACCCCATCACTATACCTTCACTTTGTTCCAGACTTACACAAGTAGCAGCAACTGCTTTCAAACATCCAGGCAATGCTTTTGCTATAGGATCTAAAACAGCTGAAAAGTAAGCTATAGGCCTCTTCATGGTGCCATGTTTTTGTACCAGTACTGAAAATGCACATCCATCTCTTTCACTGCAGTATAACTCAAAATCTTTCTCATAATCAGGCATGCCTAATGCAGGGGCCTCACACAGTTTCTTTTTCAATTCTTTGAAAGATTTCATTTCTTCCTTGTTTAACTCAAAAGGGTCTTTTACATCTTTCTTTGTCAATTTTTGTAATGGTTTTGCAATCAAAGAAAATCCACTTATCCATTGTCGACAATATCCAACCATTCCCAAAAACATTCTTACCTCTCTTTGAGTCATTGGTGCTCTCATTCCTTGAATCATTCTTACTCTTTCTGTCGCTATTTTCCGCACTCCTTTCTCAATTTTATGTCCTAAATACTGGACTTCTTTCTGACAAAACTGTAATTTTGAAGGGGACACCTTATGTCCTCTTTTCTCCAAATGGTTCAGTAAAGCAATTGTGTCACTTACACATGCCTCTTTGGTTTTCGATGCCACCAATAGGTCATCGATATACTGCACCATCACTGATTTTTCTGGCATTTTTAAATCTTCCAGAGATTTCTTTAGAATCTGATTAAAAATTGAGGGGCTCTCTGTATACCCCTGAGGAATTCGGCACCATGCCAAAATACGCTCTCCAAAACGGAATGCAAATAATGGCTGGCTATCTGGATGCAAAGGAATAGAGAAAAATGCATGACACAAATCTATCACAGTGTACCACTCAGCTTCATGCGGAATTTGATATAGAATCACTGCAGGGTTTGGCACTATTGGACAGCATGGTACAACTATTTTGTTGATCTTTCTCAAATCCTGTACTATTCTGTATGTTCCATTTGGCTTTTTCAGTCCCATAATAGGTGAATTACATGGACTGCTCATGATTTCTTTCAGAATTCCCTGTTCAATCATCTTATTTATCACAGGAGTTATTCCTTCAATTATTTCTGGAGTTAATTTGTACTGTGGCGTGTTTGGATAACTTATCCCTTCTTTCACTGTCACTTTTACGGGATCAACTTCTCTCATTAATCCAATGTCTTCTCCTGTAAAATCCCACACACTTTCTTTCACTGCACTTTTTAATTCTTCTGGAAGTTTTCCTGCATCAAATGCAGGAAATAACCCATTCATTTCAGGTTCCTGATTCATCAAAGTTACTTTATACAAAGCATCTTCGTCTGAAGTCTGAAAACCAATTCCATCTGGTGTACAATAAATTGTGCAATTCATTTTACACAAGAGGTCACGACCTAGAAGATTTACAGGACTACAATCGCACACTACAAATTTATGCATTTTCCTAAAAGAACCAATTTTTACTTCTACCAATTCAGTAAGTGGGGTTTTAATCTGCTGATTGGCAACTCCTACCACTTGGATGCATTCACCTGAGAGAGGAAGGTTCGGAATTTCCACTGACCTAACAGTAGAACGGGTAGCTCCAGTATCGACAAGGAATGTTACGTTTGCTCCATTCACTTCTCCATCCACAAAGGGACCAGACTGATCTACCTCTAGAGTTGCGCCAAGCACGCACTCTTTCCCCTCTCTTGCGCACCGTCAGAAACTTTCATCCGGGTCATCCTCACTCTGATGCAACCAATACTGGGAAATGTTAGCTGCTCTCGGCAACTGTGTTACCTGCTCTCCTCCGTAGAATCCTGTTTCTGTACTGTATCTTTGCTGGTTAACAGTGTTGGGAAGTGGTGGTTGTGGCACCTGACTTTGTTGAACAACTACCTCATTCTGCACCTGTGGAGTTAATGATTGATGTTCCGGATTAGGTTTAGGTGGGAACTTACACTCATTTCTCCAATGCCCTAATTTTCCGCAATTATGACATGGCCATTTCTTCTTTGCCTCTTCTAGACTCACTTGTCCTTTTCCTTTACCTATATTTGGTCGCATCTTATTTTGTCCTGATTCGTTTCCATTATTATTATCCAATTGAGCTTCTTGTTTTTCTGCCACTTTCACTTGTGCCCACATTGCTTTTTCTTTCAACTTACGCTGTTTACTCTCTATTTCATCACTACAATACTTAGCATACCTCAGCACCTCATCTACACTTGCATTCTGCCAGTTTATCATATGTTGCTTAATCATATCACTTATTTCTTGTTTTAAGCCAAATACAAATCGGTATACAAAATGACTCATATCCTTCTCACTTAATTCCTCATAACCACTATACTGTTTGAAAACCAACAACAATCGCTCATAATATGCATGTACACTCTCCTTGCTTTCCTGTGTAGTTCTATCAATCTTAACCCAATCTGTCTCTTTTGGAGGAATCTTATTTTTCAAAAAGGTAATCACCTTATCATATTTCTTCATCACATCTGGTCCTGGAGCTCCTGTCTTAGGATCTCTTGGATATTCTGTAGTTGGCCAGTCAACTGTAATCTTACATTCTGACCACAGATCCGTTGGTACTACTATGTCAAACAATCCATCCAAATCTATCCACAACACTTTCGAGACCTTTACAAACCTTTCTACCTGTCGGTACCACTCAACTGGCTTTTCTCTTAACTTTGGAAAGTCATTTGTAAATGACAGGATGTCCTGCCTAGTCCAGGGAACATGCACATAACTACCACCTGGAGTTTCTCTCATAGGGTACTCTTTAACAACATGTTCCTTTTCTGTTATCATAAAAGCCAATGAACCTTTGTCTACACTTTTCTCATTCTTCTTTGTCCATCTAACCTTCCATCTGTCCACATCACCCCATTTTCTCAACAAAACAATCAACTCTTTTATCTGTGTCAGCCTTCCTGCTGTATTCAAATTTTCAATATCTTTTTCACAAAAATCTACTCTGTATGGTTTCTGCAACGTTTTTACTTTTGCAAAATCTATTCCAATCTCACCGGCCACTTCTTCTAGTTTGTCATGTAAATTCTTTGCCCTCCATGTTATACTTTTGCACAGAAACATTATTTCATCATCCTGATAATTCTTTATCTTTTCTGTACCAATCGTTCCTAGAATTAATTCTTCCATGTCAATCTTCAATCTGATCACATCTAATGGTTTTTCTTCCGTTTCTTTTATTTTAAAAGCTTTTATCCACTCATTTAACTCATCAGGAGTCGGACCTATAGGAGTACTATTTATTTCTGTCCAATTTCCACTCTTTTCAGGTGTCACTGTTGCAGATTCAGTTACCATAGGCATTTTCCTACCGCTACACTCATTCACTGTCAAATTTTCAGGTGGACTTGGTCTGTAAACACTAGTCAAATTGCTCGTACCTGGACTTGTTTCTATTCTTTCCTTTTCTCTTTGGAATTGCGAACTCAAGGGAATCACCAAAGATCGTTCATCAATTTTCTGATTCTCGAAAACTGGTATTACTGGACCTATTGTTACGGGTACGGTAACTGCTTCCATATTCTTTGTTAATTCTCTAATTTTCTCAGTTAGTTCTTTTGTTGTCCTTGCCAATTCTCTTGCACTATCATTTTCTATTCCCTCAATTTGGGAAGTTCTTATTTGTTCTTGTGACCTATTTATTTCTTGTCTTTTTCCTGGACTTTCATTTCGCATAGCTTCTATTGGTGGCGCATTTGGTGTCACCACTGTAGAATTCTGCTGATACGGAGGTGGATTTTTATTTAATATATCTTCCAGCAACTCGTCATCCGTTTCGCTCTCATGCATATACTTTTCTCTCTCTAAATGTTTCTTTTTCTCAGTCCGTTTTTTCTTAGTCCCTTCCTCAACTGTAAAAGCTGGAAACAAACCTCCTGTCATGTTAGCACATCTCCATCGTTTTATTCTGTCCTCATGATTCATTCCCCACATTCTTCCGGGCACGAACTCATAACCTTTCATACCTCTGAATCTTTCTTTCTCGTACATCTCATCTTCCCATTCTGTTAAAGCCTCAAACTGTGTCGGTCTAGGTCTAGGTTCCAATTTAAGCATCTTTTCTTTTAAATTCCGTAAAATCGCTACATTAAAAGAACCATTTTCAGGAAAAGCCAATGCTCCATCATTCTTTGTATATTTTACCCAATTATCCAACCATATGCACGTATGATATCCATATTTCAGCATCATATGTGAAGCTGCTGATTTCGGCGGAGGAATTACTTGTCCCTCTCTAGTCACAACCTTTTTGTCTTTCTTAAAGAAATTCTTCAATTTCGTCGTCCATGACGTTCTCTCCCTTTCATACTCGTAATATGGCATGTTTTCTATTTGTTTTCTCTTTACTCTAACGCTGTTTCTGTGTACGGAACTTCGTCCAATTACAGCGCGATTCACACTAACGTACCAATCAGAACAATTTCCACCGTCCGCGAACCAACCAATCCTAGCGCGGCACTTTTCTACGTCACTCCTGCTCTGTATTCACGTGACTAGTGCACTGACCAATCCTAGCGCGGCACTTTTTCACGTCACTTCTACTCTTTACCCCTCCTTTACAAAATTTATCGGCAATTTTTCTTTTTACAGTTTTCTTCGTTAGTTACAACAAATAAACAATTCCATAGTCTGATTCGCTAAACAAAGTGACAGCTTTGTCCTTTTACACAAGAATCCTGTTTTTCCAGTAGGCAGCGCTTACCTCTACCCTACCACAGAATTATTTGCTTTTGCCGATAAAGTAGCACTTCCCTCTACCTTACCCTTCTTTCAAACAAACAATTTACTCGTTTCTCTGGGGATAAGACACATGTGGAGACTAGGCTCCTGAGAATTAAGGCCAAAGTTTCACAAGTAAACGTGATTTGCTATTTCATTTACACACTTTTCACACCGAAATCCCTAACATAACACAACCTGCGTTATAACCAAAAAATGAATTCAGACCATGTACCAAATTCCATGTGACTTCTCTTGCCACACGTGTTCCACTTCCTACATCCCAGAAGCGTGAAAACTTACATATAACATAACGCGACTCAACATATAGTGTTAGTCATCAAATAATCAATAATCAATAAACAATAATCACTAAACTAATCTATAGAAAACCATAACTCTGCTACCAAGAAATCTGATGCAGCGCGTACAATAAAAACTATCCTCCTCCCAGGTTACTTATAGGTCATCCAGGGGCAAACTATATTTCTCATATCCACATGACGATGGGGCCCATAAACATCGCCTAAACACACACACATACACTCCTGGATTTCCTTTTACACCTTTATGAAATTCCGTACTCCTAGGAGAAGCATGAGAACTAAATGGAGAACACCATTTTGTGTACCGCTGGAAGAGCAAGGATATCTATTTACCTTAATTTATCACTTTCTTTTAATTATTTCTTAAGATATTCCTGCTCATTGTTTTGTCGATGAATCATTCATTTAAGAAATTAGTTCATAGTGATTAAGACCAGCTGAATCACAATCAACCAATTACTCATGTCACAATCATTTAGGAAAATAACCACTGAGTCATTTTGGTTTTTAAAGAATCTTAAATTTTATATAATTTTAAAAGCATGAAAAGATTTAATACTTTATTCAATTATTCATTTTAAATTCACAATTTTATTAAGCATAATCAATTTATTGCAGAAAGGAAATTTTGTCATGAAGCCAAAAACCTTAGTTACCTGCCTAGCTTCCTAATTTAGCCTAATGATTTCTAACCTAACTTTGGGATTAGAAATAGCCTGATTCTCATACTCAACTGTAAAGTTAAGACCGCAACAGCAACTTCAGCTCGTCAGCATCAGCTACCTGCAACCCGTCTCCTCTACTGCAACCACGACTCTCGAACTGCAACTCTCTGGAACTTCCCTGGAACTCTGCAACTACGCAACTGCAACTGACCCCTCCCACTAAGAGTAGGCCCTCTTATACCCCAATTCTAACTTTGCTAACTAACTGTTGCAACCTTAATATCACGCTTTTCTTTCATTGGTCCATACATGTCAGCTTATTCATTCTTTAATCAAGTTCTCTTGGATTCAAGGGTCCTTGGATCATTTCCTTTCCCATACGCTTAAACATTTCCATCCGATTCGATCAGTTCATTTGTATCTTCTTTTGACACATTCAAGAACTCCGCAGTCATTGTCCTTTCTCTTGGGCTCCTTTCCCACGGACTCTCTCCTGATCATCACGGCACACTATCAGTTCAATTAGGTCACACCAGCCTTGACCATTTCTTGCATCCTAGCCTCTCAGAGACATCACGCGGCTCCAGATTTCTTCAATCTCATCCCGTACCACGTGTCCCCTTGCGCCTGCGCACATCTTCCCACTGGCGGCCATTTTATCTCGCCACTCGGTTCTACTTTAGAAGCACTAATTTGAGGCAAATAAAACATAATTAAAATAGAGAAAAATATCCCTTTCGTTTCCCTCCCGTCTACGTACCCCAATTAGTTGTTACCTAGCAAAAAGCGACATTTAAGCTGCTCCTTACTTACCATCACTATTGTTTTTGCAACGACACATTTTATTTCTATGAAGCACACACATGCATTTATTTTATTTAGTACGCTTTTTATTCTTACGTTATGATTAGACACACGGACATTCATTAATAGATTATTTAGCACATACATTGGCATATTACCATTCCCACATATACAATGTTGATTAATACATTTAAACGAACATTTTTAATTAATTAATTATATAATTTGTTAGGGGTTAAATTTTTTTATTTTTACTGCTCCATCAAGTCTGACACTACTTTGTCAATCCTAGTCTCGAGGGATGTGCGCGTCTGATCCAGTGCTGCGCCAATCTTCTCCAAGGCTGCCAGTACAACGTTGAGCTTAGCTGAGATATTGGAGCGTTGAGGTTCTGGGAACTTCTCTGTCCTAGAGGATGACCCCTCCCCAATGTCGTGAGGTGTCGGCACCTGCTGGGCGGCAGAGTGGAGGCGGCCCATGGCTAGTTGCTGTGCATTAGGTATAGGGGAATATTCTGTGTGGTGCACTGGGCAGCGGTGACTGGAAGGGGGGTCAGACTATCTGTCCCCAGCGTGGGGTCCCGCCTGAGCCCAAACCAGTAGTACGTATGGTGCGAAGTGGATGGTATTTTCATGTGCCATCTGTCAGGCCGCGTCATGATAGGTAGCCCCCGCAGTCCGCTGGATGGGCGCCCAGTCCAACACTACCCAGGCTGTAGTGGGGATTAATCCGCAGTTGATCTCATGCTTCAGGAGGGAAAGCCAAGTGGTCTCTTAGTCGAAGTCACAGTCGCTAGGTACCTGCCCGGTGTGACGGTAGAGGGACACACCAGGTGGTATGGGGCAGCGCGCCTGTAGCTGTGACAGGTCGAGCACTAGTAGCCCAGGCCCGGTCTATCCACGTGCCTCAACGAAATCTGATATGGAGGGCACAGAGGTGATGCCCGGACCCGGTCTGATCCACCAGCCAACCCCGCTCAAGCAGATCCAGAAAAGGGTCTATTACACAGCTCCCAGAGCAAACCCAGAGTCAATACAGAGAGCGGGGGGGATGTGGGGAGGAAGAAGCAACCCATGCCCGATATGACCCTCATGTTGTCCCCGATAATTGTGTTTACTGGAGCATGTCAGCCAAGAAATAGGAGGGGGGGGAATGATGAAGGCCTCCCTCCACATGAGCATCTTTCCCTGTCTAGTGTAGGGGTTTCCACCTAGTTTTGCCAGTTCTGAGAGAGTGAGATCTCCGGGCTTCAAAGGCAGGCTACACCACGGCCTAGTGGAGAGCCCCAGTGCACTGTCAGGGGGGCGCACGATCTGCTATCACCCAGGCCAAGGCGGGAATAGCCCACTGGTGGTTGCCGGCAGTTCACTTGTCTCAGGGAAAGTCAATATGGAGGCTAACAGGGTGAAGCTTGGACCCGGTTTGGTCCCCAGGCCGCCCCCCTGAAGATAAGCCTCAAAGAAGGTCACTTGTTTTGTTCTCAAAGCAATCCTAGGGACCCTTCAGCGCACGTGTAGAAATGGAAGGAACAGCCTGTGCCCTATATGACCCTCGTGCCGTCTCCCCACCTCTGAGTGCCCTGCTGTGCACAGCCCAAAGGGAGATGGAGGCCTCTCCTCCAGTATCGCCTCGCCTGGTCTTGTAAAGTGGTGTCAAGATCATTCAGTTCCTCAGGAGCAGTACCCGCAAGAAGCCCACCTTCCGGCAGCTCTGACTCTGAGTTAAAAACACCAGAGGATCAAAGTGGACAGACGAGGGGAAGGGAATTAGGGAGGGTACTGCGGGGAGGGATATCTTGAACGAAAACAACCAACAGTTGAGCTCTAGGTTTTCTGTCTTGACCGCTATTACTTCTATAGATATATACAACATATGATATGAACAACCATTACCTGTAAAAGAAAATCAGCAAGTCTTTTCACAGGAATCGCATTAAAGTCTTCACATAAATCCAATACTAAACGTGTTTTGAATAGTTCCAAATGTCTTTGAGGATACTCTCCAAGGATATATTCAAAAGTATCACAAGATTCAATAAACTCAGGGTACTCAGAATAGTCTTATTTCACAGATTCCAGTTCTCAGTATTTGTCCTTAATACTTATCATTATATGCACATTCCGGCTTTGACCACTCCTATTTGTTTCATTATTGCAGTCATAACGAAATTAGGGTTTTTGTTTAAGTCTTTATGCTCAAAGTTATCACATACGCCTTGTATATTCATAATTGTATATGCGCTTTTCAATTCCGTGAGTGGTTGTAACATTAATCATTAATATGCTTGGTATTAATGCAGAAACATGCTGGTTATCGTAATTTCACTTCGTTCTTAATAACAGTATGCGCTTCGTTTATTGCTAATGTGCGCGATTCAGAAAAGCCCAAGAATGTGAGCGCGTTTCAGAAAGGCCCAAGAACTCCGAAGACTCAAATCGCTAAATGCGGAAGCCGTCGTCTCCTACCTGTGAATGATGTCTCTGGGCCAGAAAACAGGTACGAGGAATCTTACCCGCAAAGCTGCAATCGGACGTGATGCAGGAAGAAGTCTATGCGCTCGTCGTTGCTCGAATAATCCACAGGGAGCGGCTGGGTGAGGCTGCTTTTACAGCAGTAGCGTGATGTACGGTGGCCTCAGAGTAACACAATACGACACAACGCGAATATGGCTACGATGAAAAACAAAATATATAAATAAAGAAACGGAACAGTGAAAACAAAATAAAATGAAATGGCATGCATGATTCCTTGTTGCTTGTCGATTGATTTCCTCTTATTTTAAATAACGATCGCGATGGGCTAATGTACTTAGTCTGTGACATAACTAGTTCGTGGCAATGCATGCAGTCTAAAACACGAACGGTGTACACTTCACTTCTGCCAGTGAGAGGGCAGAAAAGATACTCGGCGCATACTTCACTGCTGTCAGTGAGAGGGCAGACATGTGTGAAGAATACATTCTAGGACGACATGCAGCATACTTGGAGCCTACTTGGAGGAGGATCAGGAGGATCATGACAGTCCTCCCCATCAAAAACAGAGAAACACGCTTAAAAAGGCGCAAGCGGATGACTTTTGTGAAATTGACAAATCAATTGTGGAGCATGAATGGCGTCACTAGGTTCCCATGAATCTTCTTCAGGTCCGTAACCTTTCCGTGAGACCAAATACCATAGTGTCCCTTTCTTACGTTTACTGTCCTTTATTTGTTGCACTTCATACTCCAGGTGATCTCCTACAACCACGGGAGGGGGTTTTGGTCGTGCAACTATCCTTGCTGGTTTAAGCAACGAAGTATGAAACACTGGGTGAACTGTCATTGTTCTGGGGAGCTGTAATTTAAAAGATACTGGATTGATGTATTTCAAAAGGTCCAATGAAGCGTGGATGGAAAGGGTATTTTCTTTTAAAGTGAAGATTCTTTGTGGGCAACCATACTTTGTCTCCTGGATGATATGTGGGACCTGGTTGTCTCTTTCTGTCAGCAAATTTTTTGTTGGTTATTTTTGCTTCGGTTACATTCCGTTGAAGTAATAACATTAATTTTCTCATTTGTGGCAATTTGGAAGTTACATGTGGAACTTGCGTGTCGGTTTGATTTATTAAAGGTAATGCCCGTGGATTCCAACCATGGGTGGCATAGAATGGTGACATTTTGGTAAAGGGCTGCATTAAGTTGTTATAGGCAAACTCAGCTTCCCATAACAAATCCACCCAAGAAGCCTGTGTGTGAGCCAAATAACAACGAAGGTATTGTTTCAGTACCTGATTGACTTGCTCAGTTTGTCCATCTGATTCTGAATGGAAACTGGTTGATAGATTGCGTTTTATTTGCAAGGCTGTACATCGTTCTTTCAACAATTTGGATGTGAATTGCGACCCTCGGTTGGTTGTTATGGATCGTGGTAAACCATGCAATCACACAATGTGATATAGAAGCATATCAACTAGGGCAACTGCCGTTGGTAATTCATCACATGCCACAAAGTGTGCCATTTTAGACAATCGATCTACAATTATTAGAATAAAAGTTTTTCCTTGATCTTTTGGTAAGTTAGTAATGAAATCTAATGAAATGTCTTCAAAAACATGTGTTGGTGTTGGTAAAGGGAGTAAATAACCTTTTTTAGGTGAATGATCTGCTTTTGCCCTTATACAGGAATCACAGTTGTTTACATAAGTGATGACGTCTTTTTTCCAACTGGGCCACCATAAATTGCAACTTACCAAATCTAAGGTTTTAGTACATCCTGGAAGACCTGCTAGAGGATGAGTGTGACACCAGAGAAGTACTTGTTTTTGTAATCGCTTTTCTGGAATATAAAGCAAGCGTCCTTAAAATGGAAGTCCATTAACCCCTTGATCGCGATCGGAATTCCTCTCGTGTGCTGGACATTCCGATCGCGGGTGTGGTCGTGACGAGCTCAGTTCGTCATGCGCACAGCGCTACCGCGCATGACGAGCTGAGCTCGTCACGCGCATCGAAGGGGTTAAACATGGATCTTTGTTTATCTTGTTGTTTCCAGGAAAGTATCTTGTGAATAGGCATGATGTTCCTAATTTCGGTCAAAAATTGTCCAGACATAGTTATCCCAACAATATGATCACACGGTATCATGGGTCTTACTTCTTGTTGTTGAATAGCATTTGATGTTTCTTCATAACGGGAAAGAGAATCTGCCTTCTTGTTAGCACTGCCAGGTCTAAAAATTATATGAAAGTCAAACTCTGCAAAGAAAAGGGCCCATCGTAATTGTCCGGGAGTTAGAGCTTTTGCACATCGTAAAAACTGCAAATTACGATGGTCTGTGTACACAGTAATAGGGTGATGAGCACCAATCAGATAATGTCGCCATTCTTTGAATGCTAATCTTATGGCCAATAGTTCTTTTTCCACTATAGTGTAATTTATTTACGCTGGTAAATATGTTTTTGTTAAAAATGCTACTGGATGGAGATGATTGGTTCCTTCTTCTCGTTGTGACAATATTGCTCCTATAGCAGTGTCTGAAGCATCAGCTTCAACAATAAAAGATTTTGAAAGGTCTGGATGTTTGAGTACTGGGGCAGTCATGAAGGCTTTCTTTAGATCCTGAAAGGCATTCTCCGCATCAGAGGACCATTGAAATGTACGTCCTTTTTGCAACAATCGTGTTAATGGAGTAGCTCTGGCGTAAAACTCATGGATAAATCGTCGGTAAAAATTGGCGAACCCTAAGAATCGTTGTGTATCTTTTATAGATTTTGGTTCTGGCCAATTTTGAATTGCTTGTACTTTACGATCTGCCCTGGTGATGCCTTGAGGTGAAATGATGAAACCTAAAAATTCTACTCGATTAACATGATACTCACATTTGGGTAATTTGCAGCAAAGACCATGTTTTCTTAGCGTGGTTAAAATAGTTCTTACATGGATTTCATGGTCCGTCTGTGAGTTAGAATAGATAAGTATGTCGTCTATATAGACGATTACAAACCGGTCCAGGTATTCTCTTAACAAGTCATTTAAAAAGAGATGAAATGCCGCTGGGGCGTTGCATAACCCAAACGGCATTACGCAGTATTAAAAAAAACCATACCGAGTTCAAAAGGCCGTCTTCCACTCATCACCTGAACGGACTCGTTCTAGATGGTATGCCCCTCTTAGATCTAACTTGGTATACACTTTGGCTGTTCGAACTTGATCAAGAAGCACTGGAATAAGGGGCAGAGGATATCTAATTTTTACTGTGATGTTATTCAGTGCCCTATAATCTATACAACGGCGAAGTTCACCATTACTTTTTGGTACAAAAAAGAGGGGCAAAGCTGCTGGGGATTTGGAAGGCCTAATGAATCCATTTTTGAGGAATTTGTCCAAATAATGCCGCAGATGCTGAATTTTCACTTCTGTAAGGGCATAAATTCTACTGCATGGTATTTTAGCCCCAGGTATTAGCTCAATTTCACAATCATAGTCACGATGTTGTGGTAACGTTTCTGCACTCTTTTCACAGAAAACATCGCGAAAAGATTCATATTGAGGAGGTAATCAGATCTCTTGTTCTGCTGCCGTAGCTATGCAATAAACTCCGGTCACAGCCTTCGTTTCTGTACTTACTACCTGATCCTGAGACTTCAACGGGGAAAGACATTATTGATGACTCAAAAGTAATGCTTCTTTTGGCCCAATCTATAGTGGGGTTGTGTTGGGTGATCCTATTGATCAAAAGAGGGGGACTCTAGGAGCTATTCTAAAAGGTCCGGTGACCCGTGCTCCCGAAATTAAACTTATACCAAAGGGAGTCACCGTTCCTGAGTGGAGATGGAGAGAAGGGAGGAAGTAGGGGGTACTCTTGTTGTGTGCTACTCTGCTTGTGGGAGGCAGGGTGTCCTCATCTTGATGCCCTCACACACCCCGAAGGATGTCATGCTTCATCATTGGGCTTTTGCTCCTCGTCGGGCCGGCGCTGCAATGCCCTATGGGTCCACCAAAGGGTCTCTTTTTCGGAGTTCTTTTGATGAAGCCGTATAGGTGCGTGGGTGTAAGTGGCAGTGAAGTCCTAGAAAGTGTATTAAAAAATGGCTGGAAGGTGATCCTTGTTCCTTCAAGTACACGCACATCTTTTATGCGACCTCCATAGGCTCACCTCTATTCCTTCCTTTCTCTCACAGGACCGTGCTACAGCCTTCTTGTATCCTTAATTCAGAGTGGCACTCTTCCTGTTCTACTGGTATTCACTATAACGTTATGCCTTATATATTAATAATTCCTACAGGTGCTAATAATCATCTGCATGGCCCAATTGAATTAATCGAACTAGATTAAATTATTTCTTATGTTCCTTGTTCCATCCACTATTGAGCACACGCACATCATTCATACGACTCACCTCTATTTCTTCCTTTTCACTTGCACTATGATCTCCCTTCACAGGACCGTGCAACAGCCTTCTTGTATCCTTAATCCAGAGTGGCATTCTACCTGTTATACTGTTATTCACTATAACGTAATGCTGTTATGTATTATTAATTCCACAGGTGCTGATATTCATCTGCATAGCCTATTTAAATTAATTTGTACTAGATTAATTTACTGCTTATGTTGCTTCCCCTAACTAACTGTAACTTTTTCCCTCCTTCATCCCTATTTGTTTTATGTTGTTACAGGCTTTTTAAATTTCAGGCATGCTTATGTTAAGTCCTGATGATGATCCTTGTACTTACTGTATGGATCGAAACGCTCTGTCGACACCTATCACACCCTATACACTCCCTTAAATGTGTTATTTATTGTGTAAGGGTGTAAAAAGACGATTTGTTGGCCCTATGTGTTATTGCCATATATGACAAATCGACAGCCGTGCCTGAGCCTTTTGTTTTGCTGTCACATTGTATGTGTTCTATGTATGTGTAGTGAGGGCACAGGCCTGTGTCCCGCTTACTCTTATTCTTGGTTTTGAAAAAGTTTTTACTCTGTTAACTATAAACATTAAAGTAGACCTCTGTCCGGCTGGATAAGTCGTTATCAATATAGAACTGATTGAGTCTATATTCATCCTGTTCATACTAGATAGTTCCATGGGACCACTGTTCTCTAGAAAAGTACTATTTCCCAAGGTCCCTTGCAGACTTTATTTGGGTTCCCTTGTCCTTGTCAAATATCCCACAAGCAGAGTAGCACACGACAAGAGTACCCCCTACTTCCCTTCTCTCCATCTCCACTCAGGAACGGTGACTCCCTTTGGTATAAGTTGTGTTGGGTGAGCCAGGGCATTCCTAGAATTACCCCAAATTGAGGTGCATCAATCAGATCAAAGCATACATCCTCAGTATGTTTATTTTCGATTGAATAGACAACCATAGTTATGTCAATGGTGGTATGGGTAATCAGACCTGACGTAAGTACCGTACCATCACTGCCTATACTGATTCTGGTTTGTCTTTTTTAATGATGGGTATATGTAATTTGGAACAGAAAGCGACATCAATGAAATTCTCGGTGGCTCCGGAATCCACAATGACTACTACTTCTCTATCAATGACACCCTGTATTAAGAATAGTACGTTCAGGGTTAAATGTGGAGCCGAAATCGGAAGAGTGTTGACTATTCTTTGATCAGAGGAATCGTGAGATGTACTTGAGGAATTCCCCTGTTTGCTCCTCGAGCCCTTTAGTTTTCCTGTTTTTGGGAAGGCGTATCCGTAAGTCTATGTCCTTTAGGTCTAATCGGACACTCTTTGACAAAGTGACCTTTTTTTCCACAATATAGACACATGCTTAACTTACGACGTGCATCCTTTTATGTATCCAGAGCAGGCAAAGTATACGTGATTAAATATTCTCACTTTAAAACGTACATTTTAGGGGGGCGTGGCCTAGCGATCTAGCATGGTGGACGCGAGTTAGGCGAGCTCCGCTCAGCCCATAGCTAACATCCTTTAATATCCTGTTTCGTCGGACGAATTCTTCGTCAAAACCCCCCGCGGTGGTTGGGACCCGAGTGGCGGTGACCTGACCCAGAGAGGAGCCGGAACCGAGGCATTTGCAGCGGCAGTTTCGAGGTGTGGCCGGGAGGCCTTGTGGGTGGACCGTAGCAGCGGTCTAGCAGTGGCAGCAGAGGCCTTGGAGCGTCGGCGGGGGACGCAGTGCGCAGCGGCGCCGGATTGCCTGGAAGCCGGTGAGGACCGACGGTGGACACAATCGATTGCTGGTGGCCGGCCCGGAGGGCGGATGGTTGCGGCGGCGGCAGCTGTGTGGCAGGCAGACCCGCGATAGAAGATCCGGTGAGTGACCTTGCTCGCTTCCCTCCTCCTCCTGCCTCCTATACAGTACTCAGCGGACAGTTTGGGCCGCAAGGGGGGGCATCCAGCTGGCTCCCTGAGGATCACATTCCCTCGTGAAGATGGTTGGGGCCCGGACGGCGCACCACGGGGCCATGACAGAGGCGTTGAGGCCTCTTTGGAGATCAGGGGGCCAGCGCCTGAGGCCTCGACTCCTGGGCAGCGGCTAATTGGAGCCTGCGAAACCTGTGCGGGACTGCCACTGTTGGGCCACATAAACATTGCAAAGGTTTTCCGGCGGCAGGGAGGCGGCGATGCCATGAAACTGATGCGCATTACAGCCTAAGTCAGTTGATACCTCGCCCCAGAAAGTAAAAGTGGTGGGCCGTAATAGAGGCGGAGAGGCAGCGTGTGCGTGGGCCCTTGGTGGATGTGTGCTTCGTGGGCAGTACAGAGCCCTGTGCAGCAGTGGGAGGCCTTGCTTGGCCACTAGTAGCACTTTTGTGGATGTAAGCTAGTGGAACCGTGCTTAGGAGACTGGCTTGAAATTACTAGACTATACCAGGGCGTCCTTTGCTGTGAGGAGCTGGGCCCGGGCATTACCTATACAGTTGAGACTGGTGTGGGGGTCGGACCTGCCTCCCTGATTGCCTGGAGGTGGCAATTGTGGGGATGGAGGGACACCCATTAGGGGGGGGAGACACGACTGTCCGTGGAAGCGGCCGGGTTAGTGCCCGGTGCGGTTTGTGGGCAGGAGGTTTCCACCCGCGTCCTGCACTACAAGAGGCCTGAAGCTGCAACGGATATTATCGGTTGAGATAGCATGAGTGAAGATCAGCGGGTGGCGTACAGAGTCAGGTGATTTGAGCTGAAAGCCTGGCTAGGGGACTGCGGAACCGTCATCTCAGAAGTTAGGCGTCCAAACGCCATCATGACAAAAGACAAACCAGTGGGAGGATCTGCCAAGCAGAGCACGTTGGACCGCTTCACTGGATCGGGGGCCTCTGCTTCAGACCAGGGAGGGGCACAAGGGGGCATCCCAGACAATTCCGCGCTCATGGTAGCCATCACACAGTCTAGGGCCGCACTGGAAGCAAAGATTGGAGAGGTGGGCTCTGACGTTACGCTTCTGAGGCAAGATCTTCGAAATGCAGTGAAGCACATTACTGAGGCCGGAACCAGAGTCTCTGGAGTAGAAGATTCAGTAGCCACATTGCAGAGACAGGTCACATCACTGGAGTCGATCACCAGAGGCCTGGCCTCGTGGGTGGAGGAGGCGGAGGGCAGGGCCAGGAGAAACAACCTCCGCTTCGTTGGTTTCCCTGAAGGATGCGAAGTGGGGGACATGGAACAGTTCCTCACTGGGTGGTTGGTGAGCTGGCTCCCTCCGGAGTTGCTGTCCGGTTGTTTTGTCATTGAAAGGGCACATAGGGCCCTGATGCAGAAACCACCCCGGGTGCCAGACCAAGGCCTGTCATTGCCAAGATTTTGAATTACCATGACAGGGATGCAATCTTAAAACAGGCTAGAATCAAGGAACCTCTGTTGTATGAAAACACTCGCATCCTCATATTCCCGGACTATACAAGACTAGTCCAGCAGAAACGACAATCGTTCATGGCAGCTAAGGCCCGTCTCCGTGAGCTGAAACTTCCCTACGCATTGCTGTATCCAGCCAAACTGCGGTGGTGTATCAGTCCCGTACTCTCTTCTTTGAATTGCCAGAGGATGTATTCAATTGGACGGATGAAACTGTGAAGATCCGGTGCCGCCCGCTGCCCAGGTTGGAGTCTGATTCCTCATCCAGTGAGGTCGTCCGCAGGTCACCCAAACCCAAGATCAAAGGCTCCAGGAGGTCGAGATCGAGACGCCGCTCCAAATCCTGCAGTGACCCTAATTGATCTACATCGGTGCCCCTGCAGGGGTCTTCGGCATCGTACCAGCGCCAGGACGTTATTACATGGGGGACTGTCTGTGTCCTATGTCTTGACCGACGAAACGTGGGCAGGGGCTATTACCTCTGTTCAAATTGCAATAGTTAAAGGGAACGTCCGTTTACTATGGGCAGGTTATTGGGGATCCATTGGAGGGGGAGGGCCCCTGTTGGGGTCCGCAACCCACCTCCACCGTGACAGATACTTCAGCTGTTTTGAGGTATAGGGGGGTTGGGGGATGTTGGGGAATATTTGTCTTCTGTTTGCACTGCGTTTTTGCCACACATGGTTCTCATTTGCGTACTGGCTCAAGGCTGTCCCACACTTCGAGGTCCAGAGACCCTTTGATGGCAAGTCTTACGGATAGGGCGCGACTCCACGCAGGTGACCTTCGAATAGTAAGTTGGAATGTTAGAGGGGCTCTGGATAAGGTCAAGAGAGGGGCCATACTCCAACAGGCTAAACAGTACCGAGCGGACGTCCTGATGCTTCAGGAGATGCATTTAATGGGTTCTAAAGCATTGTGTCTCCTCCGCTATGGTTATATTCAAGTGTTTCATTCTGGCTTTACCAGGGGGTCACGTGGAGTCGGGATTTTGCTGCATCGGAGGGTCCCATACAAACATGTTAAGACATGGACAGATCCTCAGGGGAGATACGTATTTATTGAGGGTACCATATACGAGGAGCAGGTGGGGTTGGGTTGTGTCTATGCCCCCCGCCGCTGCAATGGGTTTCAGTTGAGCGTCTTACGATGCTGTGGGCTGATATGCCGGAGGGGTTGGCAATCATTGAGGGGATTGGAATGACGTAATGGACTTGGCGGTGGACAGATGGAGGTCAGGGGGACCTCCACTGTCCACCATAGAACCAAGCTGAGCTCCTTAGCGGCGGGACTGGGATGGGTAGATACTTGGCGGCGGCTGCATGGAACAGAACTAGGCTATACCTATTTCTCGATCTCTCATGACTCGTACTCCTGTCTTGATTATATTTTTGTGTCCTTAAGAGCCGTCGGGAGGGTGAGGGCCATGGAGCAGCTCCCAAGAGGCCTATCCAACCACTCTCCAGTGGTTCTGAAGGTGCAGTTGGGTCCTGAGAAACCCCCCTTTCGTTGGCGTCTTTCCTCATGGCATCTCCAAGACGAGAAATATCGGGAGCACATGGGGCAGGCAATTGAACAATATCTGGATACTAATGTGGGGACGGTGGCCGAGGCCGCAACGTTGTGGGAGGCCATGAAACCCACTTTGCGGGGGTGGACATTTCCTTCTGCGCGGCAGCTCAACGCACCAGGCGGGAGGCTCTTCTGCGGTCAGAGGCACATTTGATGGAGTTAGAGCAGAGTAGTAGGGGGGAGGGAGGGAATTTGGTGCGCCGACAGTTGGTGCTGGAATGACAAACCTATGCAGATACCCTGATGGATGAGGCCCGCCTTGCGTGGTTAGCGTCCCGTAGCAGAATTTATCAATGGGGTGACAAGTCCAGTAAATTACTGCACAGACTATGCCAAAGGACTCTGCAACCCCAGGTTCTCCCAAGTATACCAGGCCCTGATGGACGGGTTCTGAGTGACCGCTCCCTCATAGCTGAGAGTTTTGCACAGTATTTTGCAGAACTTTATACTCCTAGGGAACTCCTGCAGGAGGATGTGATCCATTGCTTTACATACGACCTACCGCCTTGATGACGCACGAGCAGACCTGGAACTTCCGTTTACTGAGGAGGAGAGCTGTACTGCGCTTGGAGAATTGAACTCGGGAAAGGCGCCGGGTCCAAATGGGTTCCCATGCGAATTCTTTAAGAAATACTTCTCCAAGCTAGGGTCGTATTATCTCCAAGTTATTGAAGAAGCTAGAGACCGGGGCTGTCTGCCGCTGGATTGGAGGCATGCAGAAGTGGTTGTATTTAATAAGCCAGGCCGGCCTCCAGACCAACACGCCTCATATCGCCCCATTTCACTACTAAATGTCGAGGCCAAAATTCTGGCCAAATTGTTGGCCAATCGCCTCCAATCTCGCATAACTACTTTGATCCATCCAGATCAGGCGGGCTTTATGCCTCAGCGGGCCACGCGCCACAATATCCGGCGGGTGCACAACGCAATAGCTGCCATCCAGGGTAGAGAAGTTCCGGCTGCCCTTTTGCTGGTGGACATGGATAGGGCGTTCGATTCCCTCAGTTGGGTATACTTGTTCGCGCTTCTCGACCGTCTTAATATAGGCCCGCGATTCTTGGCATACCTAAAACTGCTGTATACGGATCTTACGGCGTTGGTGCGGGTGGCAGGATCCATATCCTCTACATTCTCCATAGGCAGAGGCACTTGTCAAGGGTGTCCTCTGTCGCCATATCTCTTTGCTCTAGCAATGGAGCCATTGGCGGCGTGGGTGCGAATCGACGCGCAGGTGGTGGGCTTTGAGTGGGATCAGGGGCTCTCAGACCGCATTGCCTTGTACGCGGACGATGTCCTCTTTTTCTTAACAGACATGAATAGGATGGGGCCAAGGCTTCTCCGCATTATGCAAATCATGGGTGAATCATCGGGACTGTATATGAACCCGAGTAAATCCACGTTGTGGGTGCTGGGGGGAACTGCGGAACTGGGGTCCTGGACCACAGCAGTACGGGCGTCGACAGAGGGTGTGAAATATCTGGGAGTTTTCCTATCAGATCAGCCGAGAGTAGCGTGGGACGGAAACATAGTACCTATTTGGGCACGGATAAGGGAGGAAATGAAAACTTGGTCGCACATGCCCCTTTCTCTATATGGCAGATCGGCAATCTTTAAAATGGTGTCATTGCTGCGCCTGCTCTATCAACTGCAGAACCATCCATACCCGGTGCCCCCTTTGTGGTTTCGCCAGATAAATGTGGCGCAGGGACACTTCCTGTGGGCTGGGGGGGGCTTCCAGGGTGGCGCTGCAGACTTGCTTTTAGTCAACATATTGCGGGGGCTGGCCACGCAAGATATCCAATCGTACTACATGGCCTCGCATCTTCTGGTGCTTAATGAATGGTGGTATGGCAACCGAGAAGACCCCGCCTATGCAGTGGAGCAGAGGTGTATGGGGGAGTCCACCTTACATACCATTCTATACTCAGCGCAGCTGCGTACTTCTTTACCGTCGGCCAGTCAGGTGGTGTTTCGGGTGTGGAAACAGTCCCTCCGTAAGATGGGATGGTGGAATAAGCTAACTAGGGAGACCCCGCTGTGGCATAATGGCCGTTTGCCGCAGCTAGCGGAGCTAGCTGGATTTCAAGGGTGGGATAATATAGGAATTTCCACATTAGGGGCTGTAATGCGAGGTTCGGTGCTCAAATCTTTTCAAGATCTTCAGCAAGAGTACCATATGCCAAGAACTCAGGGGCATATTAGCAAAGGCACTATCGCCGCTTTAGCGGCACTTTTTGCCGCTAAAGCGGCGATATTTATATCGCCCTATCAGCAAACTGTCTCTAACAGCAGTTAGCGACAGTTTGCGGGCATTAGCGCCCGTTTTTACCGCTTTGCATGTCAGCGATATTTATCGCTAATGACATGCAAAGTGGGCGTTCCCAACGAACAAACCTGGGAAACACTCGCTAACAGGCCTATCGCCTATTAGCAAGGTGGCCATGGCCCCAGTTAGCGACGTGAAAAGTCGCGCTAACCGGGTCATCTCCATTTATTTAACACCTGCAATTAGCAGGTGTTAGCCATACCTAACATGGGGGTGGATTATGCTGATACGACCACAGGGTCGTATCAGCAAGGTGTTCACCCTTCTCCATGCAACATCGCTGGCTTTTCAGCGATGTTGGCCCATTTCCCCCGCTATCGCTGGAATATTCATTGCCATAGCGCTAATCGTTGCTAATACAGCGTTAGCGTGGCGATATATTCCAGCGATAGCCGGCGATAAAAAAAATCATGCTAAGCAGGGTTAGCGATGATTATCGCCTCTTCTTGCTAATATGCCCCTCAGTTCTATAAATACCTCCAATTTCGGCATGCCATTTATCCGAGTATTTCAGGGCTAGAGGCTCTCCCTGAATTCAGTCCGATTGAGGCCTAGGTCTTCATGGGAGATCTGCAAGATCATAAGATATCAAAGATTTACCAATCTTTGGTGACCCATAGCTCCACTACGCTGTATAAACTCAGAGAGGCTTGGGTTGGGGATGTGGGCCAACTGGATGGAGACGACTGGATGGATGCACTGGCCTCACCTAGAGGAGCAGCGATATCGATGAGGCTACACCTCATTTAATTTAAATACCTCCACCGGGTTTATTACACTAGGCTCAGGCTGTGGAGGGCGGGTCTGGTGGCATCCCCGATGTGCCTGCGTTGTGGGCGAGAAGAGGGGTCCCTAATTCATACCATTTGGCACTGTACAGCACTCACAAAATTTTGAAGAGGGGTGTTGGCCTGTTTGGCAGAGGTGTTGAGGTGGGAGCTCCCCTCCTCACCGAGATTGACAATTCTGCATATTATGGAGGGCATAGGAGGTAATATATACAAGAGGCATCTACTGCTGCTGGGGCTGACCTTGGCCAAAGGAGATATAGCAAGGCTGTGGAAGGCGACGGCCCCTCCCTCTCTCTCGGCCTGGAAAAATGCGCTGGACTTTAGCATGGGGTTAGAGATCCCGATATTTAAGGCTAGGGGCTGCCCGCAAAAACACCCCAAAATCTGGAAACGGTGGGCAGATTATCGAGGCTTGGAATTGGACCCGGTGCCCCCGGTGGACGCATCTCTATCTACCTTGATATGTGGGCCCATAGGGTAAGGGACTGGATATGTGGTAAAGGGATTGATTCGTTGGGATGGGAGATGTGGTGGCAGCCGAAACGCAGCTGTGAGTTAGTGCAATGGGGGGGGGGGGTTTGAGGTGTTTATGTTATGTTGTATTGCATGATTTTGACGTTAATAATGTATAAACTAACTGTCAAAGACAATGATCTGCAATGTTTGATGTGGTAGATGTTTCCTGGGTTAAGGAGCACTGCACTGTCTATGACTTTTGACACAATAAAAATTTGTTGAAAAAAAAACAAACTTACATTTTAAACCAACTGTTAGGTATTTTTTCTTTTTTTCAACGATTGTATATATATATATGTTTACCATCATTTGTAAATAGTTATAGAAATGCCTCCTTATTTTTATGTTCATCAGATTTTATAAACAAAATTATGTTGATGCCACCAAGACAATCATTGCATATGTGTACAATGGATACAAGTATTTTGTATACCAATATTCTACACAACAATGCAATGGGGATCATAGAAACAATACTGGAGATGATGGAAGCAGATCAGGTCTTGTTTGGGGAGAAGGGAAACAGCATAGACCACTGACACCAACTTTGTGTGAAAAAGGCCACTTTTTGAAACAGCTACAACATCACAATTAAACCATACGCTTTGTGCCTTAAAAAACGAAACCTCACTATACAATGATATTTGCATATATTAACCTACCCCGCTACCTACTAGAGTGGGTGAGGGTTATAAATGAAAAGAGGTTTTTCCTCGTCCCACCTCTGAGTGTGGTGGAAGTACATAAAATTGCTTTCCTCTTCTTCCCTTGACCATTCACTTTCTTTAAGAGGATACCCTTTTTTGAATTAGGATTGTTCCAGTGGGAGTATGAATCCCCTCGCCTTTCATGTAGAAAGGATCTCTCCACCCTTGCCAGGTTTCTGAGGTTCCCTTTGAGCCTACTTGTTAGAAGTAAAACTAATGGCAACATCTCTGCCAACCGCCACCCAGAAAAAGGCCCTGACCAATTTTTTCTGCCCCAGACACTCAGGGGCCGATTCCGATCTCGGCCGGTAGGGCTCCGAATAGGATTCGGCTTTACCGGATCCGATTCGGAGCCCTTTTTCCCGACCGAATCGTACGCGGGTCCGGCCGAGCGAGTACGATGCGAATTCGCCGACCGACTCGTCCGGGTGACCCGACCGCTCCGACCGACTCGTACCCGGATCGTACCGCTCCGACCGACTCGCTCGGACCCGATTCGCACCGCGCCATGGAGACGTTTTCCGGCTGGGTAAGTACGATGCGCACCTCGACCGCTCCGACCGACTCGCGCCGTCCGACTCGAACTTGCTGTCGGAGCCGTACTTTGGGGTCCGTGTCGGACCCCCTGTACGCGTACCCGTGCGAGGCGCACACAGGGGGACCCATGGGTCCCCCTACCTGTGCGTGTACGCCGCGAGCGCCTCGCGGCGTACTCGCTGTAGGGGCGCCCTTGTCCGCCTCGCACCCATTGAGGCAATGGGAGCCCGCGTACGCGTTGTACGACCGGCTCCCATTGAGTTCAATGGGAGTCCGACCGACTCGTGTCCGGTGGCATACGAATGCATCGGACTCGTTCGGTCGGACTGCACGGGTCCGATTCGGTCGGAAATCTCTCCGGGTCCGGCTCGGTCGGAGAGATTTCCGGCCCGAATCGGAATCGACCCCTTAATGTTGAACCTTCAGCATAGAAGCCAGCGTTTCCTTAAGCTGTCACAGGTATAGCTCCATACCATAAGGCGACAAATGGATACCATTTCCCCTAAAAAAACTCCACCTTACCATACTGTAAATCTTCATGCACAATTCTACCAAATCCAGACTTCCTGCGAAAAGACCTAATTTGTTTGCTAATTTTCTTCCTGGCTTTGTCAATCGTTGCTGGCTTTAGAGCCCCCAATCAAGCTCTTCTGGGAATGAACTCCATCCATACGATGTGACAACCTGACCACTGCCTATGTATCTCCTTTAATCCTCCTTCATTGCCATCATCAAGGTTACCCCTTTTTCCACTACCAAATCATTCTCATCGACATGTAAAACCAACACACAAGGGCATTTCCCTCTCACTAACAGACTATTCAGGCAGGCTAACAATTCTCCCCATCTGATGTGCCTTTTGCCATGCCAACGCACAGTAAACAAACTGGGGTCGAGCCCTAAATTTGCTCCTTGGCTCTGCTGGGATGCTTGCCTCTCCACCCATTTTATGAAAGAGTGCTCCACAATCCATATGGACAAACCACTGGCTTCTGGGCTGGGTACCAAACCTGAAACACAACAATAACAAGTGAAAATCGGAATGTGGATCAATAATCCCCCCTCCTCCCAAATGTACCTCCTAAAACATTCAGACTGCCACCTGCCCAGGCCCATGATCCTCTCCCGACCCCAGCCTCTCCTTCCTGCCTCTGTCGCTATACCTATTCTATAGGATTGCATCTCAAAGCCTTCTGCATCAACCCCCAAATAAGAAAGCACAGTATACCACTGCACAGGATCACTAACAGCTGAAACGCTGTCACTGGTCTGCCAATCTTATGTTGAAAGACTGGCCCCACGGGTCTGTGTTCCTGACACATAGTGAGGCCACCTATATCACTGGGTAAAACCCCAACACTGGGTACTCCTGAAGCACCGCCGATCTACCGTTTTCCCTATGATCTGTCTTCAACTTGTACAGCCAGACTTGAGATCTGCCCCAGACCTCCTCACTTCCTCCCAGACCAAACCCCTACTCCCCCCTGCCCTCTAACAACTCGGACACACAGAAAGCACAAAAAACATCCATTTCATTAAGGTAGAGAACAATACTGCTTCGTCTTCACCCTTGCAAACTACTGGCAGGCAACAACTTACCTCGCAGAAAATACCCCAAGACAGAGGTCTCCTCATGGGGCCCACCAGGCCTGTTTCCCAGGCCCATCCTTCCAACATCCTTCTACCTAGCCCCACCATCCAAGAATTCCGACCAAGCCTGTGATTAGCTCCGTCGCGATGACACTACCAGTGACCCTACCACCAACTGCAACATCCTCTTTCACTTATTGCCCAAAGCTCCTGTGGCATGCTCATCATGTCCCTGTCTGCCTCCTTGTCCAGCCCACAGAGCCTTTCCCACTGTGAACAAAACAAAGCATTCGCAATGTCATTGTTCACCCCAGGCGCATGCTTCGCCCGAAACAAAATATCATACTTCAGGCACTTCAATACAAACACCCTCAGCAACTTGAGCAATTGAGCATCCCTTGCACATTGCCTCTTCCCCACCTGCACCACTGCCATGTTATCAATGTGAAAAGTCACTCTCTTGTGTGCCAACACCGTCCCCCAAAGCATTACTGTCATCACCAGGGGAAAGAACTCCCAAAACGCAATGCTCCCCCAACCCCGCTTCCAGTCCTATGGCCATTCTTTCACACACCACTTCAGCTGCCAGTACAAACTGGAGCCTCCTGGAGCATCTGAGAAGATCTGAGCCTCCCAATCATTCTCCTTAAGTACCCGCAGTGGCACCCTACTGAATGATTCCAAGTAAAAACTACACATCCATAGGTCCTCCCTAACCCAGCGGTCAGTCAGACATGGTGATGCGCCACTGTTAGACCAGACAGGGACAGGCCTAGATGTCTAAAGAAGGTTTTCCCTGCTCTCACTACTCCACAGGTGAAATTCAGATTCCCTTGCAAAACTTGCACCTTTTTGACTGTTATTTTTGCCTTAGCCAACATAGAATACAACAGTAAATGCATTGCGATTTTCTTGTCCACCGGAAGGCACGCTTCCATAGCTACTGAATCAATCTCTTTGCCATGTGTGCCCCCTGTCCTGCTTTCTCAACCAAAGAGAGCGCCACATCTACTGAGGAGTAAGCCACTGAAACCTGTTCCTCTGGAATAAAATCATTCACTGATGATCCTTCTGGCCAAGATAAGTGATGATTGAGCCTGAACTTCCCTTTCTCTTTCTTTGGGACCACTACAATTAGAGAAATGATCAGACTTGGTATGGGCCAATCATCAAACGGTCCAGCCCTCTTGAATTTCTTTAAGCAGTTTGTCCCTCACCACTTGTTTGTGAGAGCCCCCGATTTAAGATTGCTTGCCCATCTACATAACCTCGTGCCCTCATACCCCAACCGGAATCCCCTGCGAAAACACTCCCTGAGCAAAGTACTCTCCTCCTTCCAGCCATAATGCTACAGCCAGAATTCCAGCCTTGCCATATTAACTGGAGTATGAGCCTTTGCTTACAAGTCTCTGTGCCCCCCTGTCCTCCCTTGAAACCTGATCCTGTTCCATGTTGCTGAGCCCATGTGCCCCTGCTGCTGCCCAAAATATGAGCCTGTTGGCCCTCCGTCTCATAACAATGGATAAAGGCATACCTTCCTATAACTACCTACCTATTGTGCCCACGTAAACACTCTATAATTGATCTGTGCATTCCTTATCAAATCCATGTATTTAAAGAGTGAGCCACACCTCTCTGGGTGTTTCTATAGTCAAAGGAACTTTAGATCTCTTGGCTAACTTGTATTCTTCTTCCTGAGACCCTTCTTATTCCCTCAGTTCCCTATGCAAGAGCATGAACATCTTCACATATTCACCTTTCCAAATCTTTTCTCTGGTGGTCATCATTAAATGCCCACCCAGAGGCTTGGGTACCCCCATATACGTCAGCTTCTTGATCTTTAGCTCTTTGCTCTCAAGCCCCTTGGCTGTACTGTCTCCTGGACCCTCTTTTGCTACCCCCTGTTGGCCTTATCCACTGCTTTACCGGTTGTGTGCTGCCCTGCTGCCATGCCTCTTGTACCCCTTGTCGGGCGTACCCTCCTCTTATGTACACCCCTGTTACCCTGGCGGGAAGCACCAACCCCTAAGTCAATGTGATCCTTCGTGCCAACCTTTGCATCTTTCACATAAAGGCCCCTCCTCAGCTTGGTTTCCCCCCTGTCCAGTGTCTCCCTCACAGCCACGTCAATTGACACCATCCTAGCAGTTGTCTCACTGCCCAACTCCTTACCTGGTGCCAAGGTCAGTGCCTGCTCCAGAGCCTGTCGCCTCGCCAGCTGTCCCCTCTGTTAGGGCACTCCATTTACTCCACTTACCCGCCAACGGGCCCTTGAATTCTGACAAACACTATGCACAGGCTAGTTAGATGCGCCCCCCCCCAACTGGCCTTCACTCTGCCAACAGATAGCTTCCATTGCTAGTGGGCCCTCGTCTGGCAATTCACCCTCCTCCAGACTTTCCTCATCATTATCCAGCAATGTCCCCTCCATGCCATCAGTACCCCCAGCACCATATTCCTTCCACGCAGACTGCCAACTTGGCTGTATGTCGCACTCAGGGAATAAACCTGTAAACCTGGTCTGCTGAGAGGCCGTACCATGCAGTCCCAACCATTCTGCTGATGCAGGATGCCGTGTCCCATGTTCTCTTGTGACAGGGAGTGCTCCAAACCCTCTCGCTGGTTGCACTGACGAGGCAATACTGGACCTTCTTTGGCCAATGACCGTGCGGTCCAACGACGCTGTCCAGCTGGCCGCACTGTGCCCTGCCTTCACTTCTCCTCGCGGTACTGGAGCCGTACTGAACTCTCCTGAGTCTGCGTTCCCATTGCTTGCTGGTACCTGTGAAAAGTAAGAACATAAGCCCAGTGTGCAGGTTCCTAACTCCTGCGCTGCCCAGGCTGCCCCCAACTCTGGCAACCAATCCCCATCGTCTAGTGCCATTTACCACACGCCAACTGCGGCTCCGACCTAGATACCTGACCTCCCTTCCCGAAGTCGCCGGCTTATGCCCAGTACCTGTGCCCCTGCTAACCAGCTCTGGCTGCTCTCTCTCGCTGCACCCTGCCCTGGAGTACACCCTCACAGGCTTCAGCACCCTACCCCAGCAGACCGACTGTGCCCCTAATCGACCTGGTCCTCCCCTCGTTCTCTTCATCAGTCCCTCTCTTCTCCCTCACTCCACTCAAGCACGGCTGCCACTAGGGGCTGGCTGCACCTAATCTAGCTCAGCCTGTACCCCTACATACCTCCTATCTCCAGCCCCCACAGACCCCTGGCTGCCTGGCTTCCACTGACTGATGCCCCTGGCCCCCATATGTCTGTGACCCCTGCGAACACCCTCTCCAGCCAACCATCCCAGTCCACTGATCCAGGAGATCATCAAGCCCTGCCCAGAGTCTCCACTTCCCCCAGTTTGTCTAACCCCCTGCCTGTGTCACAGCCTCCAATCCTGCCTCCCCCTCTTGCCTCACTGCCCCTGACTGTGCAAGCCCCTCCCACCTCCCTCTCACGTTTTTCACAGCTGGCCCCTGCACTGTCAGCTGAGCTTGGGCCTGTTTTTACCCTCCCCTAGGTGGCTATCAACCTCGTTCTCCTGCCCATGCTGGCCCCCGCCTCTACCGGTGGGGCCTCGCCTGGGCTCATTGCTCTTCCCGACACCTGCCCGAATGGGCATGCTGTAATTCCCACCTTTGGTGTTTCCGCAGGGGCAAGATGGAAGCTAGTAGCAAGGTCCCAACTTCCCTTAATCACCACAGAGGCCAAACAAAGTCAAAGTCTACAATGGTGAAACGGGGAAGAGGGGAAAACAAGGGAATAGAAGACAAACGTCCAAGAATATTCAGGGTTGAATAGGAATCTTCAGGATCACAGAAAAGCCTGCAACAAGACAAGAGGTATGTGTATAACTGCATTGAACTAATACAAAGCAACAGTCCCAGCCGTTCCCCAGAAATGCAGTGATTTCATTTCTATGCCATAACTACATGTTAATTCCCCCTCTTCCATTTAAGGTTATAGTTATCAGAGATAGAGAAGCACTTTTCTTCCTACATAAAAGAATATGCGTATTAGCTGGTGTCAATATAATAGGAAATAATGTATAAGTAAATATTCAATGTAGAGAGATATAAACACATCAAAATAGCCCCAAAATATAATAATCCCAATGGAAAAAAACAGAAAACATATTTCCCAATAGGATGAAGTGGACCAATGTAATAAGGAAAACAAGAAAAAAAAAATGCAAAAAAATAGGCAGGGCTGAATACAACACAAGAATAACTCCTTAACTTCAGGATGTGCTTTGTATTAATTATTCTTACTTTCTTTTACAGCTTGCAGTGGTGCACATTAGGAAACAGAACCTCCAACACCTTGGAGACACTTCAGATAAGTATAACTTAAGCTAATAATTGCCTTACGTGATAGCCAGTTAGGACTGCTGGTTCTTTAACAGTTGTTTTCTTGTCTTCTTTTGTTTTGCAGGTTGGTAATTACCTTAAGGGGGTAACCTTCCTAGGAGAAGGAAACTTGACGAGAAGCAGCCCGACGCCGAAAGCCGTCTCCAACAGCGATGGACCAGGAAGTAACAGGTGAGTTCAAAGGGCAAGAACAGAAGACACACACACGTTCACAGGAACGCGAAGCGCTGTTCCCTTCTCGCCTGCCCTCTTTATTTCGGACTTGCTCCACCCCACCCGCATATGCAGTCGGACACAGAGTAATCCCGACTCATGCGGGCGCCTGCTCCACCCTCCAGCCTGCATTTTCCATTAAAAGCATGGGGGCATATTATCAAGAAACGGCGTTAAAATTATCGCCGCTTTAGCGGCAGAAAACTGCCGCTAAAGCGGCGATAATGGGCTTGATAATATGCCCTTGAGAATTCCAATAGAAGACCATGTTCTGGTGTCAACATGGGCTTCTATTGGAATTCTCAAGGGCAAATTATCAAGCCCATTATCGCCGCTTTAGCAGCAGTTTTCTGCCGCTAAAGCGGCGATAATTTTAACGCCGTTTCTTGATAATATGCCCCATGGCTCTCACCACCACCGCCTGAGTTAACGGCGCGACGCAGAGGCGAACAAGCCATTACCTATCTACCAGCCCCTGTGTCACCTATGACAAAATGTCCATCATATTTGGACTGTGAAATAGCCCAATTCCAAGCCCAAAGAGCCGGATACAGTCGTCGGGCTCACCAACTCCCTCAATTCTCCCGGTGGAGGGAACCTCCCTCTGGTTGGCCAACCCCCTCAATCACTTTATTACAACTGTTACTTATCATTTTGACATAAAGCTACTTTACGTGGCACATTAAATACTACCTGTACATCGCAGAAGCCTCTATATGTTCAAATGCAGCTCTGATGGTAGCAAACTTTTACAGAAAGTCCAGTGAGGAAGTATATATTTTGAATACTCCAACACGATTCCTGACTTTTTATGTTATGGACATGTTTGGGGAATATTTTTGATATGGTTATGAATTATAGAACAGTGAAGACAAACTTGTATAACTAAATCAAATGCTGACCAGAATAAGAGTACTGGTTTAATAAAAACTAAAGAAATTTCCTTTCGGGATATGTTTATTACCTTGCATAACAATAAACAGAAGACTAATGTAAATTCTAGCTTTCATCCATACATTTTGAAAGAGATACTTCTTTACAGTCTTATGATAAGAATGAAAATTACTGTTTTGGAAAATAATGAATTAAAGGACAGTTCATAGCGAATTAATATTGTAATATCATTAAAAACTCAATGGAATAACAGAAAATATAGAAAATACTAGTGAAGAATTGGAAGATAATTCAGCAAAATGTTGAATGGTTCAAATTGTTTGGGGAGAGAAGGGAGAGGTAACAGATTACATATATGGATTAGTCTGGGATAATACTTAACTAAAGCATATCATGAAAAAACAAAAATAAATAGTGACCTTACTAAACAAATTGCATAAATTGTAACTAAATCATGAAGCAAATATTTTATATCATCTTCATTCAAGAAGGAAACCCAAATTAAAGTGATATTATATTTGTGATACTTCAGATTGCATATGAACTAGGAAATGCCCATGTGTACGTCTTTGTGTTGGGAAAAATTAAAAAACAGCAAAAATCCCATGGGATAAGCACAGCTTGAATATCAGGACATGTAAATCACTGGTTATATGACAAAATATTGGCCACAAAAATATTGTGATAAAAAAATATTGTGGAAAAACAATTGACCACAAAAATATTGGCGGGGATTTACTAAACTTAAGAGCAGATGTAAGACTGTCTTATGTATGAAAAAGGTATTAGGTTAGTTTTTTTTTGTGTCTCTCTTTCGTTTCATAAAAAGGCATAAGAAAATAGGTAAATTGTGCATTGTTTTGTAGCTTACTTCACATTTATTGTTTTTTAATTATTTTATCATTTAAATTCCTTCAATACCATACGTGTTATGTTTGTATTACAATGTATTTGTAAGTTATTTTGTGTGTGAAAAATTTCTGTCTGCCATAATTATTATGTGGCAGCTTACTCTTTCATAATTTTATATATATAAATCCATGCCAATATATAATTTTGAAGTAATCAAAATGCTATAATCAAAGTTGTGGTTTATTTGAAATAAAACTTAAACATAAAAGAAATGTAATACAACCTGTTATGATAAAAATAAACTTTGTATTTAATTATAATGTAACATTTTTTTTAAATAAAACTAATTTATTCCCCAAATATATCCCACATACCAAAAAGTTACAAAATATAAAAACTATTAAAATAACAAACATTAAAAAAAAATGTGTCCTCATTCGCCTTGGAATCAAACTCTGTGGCCTCCCTGAACCGGCACCTACCAGAGATACTCGTTTATACCAAGGATCGTAATGTCCCATAAACTCTCCCTCGGTTTACTGCCCTGGCCGAGCGGCCGAACTGCAGATCACACAAGAGGAGTAGAGGACCAAGAAGAAAGAAGGCATAATCATTGGACCTGTCCATACCTCTGACCGCTTCCTTTCACTTAAGCTCTAACCATTTTAAAACAGGAGACCAAAATTTGTTTCTTCTTCTCACCAATGCTCTATCCAGACTGATAGTATACTTAACGGATTTTACCCAGTCTAATTCAGTCGGTGGTAAATTACTAATCCATTTTTTGCAAATCTCTCTCCGGGCAAGGAGAATCAAGTAAAAAACCAGCTTATTTACATCGCTAGACATATAATCATGCCACACTGGCAGCCCAAAGAATACAAGAGGCAGGCTTACCTGAAGTGCTATGCCAAGTATGGTTGAGATACATCTACTCACATCGCCCCAGAATGTTTGAATCACAGGACACTCCAGAAACATGTGAATATCATCTGCTTTCTCTTGGCTGCATTTTACACACCTCGGCGTTCTTCCCTTCCCCAGCTTCGATAGTTTAAGGGGTGTCCAATATACCCTATGTAGACAAAAGATGTGGTTTCTCCTTAAATTGGCGGGATGCACAGTGGAATAAAGAATGTTAAAAGATACTTGCCATAAGACTTCTAGCTGCATCCCCGGCAAGTTCTTTTCCTACAGGTCGCTGGGAGTCTGAAGACACCATCTGTTATCTCCACCAGTAGCCAGTACCATCTGGCCACTACCTTTTTACTTCGCACATCACAGATCAAACTAAATTCTAATTCACTTGAAGTACCTATCTCCACCCCAGATGTCTGGAACCAACTTTTGAGTTGAAGATATTTAAACCTTGAAAATTTGCTGTTAGATATCTCTGCCAGTTTGTCCCAAGAGATCAATTCTCCTTCATCCACCAGGTCATCCCATCTCTCAATCCCTGCCTCCCTTAAGTGGACAGCATGCATATCCTTGGTCCATTCGGGAGAGCCAGGGGCATTCAATATTGATGCCAACCCGCTATAGTAGATGAGTTTTGTCTCCTCTCTGATCTTAAAACATGACGCAGCCATGCTCTGTAGGATATTAAGACGCATCTTTTTAAAGTACTTTGGTTCTCCAAACATATGCATGAATCCTTGCTCTCCTCCTCTGATATCTGATAACATACACCTGAACATTTTACCAATATCCGAACTATCTGGTTGACTTAAAAAATCTTCCCATTCCTTAAAAGTCCGGCAGGCTTAGGCCCCCTTGATCTTTCTCCCTTCGTAATTTTTTCCAGGCAATTCGGGGCCTTTTGAAGCCCAAATGAAGCTGTTGATCTTAGCCTGTATTTTTGCTAGCCACTCGACTTTAAATGTTAGTGGAATTGCCTGGAATAGGAAAGTAAACTTGGGGAGAATTTACATTTTTACCAGATTTACTTTCCCTAAAATAGTCAGTGGTAGATGAGACCAACTTAGCATCAGGTTACAGGCTTTCTTCATTACCTTTGACAAGTTTACATCCGAGATGTCCTTGACATCCTGAGTGATCTTTAAGCCTAGGCATCTCATCTCTCTTTTGCCAGTGCCCAAATTCGTCTCCAAATTCCAAGACATAATCTCTGTTTTGGCCCTATTTACTGAGTACCCTGCAATACGGCCAAATTGTAGGGTTAAATCGTTTAATAACGGAACTGTCACCTGCAGGTCTGAGGTATATACCATCAAATCGTCCGCATATAAAGCCACCTTTTTCTCCCAACCCCTATATCTAAACGGGAGTATATGCTTTTCATTCCTGATCTTTGTTGCCAACGGTTCAATGTATAAATTAAAAAGCATAGGAGATAATGAGCAACCCTGTCTCGTTCCCCTTGATATACTAAAGGGCCTGGAGAGATTCCTATTTACCAAGACTCTAGCCAGCGGATCTCGGTATATGATGGCCAAGGTCCTACAGAACTTTCATCTAGATTATACAGCTTTAGCATTGTCTGCAAATAGGCCCAATTAACCTGATCAAAAGCCTTGGTGGCGTCTAGTGTAATAACCTCTAGAGGGACTTTATAGGTGGTGGTTATATCAACTGCCCCTATCAGATTATATGTTAATTCATGTTTCCCTCTTCCTCTTACAAACCCTTTCTCATCTTCATGCAGGAGACCCCCCCACACCCTATAAAGTCTCTCTGCTAAAATATTTGCGAAAATCTTGTAATCACAATTTAATAAAGAAATGGGCCTGTAAGAGTCGCATAGATTTAAGGGCTTTCCTGGTTTAGGAATTAACATTACTGTGGCCTCATTCCAGGAAGCTGGTATTTCTACTCCTTTTCCAAAACGTTCCGCAAGCAGCTTAGTCATAAATGGCAGTAGGACCTCCTCCAAAGGTTTGTATATTTCTGATGGCAACTCATCCGGTCCTGCTGCTTTGCCCAATTTCCCTGCCCTAATTGCGTTCTCAATCTCTATGGGGGTTATGTTGCTATTTATCGCTGTACAACTGCTTTCACAGATACTCGGGGGGACATCCTGATCCAGCCATTCCTTTACCTCTCTCTCAGTGACTACCATTTCTTCCTGATATAGCTCCCCAAAGTGTTTCTGAAAGGCTTCCTCAATTTCCTTGCCTCCAGTTAAAATTCTGCCTAAAAGCTCACACCTAACTTCTTTTATAAAACACCTCGATTGTTCCGTCTTAGCTTTCCAGGCTAGCAATTTCCTGCTGCCCTCTCCATACTCGAAATGGGCGATTTTACTCCCCTGCCACCTTTTTCTTAACCTGTCTTCTACTACTCCTGGCTTGAAGAGAGGCTTGTAGTGTTTCTTTCTCACTTTCCCTCACAGCACCTATTAGCTCCTGTTCCTGCAACTGAATACTACTTTCTAGCTTACCTACTTCTGCTATAAACTTTTTCCTCCTAAATGCTTGCATACTAATTACTCTCCCCTCAAAAAGACCTTATATGCATCCCATACTTCTCCCACTAGGGCACTATCTACATTCGTGGAGAAAAATTCCTCAGTTTCCGATCTAAGCTCCTCAATAGCTGCCTCGTCTAACAGCAGAGTATGGTCCATGGTCCACCTTCTTTGTGTTAGTCTGGTAGACAAGGACAAAATTAGTGAAACTGCAGAGTGATCTGACAGTCGGGCCTCTACATGCGTAATATCATTCACATACTCTCTAAGCCCTTGATCCACTAAGAAAAAATAAATTCTCGATTGATGTCCATATCTTTTATTGTTGTATGTAAAATCCTTCCTGACTCCCATCTTCTCCCTCCATATAGCACACAATCCAAGTTGTTTAATGCATACTTTAATTAGGGACATCATCTTAATTTTGATAACTGACCTACTGTTGACCGAGTGATCCAATGTGTTATCTAAAATCACAGTAAAATCACCCGCCATAATGACAGGATCTGGGAAACAAGTCTCTCAACAATCCTCTAAAAGGTCCTGCATCTTCACTATTTGGGCCGTTGTACCCAACCAATGTAAACTTTTGATGATAGATTTCTAAACTCACAACAACGCATCTGCCTGCTCTATCTACTATGCTGTGCTCTATGGTGATATAGCGATTTTTTTTAATCGCGATTTCCACCCCCTTAATAGTCAGCTGTTGACTGGTACAAACGACCTTTTGGACCCAACCTCTGGAGATAAATAGTTCCCTCATTTCACTTTCAGTTATATGCGTTTAAAATAGGCAGGGCTGAATACAACACAAGAATAACTCCTTAACTTCAGGATGTGCTTTGTATTAATTATTCTTACTTTCTTTTACAGCTTGCAGTGGTGCACAATAGGAAACAGAACCTCCAACACCGTGGAGACACCTCAGATAAGTATAACCTAAGCTAATAATTGCCTTACGTGATAGCCAGTTAGGACTGCTGGTTCTTTAACAGTTGTTTTCTTGTCTTCTTTTGTTTTGCAGGTTGGTAATTACCTTAAGGGGGTAACCTTCCTAGGAGAAGGAAACTTGACGAGAAGCAGCCTGACGCCGAAAGCCGTCTCCAACAGCGATGGACCAGGAAGTAACAGGTGAGTTCAAAGGGCAAGAACAGAAGACACACACACGTTCACAGGAACGCGAAGCGCTGTTCCCTTCTCGCCTGCCCTCTTTATTTTGGACTTGCTCCACCCCGCCCGCATATGCAGTCGGACACAGAGTAATCCCGACTCATGCGGGCGCCTGCTCCACCCTCCAGCCTGCATTTTCCATTAAAAGCATGGGGGCATATTATCAAGAAACTGCGTTAAAATTATCGCCGCTTTAGCGGCAGAAAACTGCCGCTAAAGCGGCGATAATGGGCTTGATAATATGCCCTGAGAATTCAATAGAAGCCCATGTTCTGGTGTCAACATGGGCTTCTATTGGAATTCTCAAGGGCATATTATCAAGCCCATTATCACCGCTTTAGCAGCAGTTTTCTGCCGCTAAAGCGGCGATAATTTTAACGCCGTTCTGGATAATATGCCCCATGGCTCTCACCACCACCGCCTGAGTTAACGGCGCGACGCAGAGGCGAACAAGCCATTACCTATCTACCAGCCCCTGTGTCACCTATGACAAAATGTCCATCATATTTGGACTGTGAAATAGCCCAATTCCAAGCCCAAAGAGCCGGATACAGTCGTCGGGCTCACCAACTCCCTC
Source organism: Calotriton arnoldi (assembly GCA_963921515.1). Classification (NCBI taxonomy): domain Eukaryota; kingdom Metazoa; phylum Chordata; class Amphibia; order Caudata; family Salamandridae; genus Calotriton; species Calotriton arnoldi. Next base: position 1,049,700 of record CAWUFW010001994.1, on the reverse strand, counting down.
AATTCTCCCGGTGGAGGGAACCTCCCTCTAGTTGGCCAACCCCCTCAATCACATTATTACAACTGTTACTTATCATTTTGACATAAAGCTACTTTACGTGGCACATTAAATACTACCTGTACATCGCAGAAGCCTCTATATGTTCAAATGCAGCTCTGATGGTAGCAAACTTTTACAGAAAGTCCAGTGAGGAAGTATATATTTTGAATACTCCAACACGATTCCTGACTTTTTATGTTATGGACATGTTTGGGGAATATTTTTGATATGGTTATGAATTATAGAACAGTGAAGACAAACTTGTATAACTAAATCAAATGCTGACCAGAATAAGAGTACTGGTTTAATAAAAACTAAAGAAATTTCCTTTCGGGATATGTTTATTACCTTGCATAACAATAAACAGAAGACTAATGTAAATTCTAGCTTTCATCCATACATTTTGAAAGAGATACTTCTTTACAGTCTTATGATAAGAATGAAAATTACTGTTTTGGAAAATAATGAATTAAAGGACAGTTCATAGCGAATTAATATTGTAATATCATTAAAAACTCAATGGAATCACAGAAAATATAGAAAATACTAGTGAAGAATTGGAAGATAATTCAGCAAAATGTTGAATGGTTCAAATTGTTTGGGGAGAGAAGGGAGAGGTAACAGATTACATATATGGATTAGTCTGGGATAATACTTAACTAAAGCATATAATGAAAAAACAAAAATAAATAGTGACCTTACTAAACAAATTGCATAAATTGTAACTAAATCATGAAGCAAATATTTTATATCATCTTCATTCAAGAAGGAAACCCAAATTAAAGTGATATTATATTTGTGATACTTCAGATTGCATATGAACTAGGAAATGCCCATGTGTACGTCTTTGTGTTGGGAAAAATTAAAAAACAGCAAAAATCCCATGGGATAAGCACAGCTTGAATATCAGGACATGTAAATCACTGGTTATATGACAAAATATTGGCCACAAAAATATTGTGATAAAAAAATATTGTGGAAAAACAATTGACCACAAAAATATTGGCGGGGATTTACTAAACTTAAGAGCAGATGTAAGAGTGTCTTAAGTATGGAAAAGGTATTAGGTTAGTTTTTTTTTGTGTCTCTCTTTCGTTTCATAAAAAGGCATAAGAAAATAGGTAAATTGTGCATTGTTTTGTAGCTTACTTCACATTTATTGTTTTTTAATTATTTTATCATTTAAATTCCTTCAATACCATACGTGTTATGTTTGTATTACAATGTATTTGTAAGTTATTTTGTGTGTGAAAAATTTCTGTCTGCCATAATTATTATGTGGCAGCTTACTCTTTCATAATTTTATATATATAAATCCATGCCAATATATAATTTTGAAGTAATCAAAATGCTATAATCAAAGTTGTGGTTTATTTGAAATAAAACTTAAACATAAAAGAAATGTAATACAACCTGTTATGATAAAAATAAACTTTGTATTTAATTATAATGTAACATTTTTTTAAATAAAACTAATTTATTCCCCAAATATATCCCACATACCAAAAAGTTACAAAATATAAAAACTATTAAAATAACAAACATTAAAAAAAAATGTGTCCTCATTCGCCTTGGAATCAAGCTCTGTGGCCTCCCTGAACCGGCACCTACCAGAGATACTCGTTTATACCAAGGATCGTAATGTCCCATAAACTCTCCCTCGGTTTACTGCCCTGGCCGAGCGGCCGAACTGCAGATCACACAAGAGGAGTAGAGGACCAAGAAGAAAGAAGGCATAATCATTGGACCTGTCCATACCTCTGACCGCTTCCTTTCACTTAAGCTCTAACCATTTTAAAACAGGAGACCAAAATTTGTTTCTTCTTCTCACCAATGCTCTATCCAGACTGATAGTATACTTAACGGATTTTACCCAGTCTAATTCAGTCGGTGGTAAATTACTAATCCATTTTTTGCAAATCTCTCTCCGGGCAAGGAGAATCAAGTAAAAAAACAGCTTATTTACATCGCTAGACATATAATCATGCCACACTGGCAGCCCAAAGAATACAAGAGGCAGGCTTACCTGAAGTGCTATGCCAAGTATGGTTGAGATACATCTACTCACATCGCCCCAGAATTTTTGAATCGCAGGACACTCCAGAAACATGTGAATATCATCTGCTTTCTCTTGGCTGCATTTTACACACCTCGGCGTTCTTCCCTTCCCCAGCTTCGATAGTTTAAGGGGTGTCCAATATACCCTATGTAGACAAAAGATGTGGTTTCTCCTTAAATTGGTGGGATGCACAGTGGAATAAAGAATGTTAAAAGATACTTGCCATAAGACTTCTAGCTGCATCCCCGGCAAGTTCTTTTCCTACAGGTCGCTGGGAGTCTGAAGACACCATCTGTTATCTCCACCAGTAGCCAGTACCATCTGGCCACTACCTTTTTACTTCGCACATCACAGATCAAACTAAATTCTAATTCACTTGAAGTACCTATCTCCACCCCAGATGTCTGGAACCAACTTTTGAGTTGAAGATATTTAAACCTTGAAAATTTGTTGTTAGATATCTCTGCCAGTTTGTCCCAAGAGATCAATTCTCCTTCATCCACCAGGTCATCCCATCTCTCAATCCCTGCCTCCCTTAAGTGGACAGCATGCATATCCTTGGTCCATTCGGGAGAGCCAGGGGCATTCCATATTGATGCCAACCCGCTATAGTAGATGAGTTTTGTCTCCTATCTGATCTTAAAACATGACGCAGCCATGCTCTGTAAGACATTAAGACGCATCTTTTTAAAGTACTTTGGTTCTCCAAACATATGCATGAATCCTTGCTCTCCTCCTCTGATATCTGATAACATACACCTGAACATTTTACCAATATCCGAACTATCTGGTTGACTTAAAAAAATCTTCCCATTCCTTAAAAGTCCGGCAGGCTTAGGCCCCCTTGATCTTTCTCCCTTCGTAATTTTTTCCAGGCAATTCGGGGGCCTTTTGAAGCCCAAATGAAGCTGTTGATCTTAGCCTGTATTTTTGCTAGCCACTCGACTTTAAATGTTAGTGGAATTGCCTGGAATAGGAAAGTAAACTTAAGGAGAATTTACATTTTTACCAGATTTACTTTCCCTAAAATAGTCAGTGGTAGATGAGACCAACTTAGCATCAGGTTACAGGCTTTCTTCATTACCTTTGACAAGTTTACATCCGAGATGTCCTTGAAATCCTGAGTGATCTTTATGCCTAGGCATCTCATCTCTCTTTTGCCAGTGCCCAAATTCGTCTTCAAATTCCAAGACATAATCTCTGTTTTGGTCCTATTTACTGAGTACCCTGCAATACGGCCAAATTGTAGGGTTAAATCGTTTAATAACGGAACTGTCACCTGCAGGTCTGAGGTATATACCATCAAATCGTCCGCATATAAAGCCAACTTTTTCTCCCAACCCCTATATCTAAACGGGAGTATATGCTTTTCATTCCTGATCTTTGTTGCCAACGGTTCAATGTATAAATTAAAAGCATAGGAGATAATGAGCAACCCCGTCTCGTTCCCCTTGATATACTAAAGGGCCTGGAGAGATTCCTATTTACCAAGACTCTAGCCAGCGGATCTCGGTATATCATGGCCAAGGTCCTACAGAACTTTCACCTAGATTATACAGCTTTAGCATTGTCTGCAAATAGGCCCAATTAACCTGATCAAAAGCCTTGGTGGCGTCTAGTGTAATAACCTCTAGAGGGACTTTATAGGTGGTGGTTATATCAACTGCCCCTATCAGATTATATGTTAATTCATGTTTCCCTCTTCCTCTTACAAACCCTTTCTCATCTTCATGCAGGAGACCCCCCCACCACCCTATAAAGTCTCTCTGCTAAAATATTTGCGAAAATCTTGTAATCACAATTTAATAAAGAAATGGGCCTGTAAGAGTCGCATAGATTTAAGGGCTTTCCTGGTTTAGGAATTAACATTACTGTGGCCTCATTCCAGGAAGCTGGTATTTCTACTCCTTTCCCAAAACGTTCCACAAGCAGCTTAGTCATAAATGGCAGTAGGACCTCCTCCAAAGGTTTGTATATTTCTGATGGCAACTCATCCGATCCTGCTGCTTTGCCCAATTTCCCTGCCCTAATTGCGTTCTCAATCTCTATGGGGGTTATGTTGCTATTTATCGCTGTACAACTGCTTTCACAGATACTCGGGGGGACATCCTGATCCAGCCATTCCTTTACCTCTCTCTCAGTGACTACCATTTCTTCCTGATATAGCTCCCCAAAGTGTTTCTGAAAGGCTTCCTCAATTTCCTTGCCTCCAGTTAAAATTCTGCCTAAAAGCTCACACCTAACTTATTTTATAAAACACCTCGATTGTTCCGTCTTAGCTTTCCAGGCTAGCAATTTCCCGCTGCCCTCTCCATACTCGAAATGGGCGATTTTACTCCCCTGCCACCTTTTTCTTAACCTGTCTTCTACTACTCCTGGCTTGAAGAGAGGCTTGTAGTGTTTCTTTCTCACTTTCCCTCACAGCACCTAATAGCTCCTGTTCCTGCAACTGAATACTACTTTCTAGCTTACCTACTTCTGCTATAAACTTTTTCCTCCTAAATGCTTGCATACTAATTACTCTCCCCCTCAAAAAGACCTTATATGCATCCCATACTACTCCCACTAGGGCACTATCTACATTCGTGGAGAAAAATTCCTCAGTTTCCGATCTAAGCTCCTCAATAGCTGACTCGTCTAACAGCAGAGTACGGTCCATGGTCCACCTTCTTTGTGTTAGTCTGGTAGACAAGGACAAAATTAGTGAAACTGCAGAGTGATCTGACAGACGGGCCTCTACATGCGTAATATCATTCACATACTCTCTAAGCCCTTGGTCCACTAAGAAAAAATAAATTCTCGATTGATGTCCATATCTTTTATTGTTGTATGTAAAATCCTTCCTGACTCCCATCTTCTCCCTCCATATAGCACACAATCCAAGTTGTTTAATGCATACTTTAATTAGGGACATCATCTTACTTTTGATAACTGACCTACTGTTGACCGAGTGATGCAATGTGTTATCTAAAATCACAGTAAAATCACCCGCCATAATGACAGGATCTGGGAAACAAGTCTCTCAACAATCCTCTAAAAGGTCCTGCATCTTCACTATTTGGGCCGTTGTACCCAACCAATGTAAACTTTTGATGATAGATTTCTAAACTCACAACAACCCATCTGCCTGCTCTATCTACTATGCTGTGCTCTATGGTGATATAGCGATTTTTTTAAATCGCGATTTCCACCCCCTTAATAGTCAGCTGTTGACTGGTACAAACGACCTTTTGGACCCAACCTCTGGAGATAAATAGTTCCCTCATTTCACTTTCAGTTATATGCGTTTCTTGTAAAATGACAATCTGAGCTGAGGCATCTTACAAATACTGCAGAATCCTTTCTCTTCTCCTTTCACTCTTAGGCCGTTAACATTCCATGATAATATTTCCACTTGAGCTCTCTGGTCGCCAGGCATTCTTTATTCAATAGTGTATCAGATTTGGAAGCGCCATATCCAGTATCTGATTTATGAGGACACTTTTTTTCTGTTTTTTCCCACAATGCTCCCCACCCAGTGACCCTATCCCTATAACTACTAAGAAACCTCCACCCCTCACCCTGGAGAACCCTCCTTCCTGTGCCTAAGCCTATGGGGCTGCTAAGTCGGGATTAAACCTTCGAAACATATCATATTATGCCACAAGGACATATAACTCTCTTATACTAACTAACACCTAAAACAAAAAAAAGTACAGTGTAGAAAGAGGGGGTAGAGGCCACCTAACCCGTCTTACAAAGTTGACTGACATAAAGCACTATTATACCAACTACCACAAGAAACAGAAAAAGTGCAGTGAAAAAAGAAAGGGGTGGGGACCACCCTAACCGTCATGCAGGATTAACTGACATCAGCTCCGGAGTTAGTTTTATTAAATTTTTCTACCTCCTCATTTCTCCTGAAATTCTGCATTTTGGGCATCATTACGATGGCGGGCGGACTTTCCGCAACGGAATGCGGGACCGTCCGCAAGGGGTGCGGCGGTCCCGCACCTGATATTAGGATGCCACCGTGGCGGTGGCAAGCCCTATTCCCAGCATTGTGGCGGGCGGTGCTCACAGCACCGCCCGCCACAATGCTGGGAATAGATGTCGTGCATTGGCATGCACAAGGTGACAGGCACCGTGTGGTGCCTGCCACTCTGTCCATGACAATGCAGGGGGGTACCATACTACTCCTAAAAGAAGTTAGGTGTGAGCTTTTAGGCAGAATTTTAACTGGAGGCAAGGAAATTGAGGAAGCCTTTCAGAAACACTTTGGGGAGCTATATCAGGAAGAAATGGTAGTCACTGAGAGAGAGGTAAAGGAATGGCTGGATCAGGATGTCCCCCCGAGTATCTGTGAAAGCAGTTGTACAGCGATAAATAGCAACATAACCCCCATAGAGATTGAGAACGCAATTAGGGCAGGGAAATTGGGCAAAGCAGCAGAACCGGATGAGTTGCCATCAGAAATATACAAACCTTTGGAGGAGGTCCTACTGCCATTTATGACTAAGCTGCTTGCGGAACGTTTTGGGAAAGGAGTAGTATATGGTACTATATGGGGGCCCGCTAAGTGCCCCCAAAGGCAAGGACCACATGCCTGCATCCTAATATGGATGGCGGTGTCTTGCAGACACCGCCACCATGTTAGAGCCCTTTTCCGCCCGGTCGACGAGTCGACCGGCGGAAAAGCGGCGGACGGTCTTTCCGTCCACCTGGGTCCCCACCGCCATCGTATGGTGGGGGGAAATGTTATGCGGGTGGACGAGAATGGCGGGCGGATTGCCACCGCCATACGGGCAGCGGCGATCCGCCAGACATCATAATGACCCTCTTTGTTCTTATACATCACTGGCAACGTGACAGGGAATTTTAACTGCGCTGTAGCACGTAGTTTCCTCAATGGTTCCAACATATTTCCTAATTCCCACTGTTTGTTTGCAGTGATCTGTGAAATATCCGACCTTATCTCAAAGCTTACCCCGCCCACCCTGAAAGACTTCAGTTTTAGAGCCTTGGACAGAATTTTTTCTTTCATTTTATATGTTTGGAAATTGACTAGGATTTTCCTGGCCTTCGTTCGGTGGGGTTTAACCTAAAAAGATCTCTATGTATCCTTTGGATGTCATTAATAATGTCCTGCTCCGAACAGTCAACTTGTGCCCCTACTTTAATCTGCCTTGCTACAAAAAAAATTAAGTTGTCCCCTTCAGCCCCTTCCGGAATTTTCAGCAAACGCAGATTATTTCTTCTTTGATTGTTCTCCAATGACTCTAGTTTTTCCTGCATGCCAGCCCCACTTTCTTTCAGGAGTCTTATTCCTTCCTTGTTTGCCCCAATTTGAAGTGTTAACTCAACTGAAGATTCTAACAACTAGGTCATCAAACTTTTTTCCAGATTATCGGAGGCCATTCTTATATCTTTTTGAGTTGTCTCTGAAGTCTCGAATCTGCTCCTAATTTCTGTGATTTACATCTGGATCAGGTCTGCGACTAACTGTGGTGGGGTTTGCGCTCAAGATACCTCTGCTTCCTCTGCTGACTCAGTTGCTGTAGTGGTGGCATCCTGCACTGTCAGTATATCCCCCTGTACTGTTAAATCTATTATGTTTGCCAGTAAATCAGCTTTCTCTGATGCCACTTTTTGTGCACAAGTGTCGTCCTCCTCAAAATTCCAGGACTGTGGTTCATCTACGGCCAGGGCCTGAAATCTATTTGGACTAAAAAAGTCTGTCCCCCCTAAATTTGCCATATTGTTACTACATGTAGGACTGCCTGCTACTACAGCCACACTCATCAAACTGTTCGGGGACCCCCTTTGCTTTTCCTCTTGCCCTTTTCTCAGTATCAAGGTCTTAGGCATCACTTTAAAAGAGGTCCGAAGCGAGTGGGTAATTTTCAGCCTCTGACTTTGGATCTCTGCCTTTTTTATCTTGCCCCCTTACCACTCTTCCCTTCCCTTTCAATGCCTGATCTACTAGGAGTCCCTTAATAAACTTTTGTGTGCTATCCTGCAGTGGGTTTTTTTCAGGGCTAACTGGAGGTTGTGTATATCCCCCAGCTACTGCACTTCTCAAAGCATATCTATTGTGTTTCTCTACAACCTCCTGCTTTTTGTGAAAAACTGGTGCTGGTGCTACACTGCCCCCTCCAGATTAGCCAGGGTTGGTCCCCCCTCTCTACTCCTTACCTGTGGCTGCTGAGTAGTCCTGTTGAAAGAGGACTGAGGACCTCCTCTTACCTTGCTCTTCCTAGTTAGAGTTGCCTCTAACTCGGTCCTCTGCCCAGCACCTTCCTCCTCCCTCTTATCGAGCTCTTCCCAACAGCCTAGGCTGCTTGTGCTGCCTCTGCCTCTCTTTCCCTGGAAGGGAGTCCGGGCCACCTCCCTGCAGCCCCTGTGGAGCTCGTGCGTGGCTCTGACCCAGCGCAGCTCACTGCCTGGTGGCTATGCGTGCGCCGTGGTCGCTCTACCGACGGGGGGCTCGAAGAACATTAACATTTTGAAATTCGAAATAAATAACAATAATTGATATACAATTTAAATAAGCAATACCCACCCAAACCCCAATAGACAATAATATAAATACATAAAATAATAGTTTATAAAAATGTATATACAAAATATTTTATAAATTCAAAATAGTTGAACATATAGATAAAACATTAAAAAGACATTATTAGAAATTAGCATTATTATTACAAATTTAAATATATTTTACATAAATACTGCCTACCCAATCCCCAATTAATTTCCATAATCTGAAATAAAAAACTATGAAATCAGTTAAAGCTTTAGTAAACATGCAAGTAAATAAATTACAATCAAAAATATAATCAATTAACATTAATTAATAAATAAATAAAAAATACTACCCACCCAAACCCAATGAATCCCATAAACAAAAAATTCTAATTATTAAATGATTTAAAAACATATTAAACATTTAAACAGATAAAAAGTAAAAAAGATACGAAATTAATCCATTAAAGTTATTATATAACATTTTAAAATTCACCTTCTACTCAATCACTCAATAAACTAAAAGATTCTGAAAAAAAGTACACATTACCACAAAATAATTTAAACATAATTAAAAATAAATTTCACAATAACATAAATATTTAAAAATGTAATGGAAAAAAATAAAACAACATAATAGAAAAACATGAAATTATAGTATACTATATTTTGGACTTCAACATCATTGTAAAAAGTAAAAAAAAGTTAACCATTATACTTTGATATTTTGCTTCATGAGATTTCTGTAGCCACAATATTTCGACCATGTTATTATGGTCATACAATATTTTTAAGTTGAATGTTAGGTAGGACACCTAAATCACTAGCAGCAAGTGTTTTCAGTACATTAACACATAATAGTTCACAAATAAAACTTCAAGTTGTGGAAAAGATAGAGCAGCGAAAGGGATGAGGAAATAGCAGAAGGCATTACTGCAAAGAGAAGCATCTGTGGATGAACTGTTTTAATACTGTACGTCCACATGGCTTTAATGAGGCAGACAATTAACCTTGCTTTATTCAAATACTCAACTCGGTAAGAAACTTGGTAAGAAAGACTATGGATTACATGTGAGACACTAGTGAAACAGATTCCACAGGATATTCTTGAATCAGAACGAAGATGAAGGGATTCAGACTCTATTACCTGTGTATGTCAAAAACTGAATAAAAGATGATGTTGATTAGTTGTGCCATCTTCCTTGAAGGTTTTCTGGAATCAAAAAAGGATAGTGAACATAGACTTCAAACATGGTAGAACTGCATTTGAGTGAAATTTGCGTTTTTGTTGAACCCAAACTGGAGCAATAATTCTAAGCATTATTTTTTTGTCTTCTTCATTTTGTTTAAAGAGATACTTTATATGGTTCTCATGCATAAGGGACATTAGGACTTGAGAAATGATTCAAGTCCATTCAATATAATTGTTAGTGAAGAATGAAATAATATTGATGAAAATATGAAATTTAAATTTTTAGATTGGAAAATTATATGCTAATTGAGTCATTGAAAGAACAATGTATTTAGAAGAGTGCTTTAAGAGAGTTACTCTCTATCCAAGTGTGACATCAAATAGGAAGCATTCCCAACTGAGATTGTAAAATGTATATAGGGAAACTGGCTAATTACCCATAGGGATACAAGGAGGTGCACATTGAGGACAAAAAAGCTCCTTCCTGATTATGAGCTTTCTTGGAGTAAATAATTTAGCTTGAGTAAGTCTACAGCTAATATTTGGAAGGGACCAGGAATACTGAAGTGGTATTTCCACTTTTGGCATTACCAATTACTGTGGCATCTGAAATTCCAGGATATGGAAATACCACATATATCAGAGAGGAGTCCTGAGCAATTCCCTAAAAATGTGGAATTACCACTGGAATTAGTATTACTGCACTCGACTCCCATGGCATTTCACAATTTTTGCCAGTTTCCTACCCATGAGTTTTGCTATCTTTTAGCATGTGTATGAACTCGTCATTAACTGACATTCAAATATTTAGATCTACTAACTAGTCCTATGCTGACAATGGCGAGTACATTCTATGACTAGGCATGCAGCAGAGGTGGAATGAAACCCTCCATTGATGCTTTCGATCCATCTGTTGGTGGAAGAAACATACTTGAGGTCAAATGACAGGAAATAGAACTGTCTGTTGCACCACAAACTAGATGGTCAGACTGGAGTTTGGTCTTATAGTGCTATAGAGCCTCTCAATGGAGTTTTGTACAATTTACTGCCATCTCCAGCGACATTAAAAGTTGTCAATATGAAAGTCTCCTCTGATTCAGACATCCTGTGCCTCAAATACTGCCTTTACATCACCCAGACTTGTATGTTCAGTGCCTACCTAAAGTCCAACTCAACCATGTCAGAATTTCTGTTATTTGCCAGGAACAACAAACAAAAACAGTACAAACCTGGCTCAATACCATGAACTTTATCGGCTTTGAACACTAACTATCACTGTATTCCAAGTGACTTGAATTCATCTTGGACACCAACCTCACCCTTAAGAAACTCATTGTCTAAAAACAAAGATGGTCTAGTACTAGTACTAGAAAGTGAAACTGTTTAATCCACAAAGCAACTTCAGAATAGCTGTTCAAGCCTTAGCATTTGGTTGATGCTAACTCCCTCCTCCATGCCCTTCCAGACTCCACACTGACCCTTCTTAAGGGCATCCTACATGCCGATCACATGTCTCCTACAAAGCCTGAGAAATATGATAATTTTTATATTTAATATATAGGACCAAAATGCAAATGCAAGGACAGGATACACTCCGACATATCAGGTACATAGAAGACAAAATATTGTGGTATGGAAATATCGATGACAAAATATCGAAACTGAAATATCAAAACATAAGTCAGTATAGATTTTCTATTCATAACCTCATACTATCACAATATATATGTTCAAGGTAAGTAGGTAGGAGTTAGCAATAGTAAATCTATATCTAATCCATTGGCAACTACCTTCGATATTTTGGTCCTCAATTTTTTGGCCACAATATTCATATGACAATATTTCTATGCGTGGTATTCAGTAGTACATTCCATACCATACATTGGACTAATATAGGGAATCTAGATGTTTGCACACTAAATAAATGACATGTTCTCTAAGTGAATCCCAGGACCTGAAGGTATACTTACAATTTGTCAAACAAGTAAAAATGTAAAATAAAGCCAGACGTAGCCCCTCTCTGTGTGCCACACAACCTATCTCTTCACAACATTACTCCAAGTCTAATTAACGCACATAGAAAGGAAATGAATTAAATCTCCCACAATGCAACACTTGGGAAATCACAGTACCTACAATTTGAATCAAATGGTTAACAGAAGCAACATACTGAAATATGAAATCACAAATACCAGAAATTAGAATTTCTTCATCAATGCCCCCATACCACAAATGAAAAGCAGGAACATAAGTTGTAAAATATATGAATGTTTAAAAAGTGGTCAAAAATGGAACAAAATTCTTGGTTTTCCAGGAATTGTTAAAATAAATGTCCAAACAACAAAACAAATGCCCAAAATATATTATAATGAAAAGTCAATTGCTGGAATTAAATATGGGCATGGCTCTAGCCATGGTGCTTGCTTCCCAGCATTCAGCAAAGGTTCCTCTTCCTGGGCTCTCCTTCCGCATGGAACTGATGGTCCACCGGGCACCTGTTTTTTTGGGATGGGGAGGTCTTCAATATTTTGGGAGGAGGGACAGGATCAATCAATCTTTTCGGGAGGAATGTCTTGGGGCAGGAGGATGTCTTAGGATATGGTGAGGACCTGAGGCATGAGCAAAGCATGGGGCATGGTTAGCTCTTGGGGCATGGTGAGTTTTGGGGGCATTCGGAAGAATTGTTGTAGATTGAGGAATTTTTGGAGGCAGAGGAATTGGATCAGGTGGAGGTACTGGGATAGGTGGAGGAATTGGGAAAGGTGGAAGTATTGAGACAGGTGTCCCAGAACCTCATATGCCTGCAGAGCCTCTAGAACTGTCAGGACTTCTATGTTGGGCAGACATGGCAGAGGAGATGTCCTTCAGAATGTCTGTTTTTCTCTCCAGTTGTTTACTGACACTTTGAATGGCATCCAACAATGCCATGAGCCCCACAGAGAGGTTTCTAAGAATTCCCAGTGCCTCCTCAGATGCCATGTTATTGACAATGGATTAGGTGAGAGGTTCCTGGGGCATAGGAGGCCCAAACCCGTCTTTGAACTGGGTACTGGCTTAGTATGGGGGTTGAAGGCATGAGGGTGGTGCTTCTGGCAGTAGTGGAGGTGGCAGACACATATGTTCATGTGTCTTGTTCAAACTCCCAGTGGTGCTCCAGCTGTTCCCCCGAAGAATGGCCAGCATCTCCCTTGCTTGCTTCGGAAGAAGCTGAAAGCAGACATATGTTCACATAAGGAAGATAGTACAGAGAGAAATCTCAAATGTATACACAGTAAATATGTCTTGAATAATTCTAAACAACATAAATAGTCTGAATACCTGGCTTTGTAAAATATGCCAACTAACAATTTACAAATCATGCTAACATAAAGTAATTCATTTTAATTTAGTTAGACTTCAAAATATTGGGTCTGACTTTTAGTTTGATGGATGGGATACCCCCACCACAAATGTCACAAAGGCTTTAAACAGGGCCATTGGAATTCTGCAGCAGGAGAGGGTCAAATTATGCAGCATGGTTGAGTAAATTATGCGGCAAGAAAAGTCAAATTATGCGGCACAATGTCACACATTTTGTGATAGTAATACTTCATTATTTTGTCATTTTACACTAGTTAACACTGTCTGGGTGTTAGTTGCACCTTATTAGTACCAGTTTAATACCCAAATATTGCAGAAAGGTGACCAGTCAACCTTTGCAAAGGGCCTTCTGCTGCGCGACAACACAAGTCACTACATTTATAGTAAATTTTGAACCATTTGAGCTAGAAACCAAACATATGTTTGTTAAATTCTGCAGGTTATGCAGCTGATGGTGGATCATCTGGCAAATGCAGCAAATCTACAATTGCATGAAAAATACTGCTGCCATTCAGTCGGATAATTCCAGTGGCCCTGGCTTTGACCCACATTTATTAGGGTGGACAGGATATCAACATTTGTGATGGAGTATACCATCTGTCAAACTCTAAAGAAGGCCCCAAGTGCTGTCTCTTAAACTGTCTAGACTGTTGTTTGAACTCAGGACATCTTTGATGACATTGCCAATACTGATAGCACATGTATGCACACACAGTGGACAAAGCATTGAGTGTAAACATGACTTAATGGGCAACACTCATGCAGCACACAGTTCACATGGCACGTAGATTCATATACCTACACCAAATGAAACGACTCACAAATGTAAATAAGATACTACATAAGGATGTGTTAGGAGTGCAATGTCCTCAGCATGTCCTTAAGTAGTGACTAATGAATACTGTTTCTGTCGTGGAGTTGTGTGTGTTAAACCGTGGTGCCAGCACGTCATGTTTTGAAGAGATCTGAGCGTGGCCAAGACTTTTTACCCGATTGTCAGCCTGCTGGCCCCCCTTGATTACGTTTGAGATGATATTGTTGAAATCATTGTCCTTCTGCTAAATCAAGATTATGGGGCTCATTACATTGTCGGGCGGAAAGCCTCCTCCCGACAGTCGGAATCTTCCAGACCACATCGGAGCCCTTCCGACTGACTCAGTCGGTTTACAGTCCGACCGCCCGATTACGATGTTCGCGGTCAGAACGTAAACCGCACGGTTATTCCAACTCGGTTCTGACCGACTCGCACCGTAACCCCCTATGGACGACGTTTCCGCCGTCTGGATTACGATGTCGATTTCCAACAGCTTTTCCTAGACGGCCTTTCCGAAACCGAAAGGCTGTCGGAAAGTGACTTTGGGGGCCCCTGGCTGTGCCCCCTAGCCCCTCTGGCCTAGAGTTAGTGGCCAAGAGGGTACCTAGGGTACCCCCCTGGATAGCCCTGCACTGTGTGGCAGGCACCATGGGGTGCCTGTGATAGGGTGCAGAGAGTTACACACACACCCCATTTCCCCATAGGAGCCTGTGTTACAGCCGGTTCTCGGGCTCCCATAGGAAACAATGGGAATCTGATGAAACAGTCTTTGGTCGACATCGTAATGAGCCCCTGTATGTATGTCTCTTTGTGGTGTTTGATGACTGAATTAGACAATGTATGTTGATATTAGAAAATCGAAGTGTCACCGGCTTGTGCTTTTGATTTTGAATACAGTGGCCTGCTCCTGAGCACTATTTGAAAGTGAGGTTTCTTACACAAACACTGGCAGGATATTGTTAACACTCATGTAGCTAGAGCCAGGGAATGTGTACACTGATAGAGGAAAAGAGGAGACCGGCTCTACCTTAGAACTTGAGGGCATTCTTTACAGTTTGTTGGATGAGATACTCAGTAAAAACATAGTTGATATCCTGTGTGCAGTATTAAAATGTTTTAGACATTAATACACTTTTATATTGGTGGGCTGGATATTCACGATTTTAGATGGAGCATCTTCCCACTAATCTATAAATAATGTGAAAACTCTTATGTAGAACATCACAAAACAAATTACAACAAATGTATTGTTCTGGCATATGCTTGCAACCTAAACATGTATGCATTAGTACATATTTTAGTTTGACAACATGGTAGTTAAGTATTGTTAGTATTGGTTGGCATAAACTATGACATATAACCAACTTCAGTTGTAACAAAATTGATCAACACACCCCTTTATTGCTGCTCCACTGCCTTCGGCTGCACATCCAAGTCCGGGGAGACCACCCCTAAAAAATTAGCATAAAGGGAATTAGTGAGTGGGGGGGCGTGGCCAGCCACCGATCATGGCGGACGTGAACTGAGTGAGCTCCTAAACCCATGAACAATTATCCTGGGACATCACAGAACTCGGGCTCTGTTGCGCCGTGCCAAGCAGGCAGGGTGCTGAGAGCGAAGAGCGCTGTGCATTTGGGTGCCGAGATCACACCGATTCCTGGCAAATAACGGGGCCGCGGCCTACATGATGGCTGTTGGTTGTGGGGACGCGGCCCGCCTACGCATTCAACTGGCGAGACCTGAGAGGTGATGTGCGATACGGACTGGTGGCCGGAGGCTGGCCGGGTCTGCGGTGCTGTGGGCCTGATGGCAGGAGAATAGCGCCGAGTGAGGCGCTGCAGCGTCGTCTTGTGGCCCGAACGCAGATCCTGCGCATCGCGGCTGGTCCCGGGAGGAGCCGAAGTTGAGTCGCCGGGAAGCCCCGGGCGACGGGGGTGTGCTTGCCCTGGACTGCGTGTGGGCCTGCGTGTCCTACGCGGGTGAGTGATGCTCCTTCTCTGGAAACTGGGGGGTAGCGGAGCATTCCCCCCCCTTTTTGCTGACGGAGCGGCTGTTGGAGACCTGATGCAGCGGGGGTGAGCTGCGTACCTGGGGCCTCTTGCTCCCCTCCTTCTCCTCATCGGCCCGGACTGGTGGTGGGCGGACTTCATAGAACAATAAGGTGCAGGGACCACGGCCCTGCTAGGGCACCTCTCTGCATCCTGATTTTGGGGCGGCGCGGATACGCTTGCTTTCACCCCCGCGGAAGCTGCCTGGGAGCTGGCATCGAATTGGAGGGCATGCACTTACTGTGGGATTGGGCCTCCTACTGGTGGCACCCATACATGGGGACTCTCTGTGATAATACACGCAGCGCTGGAGAGGGGGGGCGACTCAGTGACCCTGAGTGCCAGTTTACTGCTACTTTCTTCCTTTCCCCCCACCGCCCCACCTGGTGGATTGATCGGGGTTCTGCCCGTTGCCCTGGTGTCACTGGGGGTGTCCCTGGGGCGCGTGCCGATTGCCGCTGCCTGTTGAGCACACTACTTTATGAACTGTGACTCTGATGGAGATCTGAGACCTATACTACCTGGCTGCACTCACAACTACTACAGTGTATTATCCTTGACCTGCGGAGGGTCCATCATAACAGGGCTCCGTCTGTGTGGTTGCCATGCTCTGCTGTTCCATTCCCGTGGCTATGTAACTGCTCACCATTGGCACATTGTCCTACCAACTCTGGGGACTGCTGGGCAGTTAGTCTCCCTCTGCTGCTCGTGATTGGCTCTGGTCACTAGCGCAGGAGGGCTGGCGTACATCTCACATTGGGGGCCCGGCTGTCATTCTTCTTAAATACTGAAACTACCTGATCGGTGTCCGCTGATAAATACCAGACCAGGGGCGATTAGAGCGGAACGCTCAACAAGAGAGATGTGCCGCTTAAAGGGGAAACTGCAGGAGGCGGCCGCCACTCACTCCCAGGACAGAGATGATAGGGACCCTGCCATCAGTGTGCAATCACTTAACACAATCCCGCCCACAGGCGACATGGGGTCCCAGGATAAGTTGGGCTTGATACTCAATGAGGTCCGAGAATCCCGGAGAGCCATTGAACAACAGATAGGAACGCTTACAACCGGCTTTACCTTGCTGAAGGCAGATCATGACAAACTAGCCACTACGGTGAAGGATCACAGCTCCACCCTGGATGACTTAGTGCCACAACAGAAAGAACACACAAAACAGCTCCAGGCCCTCCAGACACAGGTCACAGGACTGAAGGACAGGGTTGAAGATGCAGAGGGCAGAGCAAGGCGCAATCACATTTGCGTCATCGGACTCACAGAATGAAGCGAGAGGACGGCGGCGACAATCTACATGGAACAATGGTTCCGCACGCATGTGGCCCCTGAGGGACTCTCGGACTTCTTTTGCATTGAACGGGTGCACCGTATTCCTACAGGAAAGCCGAGGGTGGGTGCTCCGCCAAGACCCTTGATAGTAAAAATCCTCAACTACAGGGACTGCGATGTGCTGCTCCAAAAAGCACGGGAGAAGCCACAGATCCAATTCGAGAACTGCCAAGGCTCATTGTACCCGGACTATACGTTAATGGTGCAGCTCCGCAGATCCTCTTATCAAGCAGTGAAACAGAAGTTGCGCACCATGAATCTCAAATATGCGCTGCTTTTCCCTGCACGTTTGAAGATAATCTATGATCAGAAGACATACTTCATCGAAAGTCCGGAGGATGTGGAGGAGTGGCTGGAGGTCATGGAACCCACGCAGCTCTCTGGACAATCTCTCCCGAAACCGCCACGTAGCCCTGGGAAGGCGAGACGACACCGCTCACAACGTGTGACCGGACCCATGAGCGTGGGGCCGTTCCCTGGCCCTACACAGCAGCAGGCCCAGAAAACTGTAACGCCTTCAGAGACAATTCCTCCCGCTGACATTCGGAGTCATCAGAACATAGTACGGTGCGCACGGACTCAGAGAATAGCTTAACTCTTTTCCCTAGCGTGACTCCTCAAACGGCAGATGATCTACTGGGACATTAGGCTCCTCATACTATATGCAACGGTAGGCAATAACATGGAGGAGGGCGTTGACGGCACGCATACCCTAAGACTCATATATCCTTTTTGCTCTGGTTCTTTATAAGTTTATATGACAAATGTGATGCTGTTCATTATATGCTCGGGTACGGAGGGGCTCCTAAATGTGTGTTTTTCTACATGACGGCTACGGCTACAGATCCCCACTTTGTGAATGCTACAGTTTATTATGTATCAGTTCAAAGTATGTTTTGTTTGGTCTGGCCTAGGTTAGTTTATAGGCGAGACCTGGTATTCTGTTTAAATTGGGGGTTCAAGGGCTCTGACACATCGCGATTGCTATGTCTCGCACAACAACATAATCCTCTCATTAGAATAAGCAAGACACGATTAACTGCTAATGCATACTCTAGACAGCTATAAATTCGTGACATGGAACGTCCGTGGGTTGGGCTCTGTACACAAATGACATAGGGTACACGCACATTTGCTACACCTTGGGGCACACGTGGTATTTCTCCAGGAATCGCACCTGATGGAGGTTGAAGCTGCTAAAATGCGGAAGAAGTGGAGAGGGCAAATAATCTCCACAAACTACTCTGCCTTTGCCCGAGGGGTGACGATTTGGATAAGAGGGGGATCCCATTTGTTATACTGGAAAAAAGGGTGGACGCACAGGGTAGATATATTTTCTTGCGTGGCACTTTGGATGGAGTACCGATCATTCTGGGAAACATTTATGCTCCAAATTTTGACCAACACAAATATTTTGCGGGTCTGAACTTGATTTTGCCAGGGTGGGAGGCTACCCATGGATAGTAGGAGGCGATTGCAATGCGGTAATGGATATCACCCTGAATCGATCGCATCCACCCCTAAGGGGCGCGGTGGTCAGTAAACAGGAACCCAACGCACAGGGAGTACTCCTTCTTCTCCCCGGTACACCAACTTCATACCAGAATAGACAGAATCCTATGCTCCAATTCCATGGCAAACCAAGTCACAAGCACCACTTACCTAGCGAAGACATTCTCTGATCATAATCTCCTGGAAACTGTCCTTGGTTGGGGCAGAGTGCCCACCCCGGTTCCCACGTGGCGGTTATGGCCCCAATCACTGGAAGACACAGTATTTCGTAGCACACTTTCTACAGCACTCCAGAATTATTTCACGGAAAACAGAAACACAGCCTCCACAATACTGGTTGAGTGGGATGCAGTGAAGTCAGTTATACGGGGAACAGCAATTAACGCCAGAGTGGGAGCCAGGCAAGAGATGCACAAGAATCTGAAAGACACTGAGGACAAACTGTCCAAACTAGAGCAGGAGGCAGTACATGACCCCTCGAAGCAGACGCCATTACTGGAAGCACGCATTCAACACGCAGAGTTGCTGGAAACTCTTCGGCTCATAGACTATAGATCCTATACTCAATTGAGACACTCCGAAGCGGACAAATCGGGCACACTATTAGCAAAATTAATTAGGAATGATCCTCCTACATCGTCATTGGCCATATTAGTCTCCCTGGGGGAGGTACTGCGAACACGCAATGTGACATTAATGACGCTTTTAGTTTATATTACGAAGGACTGTACAGTACACCGCCGGCTTTGGAAAGGTCCTACATTGTTGAGTTTCTCACAAATTTACCATATCCACAAGTCCCAGATGGTATGCAGGACGCCCTGACAGGTCCCATTACTAGGGCAGAAATCAAGGTGGCCATGGGTGGGCTTTCACGCAATAAAACACCGGGACTAGACGGACTACCGATAGAATTTTTCGATGCATATTCAGAAATCTTAATACCACAATTGGAAGAGGTATATAATAAGTCGCTAGAATTAGGACATTTCCCTTGTACCACTGTCCAAGCATTAGTAGTGTCACTGCCCAAACCGGGTAGGGATTTATCGGATATGTCGAGTTATCGCCCTCTATCACTTTTATCCACTGAATACAAAATCCTCAGCAAAATATTGGCAAATAGAATCCAACCCTACCTCAATAAACTGATCCACACTGATCAATGCGGATTTATACCGGCTAGGAGTACGTCACTAAACATTCGCAGGTTACACCACATCATGTCAACCGATCTTACACAACACCACCAGGCAGGCTGCATATCATTCGACATGAGACAGGCATGTCGTGGGAATACATGTTCAAAGCCTTCTCACATTTTGGTTTACCCCCTGAATATGTTAAATGGATAAGGCTATTATATGCTGCTCCTACCGCAAGAGTCAGATCTGGGAAACTTATCTCCAGAGAATATGGTATTCATAGGGGCACACGGCAGGGCTGCCCCCTGTCTCCAATACTATTTGTCTTGGCACTGGAGCCACTGGCACTCCGTCTGCGACTGGAGGCTACACACTGTGGTATACTCCTAGGCGCAGCGACGCACCTGGTGTCGGCATATGCTGATGACCTAATTATATATGTGACGGATATGTTGGAGGGACTGGGCCTCATCCCTCGTATTTTTGCCGAGTTTGAATTGATATCCGGCTTAGCCATTAACGAATCCAAATCAAACGCTTTCTTTTTTCATGACCGCACACTCCCGGACAGTATTACGTTTGGGAGACTCACGTTACCAACGGCCCCACACACCTTTAAATATTTGGGCATTAACATCTATCGCTCACAAGCGGATATGTTGGAGGACAACCTCAGTAATGCTCTTCGGGGTATACGATCTCAGGTGGCTTTTTGGGTCACGCTTCCCTTGTCGGCTATTGGGCGCATGGCATTGTCTAAAATGGTGGTGCTTCCTCGTCTTTTATACTATTTTGCGAATTTGCCTTTGCTGGTACCGTCGACTATTTTTACCACACTGGATACTATACTGCTCGATCTTATCTGGGGCATGGGTCGCAGTAGAATAAGTCTTAAGAAACTCCAGGTAGACACACGGGGGCGGCCTGGGAGCACCTGACTTTAGGGCTTACTATTACGCGTGCCAGCTGCAGTGGTTATCCTACTGGATGGCAGGACGTAATTTACAGGAGATTGGCTATACTACTAGACAGATTGAGCAGGGAATGCTCCACACTTTACTCTTACCGCACAGTAAACTTCCCCCGACATTACCACCCCTATTGCACACCGCATTGCAATGTTGGAAAAAAGCCCTGAAATATACCTCCGGCGGTGGACTGTACACAGATAATATTCCACTAGTGGGAATACCACTGACGAGGGGTAGATTGACGCGACAGGCACTTGGACCATGGTTGGATGTGGGGGTGGATACTCATGTATCATGATGCCTTTACCCGACACACGGGAGCTCCCAACATGCTACACTTGACACACACAGCCTTACTGGTCCAGGCCAGCACTCTCCCCCGGCAGCTCCGCCTCACCGCCGCATCCTCGAGTCCTCAGCTGAGCAGGGTTCGCGCCTGGAGCCCGCCAGCCTCTGGTGCCCGTATTCTGACTCACTCGTAATTTTCGTTTTCACTCTATTGGTTTTGTACTGTGCTTGATTGTGTTCTGTTGATTGCTTTTTCCTCCCTCCTGTGTATTTTACTGTGCTCGTTTTTCTTCTGCCTGGTATTTCCCGCCGCTGCTGCCCCTGTGGCCCCTCCCACCCCAATCTCGTCACAGCCCCCGCTCCCGCCTCCCACCTCGGATCCTGCCCCCCTCCCCTACTTATGGCGACCGCTGTAGGGGAGCACGCGTGATACCTAGACCTCTGGTCCAGGCCAGCACTCTCCCCGGCAGCTCTGCCTCACCGCCGCAGCCTCGAGTCCTCAGCTGAGCAGGGTTCGCGCCTGGAGCCCGCCAGCCTCTGGTGCCCGTAACCTGACTCACTCGTAATTTTCGTTTTCACTCTATTGGTTTTGTACTGTGCCTGATTGTGTTCTGTTGATTGCTTTTTCCTCCCTCCTGTGTATTTTACTGTGCTCGTTTTCCTCTGCCCGGTTTTTCCCGCCGCTGCTGCCCCTGCGGCCCCTCCCACCCCAATCTCGTCACAGCCCCCGCTCCCGCCTCCCACCTCGGATCCCAACTCCCTCCCCTACTTATGCCTAAGGCAAGCCCATCTGCGCCCGTCCGCGACCCGACCGTGACCAGCGCCAGGACCCCTGGTTCGCCGATACCCCACCGCTACGACTCAACCACCCTCCATGCACTCAACCCCGGCAGACACGCCGACTGCGCAAGATCCTCGCCGAACACCACCCACGGGCAGTTCTCATGCAGACCCTGCCCCAAATCCTTCACCATCGACAGAGCCCCCGCGACCGCCGAAGGAACGCCCGAGACTCACACCACCCTGACCTGCATCCTGCTCAACGTGCACTCCCTGCACCGACACGCCGTTGAGATCTGGGACCTGCTCAACACCCTCTTGCCCAACGTCGCCTTCTTCACGGAAACCTGGACCAACCCCACCTCCGGTCCCGACATCGCCACCGCCATCCCTGACGGATACAAGATCGAGAGAAAGGACCATCCGCACCGCCAAGGAGGAGGACTCGCCATCGCACACAAGAGCCCCCTCTGACTCTCCACATCCAGCACGAGTGACCACCACTCCAACACAGAACACCTTCACTTCCAGATCCAGACAAGCCCCAGGACCAAGCTTTGCGGCACCCTCATCTACAGACCGCCAGGACCTCGCACCTACCACGCAACTACCATCGCCGAGCTCGCCGCACCCCACACCATCACGTCCACGGATTACATCCTACTCGGGGACCTGAACTTCCACCTCGACAACAGCGACGACCCCGACTCCACTACTCTCCTCGACAACCTCGCCAACCTAGGGATGAAGCAGCTCGTCAACATACCCACCCACAGAGCGGACCACACCCTCGACCCCATGTTCGCAGGAGGAACAAACATCCGCTTCGGCCATACCACCCAGCCCCTCTGGACTGACCACCACTGCGTCCATTTCACCTTCAACACCACCACCGCACCCAAACCCGCCCCTCGCCCACCACGACGGAACTGGAGCAAGGTCACAGAGGAGCACCTCAACACCATCCTCCGGCAATACCCCCCCATCGCTGCGACCGACACCAACTCCGCAGCCAGGGAATTTCACTGCTGGATCTCCTGCTGCGCCGACAAGCTCGCTCCCCTCCGCCCCTGCCAAACAACGCCTGCTGAAAGCCGCCTGGTTCACCACAGAACTTCAAGAAGCCAGACGCTCCTGCAGACGCCTAGAGAAAACTTGGTGAAACTTAAAAACCACGGAAGCACGTAAGGACCACAAGAACGCCCTGAAGGAATACCACCAGCACATAAGAGACACCAAACGGACCTTCATAAGAGACAAAGTCCAGACCAACGTGACCACACCAAGGAACTGTTCAACATCATACAGCAGTTCGCAAAACCCTCCTGCGAAGCCACGGACGTCACACCCTCCCAGGAACTCTGCGACAAGCTCAGCTCCTACTTCCACCTTAAAATCAAGGCCCTCTATGACAACTTCAGTGAACCAATGACGAGCACCACCACCCTTCCCACCGCCACCGACAAGCCGACCATCACGTCCTGGGACCCAGCCACCATCGAACTCATCACAGCAACCATGAAGAAAACCCACTCAGGAGCCCCAACGGACCCCTGCTCACCGCACATCTTACACAGAGCCGCCACCGTCATCGCGCCCAAACTAGGACGCACCATCAACACCTCCCTCAGATCAGGCATCTGCCCAGACGACTGGAAACGGGTGGAGGTAAAACCCCTCCTCAAGAAACCGACGGCCGACCCAACAGACCTGAAAAACTACCGGCCCATCTCTCTCCTCCCCTTTGCGGCCAAAGTCACAGAGAGACTCGCAAGCACCCAGCTGACCGCCTTCATAGAAGAGAACTCCATCCTGGACGCCTCCCTGTCTGGATTCCGCAGCAACCACAGCACTGAGACCGCCCTCCTTGCCGCCACCGACGACATCTGCATGCTACTCGACCAGGGACACACCACGGCCCTCATCCTTCTAGACCTCTCCGCAGCCTTTGACACCGTCTCTCATCGCACTCTCACAGCCAGACTGCACAACGCGGGAATCCAAGGAGCTGCCCTCGACTGGATCCAATCCTTCCTCTCCGGCAGAACCCAGAGCATCCGACTCCCTCCCTTCCTCTCCAAACCCACAGAAATCAACTGTGGAGTACCCCAGGGATCATCACTCAGCCCCACGCTCTTCAACATCTACATGGCCCCCCTCGCCGCCATCGTCAGACAGCATGGGCTCAGCATTGTATCCTGTGCCGACGACACCCAGCTCATCCTCTCACTCACGAAGAATCCCGAAGACACCAGACTCTGCTTCCAGGAGGGTATGAAGAACGTGGCAGCCTGGATGAAGGACAGCTGCCTGAAGCTAAACTCAGAGAAGACCGAGGTCCTCATCCTCGGCCCCTGCACCTCCACCTGGGACAACACCCGGTGGCCCTCCGCCCTCGGAAACCCACCCACCCCTACAGACCACGCTCGGAACCTCGGCATCATCCTTGACTCCTCCCTCTCCATGAACTGCCAGATCAACGCCGTCGCCTCCACTAGTTTCAACTGCCTTTGCATCCTCCGTAAGACCTTCAAGTGGATCCCCCCGACTGCAGAAGGACCGTCACCCACGCACTCATCACCAGCAGACTGGACTACGGCAATGCCCTCTATGCCAGAATCAACAAGACTCTTCTGCACAGGCTCCAGACCATCCAGAACGCCGCAGCCAGACTCGTACTCGGGACCCCGCACCATGAGCACATGACCCAACACCTATGAGGCCTCCACTGGCTCCCTGTCGAGAAGAGGGTCACCTTCAAACTCCTCACCCACGCCTACAAATCCTTCCACAACATCGGACCCAAATACCTCAACGAGAGAGTATCCTCCACGTACCCAAGAGGAACCTCCGCTCCGCCGACCTCGCCCTGGCAGAGGTCCCCCGCATCCGCAGAAACAGAACCGGCGGGAGAGCCTTCTCCTACATCGCAGCCACAACCTGGAACGAGCTCCCTGTGAACATCAGACGCTCCCCGACCCTGCACACGTTCAGGAAGGACCTCAAGACCTGGCTCTTCGATTGATCCGGAGCCGCCCCCGCCCCCCCAGCGCCTTGAGACCCTCACGGGTGAGTAGCGTGCTTTACAAAACCCTGATTGATTGATTGATTGATTACTGCACTATATTAAGAGACAGTGTCTCCACAACGGGAGGAACCCCCAGCGAATAAGCAGGTTAAATCTCTTTACTATATGGGACACGGCAGCCATCTCATTAAGTGGTTATACATTAGTGCCCGCACGCATGCCAGAATTCCCCTAGATACTCTTCTAGGGCAGTGGACAACAGATATGGGAAGAGATCTTACAGATAGGCAATGGAAGGATGTATTGGAGTACCCGCGGAAAATACCTCGCAATGCCAAGTTCAAGTTTATTCAATGCATGATATTACATAGAGCCTATTTGACCCCACATAGGCTGCAGAGAATATACCCAGCCACTGCCCATCAATGCCCCTGGTGCAAATTTCCAGCAGCATATCTACTTCACATGCTATGGGCCTGTCCATGTCTTGCGGATTTTTAGGGGGGGTTACGAGAATGATAGAGGGGACTACCCACCTCTCCATAGGGGGTGCAGCACTGGAGTGCATATTAGGTATTCGTAGATGCAATAAAACACATAAGGCTCAGCTACGTTTTTTGGACTTGGCGCTCATAGTTGCTAAGAGGGCTATCATTATGCGCTGGAAGTCCGCCAAAGCTCCTGCATTGCACCTGTGGCACAGCGAACTGTCCAGATGGGCAGGGGCTGAAAGTGCGGCAATACGCAGGGAGGAGGCCCGTGGTCTACGGAAGGCTCCAATTTTCCTGGACTGGGACACAATGGTAGAAGCACATAAGAATGCCGATCCCGAAAACACCCCTGACGTTCCACAAACACAACAATAGACATAGCATTGTGTTCTTTCTGTAGCCACTCAGTGATGGTCGTGGACGAATAAATACGATAAGATAATGGAATCAGAGTAATTTGTTTGGAGTGAGACGTGTATTCAGGATTCTGTATTTTGTAGCCAGAGCCCGGGGAGGGTGGGTGGGATATAGACAAGGAGGAGGGGGGAGTTCATGGGTAACAGTTGAACATTATTGTATGTTAATTGATCTGTGTCCTATCTCATGGGAAAGTAGGCTATGCAAAACTTTCTTTTTCTTTTTCTCTTATCGCTTACATCGATGGATATAATGCTCCTTGTAGGAAGATCCTGCAGGAAGGAAATGTATATTGTCGTACAACTAATGTATAAAGTATGTTTTATATATATGGCGGAAGAATGGAAAACCCAATAAAATTTGTTTAAAAAAAAAAAAGGGAACTAGTGAGTGCCACATTTGTGGACCTTCCCTGTTGAGCTAAGGCAATGAACTGGGTCCCCTACCGAAAGTCCTCCCAATGTTTCCTGCAGTGTAAGCTGCATTACCCGTAGACCCCCAAAAGGCGCAAATACCTGGCAATCACTTGCCGGGTCTTTTTACTGTTATGGAGGTGACCTACACTGAGGCAGATAAAAACAAAGAAAGACATTTAATTAGTAAATATGTCATTAGAAATATCACAAAGTAAAAAAATCCAATAATAAAAATATATATATAATTTTAACTTCACAAGTATAGGTCTGATTTTGGATTATTGGCGGATGAATCCGAATTTTTTTAGGATATCACAGAAACGTTTGTTATGACTGTAGGGGCCTTATTCAGGGGGTCATTATGATGGCGGGTGGATCGCCCCCGCCGGGCCGGCGGTACTCACCGCCGGCTCGGCGGGGGCGATCCACCCGCCATCCACACAGCAAAGACCCCCGCCATATTATGATGGCTGGGGGATCCGCGGCGGACGGAAAGACCGTCCGCCGCTTTTCCGCCGGTCGACTCGATGCGGTGCAGGCAGCGGCTCGATGAGCGTCGTGCAGACGGAGTTGGTGAGTCCAAGGCGTGCGGTGCAGGGCGAGACGGTGTACGATGCGGTGCTGACAGGTTGCGATGCAGGCGACCAAGCCGGAGTGCGGGAGCTGGCGTCGGACAGCGGTGCGAGTCGGAGCGGTGCGTCGCAAACGTGCGAGCGGTACCCCAAATGCGATGCGGTCACGACTGTTGAGCCAGTTGCAGCGTCCGCGTCGGTCGGGTCCGGCTGGTTCAGTGAAGCGATGCGATGCAAACTGCGGTGCCCACAGGTCACGGTGCAAGCAGCGGCTCGGTGTTGACGGCGTCGGACGTCGCCTATGGTGAGACCAGGGTTGCGATGCGAAGCGGGGCGATGCGGTCTGCGGTGCAAACAGGTCACCGGTCAGGGATGGATTCGGTTGACGGAGTCGGTTGCAGTTCCCTTCCTCTGTGGCAACTGACACAGCGTTCCAGAAGCGGTACCCAGAGGCTTGTGAAGTCTTTGCAGTCCCTGAGACTTCTTAACAGGAGGCCAGCTCGGTTTCAGGCCCTTGGAGATACTCAGCACAAGTTTGTAGAAAGTTCAGTCCTTTCACTGCCCAAGACAGAAGCAGCAACTGCAGGCCAACCCAACAAGGCAACAACTCAGCAAAGGGGCAGTACTCCTCCTAGCAGCTCTCCAGCTCTTCTTCTTGACAGGTTCCTTGATTCCAGCGAGATCTAAATTCATGGGGTCAGGACCCCAATATTTATATCCCAAATTCCTTTGTTCTCTGAAGGCAGAGAGGCCTTTGCCTAGTCTAAACCAGTTCTGGAGCACTTTGTTGACAAGTCTCCGTCCCTTCTTTCAGAGAGTAGGCCAGGGACATCAGACGCACCACAGGAGGTGGAGCCAGCATTGTGGAGGGAAGGCACTGTCCTATTCAGGGCCCAGGTGCAACTCCTCCCACCCATCTACATGTAGATCTTGCTATTCAGCCCTGTGCTGACTCACCCTGTCTCCTGGCATCCCCCAGCCCCTGTCACTCACACTCCAGACAAGGAATACACAACCTCGCAGAGGCAGGCTTGGATGGTTAGACAAGAAAATACCCACTTTCTAAAAGGGGTATTTTCAAACACAGAATGTTAAAACCAACTTCACTAAAAGATGCATTTTATCATTCTGAGTCCAGGCATACTAAACTCGAATTTCTACCATGTTCCCGGGGTCAGTTACGATTATAAGCTGTAATAATCAAAACTGCCCGTTCTGGCCTATGGGGAACAGGTAGCCTTGCAATAGTGAAAAGCGAACTAGGCTGTAATTCACTATCAGGACATGCCAGACACACCAGGGCATGTCCTACCTTTCGCATACAACGCACCCTGCCCACAGGGGTACCTTGGGCCTACCTTAGGGGTGACTAACATGTAGAAAAGGGAAGGTTTAGGGACTTGCAAGTGTGCACACTTGCCAAGTCGACATGGCAGCCCCAGGCTGCGCACAGGCTCTGCGATGGCAGGCCCGAGTTACACTTTACGGGCTGTTTGCGTGGGTGGCACAATCCAGTGCTGCAGCCCACCAACAGCATTTGGTCTATAGGCCCTGGCACTCGCAGTGCACTTTACAAGGGACTGACACATAAACCAAATAGGCCAATCATGGAAACGCCAATCCGTAACACATTTTATACAGGAGCACATGCACTTTCCCACTGGACAGCAGTGAGGAAAGCGCGCAGAATCATTACACCAGCAAAAACAGAGTCAAAACCGGGAGGTCAGAAAGCAAAAAGTCAGGGGAAACACGCCAAAAGATGCCAAGTCTAACACATGTCCCCTCCAGCTGAAAGTAGGGAGAACTACCCAACCCCATTGGAGTTCTCTTCACTAAGACGGAAGAACCTGGACAGACCATCTGCATTGGCGTGTTCTGTACCAGGACGGTGTTCCACCGTAAAGTCCATTCCCTGTAGGGAGATGGACCACCTCAGCAGTTTTGGATTCTCGCCCCTCATTTGCATCAACCATCTAAGGGGCCTGTGGTCTGTCTGAACCCGGAAGTGAGTCCCAAACAGGTATGGTCTCAACTTCTTCAGCGCCCAGACCACAGCAAAAGCTTCCCTTTCTATGGCACTCCACCTCTGTTCCCTGGGAAGTAGTCTCCTGCTAAGGAAGACTACAGGCTGATCCAGGCCCTCTTCGTTCAGTTGTGAGAGCACCGCTCCCACACCATGCTCTGAAGCGTCAGTCTGCACGACGAATTCCTTGGAGAAGTCAGGTGCCTTGAGCACGGGCGCCGTGCACATGGCTGCCTTCAGGGCATCAAAAGCTTTCTGGCAGGACTCAGTCCAGATTACTTTCCTGGGCTGCTTCTTAGAAGTCAGCTCTGTTAAGGGGGCAACGATGGTGCCATAGCCCTTAACAAATCTCCTATAGTAGCCGGTGAGACCTAAGAAGGCTCTCATCTCTGTCTGGGTCTTGGGGGGCTCCCAAGCCAGAATGGTGTCAATCTTGGGTTGTAAGGGCGCCACCTGGCCGCTTCCTACCTGGTGTCCCAAGTACACCACAGAACCCTGCCCGATCTGGCACTTACTGGCCTTGATCGTGAGGCCTGCACCTTGCAGGGCCCTCAACACTTTCTCAAGGTGCTGTAAATGTTCTTCCCAGCTGGAACTGAACACAGCAATGTCATCCAGGTAGGCGGCACTGAAATCCTCCAGCCCAGCCAACACCTGATTGACCAACCTCTGAAAGGTGGCAGGGGCATTCTTCAACCCAAAGGGCATCACCCGGAATTGGTAATGACCTTCTGGGGTTGAGAATGCTGATCTCTCCTTGGCCCCATCGGTTAAGACAATCTGCCAGTACCCAGACGTCAAATCAAACGTGCTGAGGAACCGGGCAGCTCCCAACCGATCAATGAGCTCATCAGCTCTGGGGATGGGGTGCGCGTCAGTCCTGGTGACGGCATTGAGCCCACGGTAGTCCACACAAAACCGGAGTTCTGGAGTGGCACCTGGCGCAGCAGCCTTTGGGACCAAGACCACTGGGCTGGCCCAAGGACTGTGGGAGGGCTCAATCACCCCTAACGCCAACATCTTAGAGACCTCCTCCTTGATGCTGGCTCTGACCCGGTCAGTCAACCTGTAAATCTTGTGCTTCACAGGAGGGCTGTCACCAGTGTCCACGTCATGGGTACACCAGTGAGTTTCACCGGGAGTCAGAGAGAACAGTGGGGCGAACTGTCCCAACAACTGGTGACAGTCCCCCTGCTGCTCCTGAGTCAGAGTAGGGGAGAGGATCACACCTTCTACTGACCCATCATGCTCCTCGGTAGACAGGAGGTCAGGGAGAGGCTCACTCTCCTCTTCCACCCCATCATCTGTCGCCAAGAGCATACTCACTCGGACCTCTCGAAGTGGGGCTTGAGGCGGTTCACGTGAAGGACCCTCAAAGGGTTCCTTGGAGCTTGCAAATCCACCAGGTAGGTGACGTCACTTTTGCGCTCCACCACCTCATATGGCCCAGTCCACTTGTCCTGCAAGGCACAAGGTGCCACTGGGGCCATGACCCACACTTTCTGCCCAGGTTGAAATTCGACCAGAGTGGCATTCTGGCCATACCATCTCTTCATTTCTTCCTGACTTGCTTCTAGGTTCGCCTGAGCGAGTTTCCTGAAGCGGGCAGTTTGGTTTCTAAAGGCCAGCATGTAGCTAAATACATCCTGGGGAGTTTTCCTGGGAGCCGCCTCCCAGCCTTCCTTTACCTAACTCAGAGGTCCTCTGACAGGGTGGCCATACAGGAGCTCAAAGGGGCTGTACCCAAGAGACTTCTGAGGCACCTCCCTGTATGCAAAGAGTAGGCATGGCAAGAGGACGTCCCACTTACGCCGCATGGGTTCTGTTAGACCCTTGATCATGCCTTTCAAGGTCTGGTTGAATCTCTCCACCAGACCGTTTCCTTGTGGGTGGTAAGGAGTGGTGAACTTGTAGGTTACACCACACTCCTTCCACAGGGATGTCATATACTTGGATATGAAATTGGTCCCCCTATCAGAAACCACCTCTCTGGGGAATCCCACACGGGAAAAGATCCCCATTAACGCCCGGCCCACCACTGGCGCCGTCGTTGTCCTGAGAGGGATTGCCTCCGGGTACCGGGTGGCATGGTCCACCAAGACCAGGATGTACCTGTTTCCCATGGCTGTCTTGGGATCCAGTGGCCCCACAATATCCATCCCTACCCTTTCAAAGGGTGTTCCAACAACAGGAAAAGGTTGGAGAGGAGCTTTGACCTTCCTCCCACTCTTACCACTTGCCTGGCAAGTTTGGCAAGACCTACAGTGTGCATCTGACTGCCTTCGCATTTGGGGACAAAAGAAGTGGGTGACAAGCCTGTCAAAGGTCTTGTCCTGCCCCAAATGTCCTGCCAAAGGCACGTCATGAGCCAGACCCAGTAGGAAGGCCCTGAAGCGCTGGGGTACCACCAGCACACGGGCTGACCCAGGCTCAGCAACCTTAGGCTCACTGTACAGGAGACCACTCTCCCAGTAGATCAAATGTGACCCGGACTGATTACCAGCTGCCTGGTCTGCAGCCTGCCGCCGCAGACCCTCCAGAGTAGGGCACTCGTTCTGCTCCCGGCAGAACTCCTCCCTAGTGGGACCCCCTTCTTGCTGCCAATGGGTCAGCTCAGAGATGTCTCCCAGTTCGGCTACCTGCCCCCCTGTAGGTACCGGGGAGTCCCCCTCGAGGTCTGCCTCCTCCCGGTCCGTGGGAACTTCAGGGGCCGGTTTCCCGCACCCCCTGCCCTTTCTCTTGGCAGGGACTTGGGCCACTGTTTCAGGCTCCAAGTCCTCTTGATCACCCTTTCTGGCTGCCATTGACCGAGTAGACACGCATGCCCACTCTGGCAACCCAAGCATCTCCAAGTGAGACCTGAGCTCAACATCCTTCCACAAGGACTGCTCCAGGTCGTTTGCTAGCAGACAATCCACAGGCATGGTAGGGCTCACAACCACCCTCAAGGGACCTGAGACCCCCCCCCATTCAAAGGGAACCTGCCCCACCATACATTGGCGCTCTGAGTTGTCTACAGCAACTACTTGGTGGAATGCTCCTGGGACTACTTGCTTCTCAGACACCAGGTGACACCGGACTGAGGTCACACTGGCTCCAGTATCTCTGAGAGCCTCTACCCTGTTCCCATTGATGTTCACCCAGGTGCTATATTTCTTTGTGTTAGGGGGCACCTGGTTTCCTGGGACCATCTCACTGTCCCCTAGTGAGACAAGGGTCATTTCTGCGGGATCCCCACCCTCCTGTGGGCACCCCTCCTCCCCAAGCGCTACACTAGCCAACACTTTGGACTGTCCACCGGTGGGTGGCTGTGTCCCCTTTGGGCACTTGGGGTCCCCCTTAAAGTGACCTGCCTGGTCACATGCATAACACTTGCGGGGCCGGTCTCAACAGGCTTCCCTGTAGAGACCCCTTTCTTCTTATCACCGGGGGCTGGGAACCTTTACCCTGGGTACTAGTTTGGGGCCCTTTAGAGAACTCCTTGTCCCCCCCACCTTTCTGCTGGGGACCCTGCCCACCTTTGGCTGAGTCTCCCCCAAACGCTTTCTTGTGGACCCTGGTACTAACCCAGCGGTCCGCTTCCATAGCAAGCTTCCTGGGGTCAGTTAGCTTGCTATCCACTAGGTGCTGGCACAGATCTGCAAAACATAGACTAGACAAGTGCTCCCATGCAATCAAGTTGTAGAGCCCCTGAAAATCTGTTACACTACTGCCCTTTACCCAACCATCCAGCGACCTGCAGAACACATCCACACATTCCAACCAAGTGTTGGCATCAGACTTCTTACTGGACCTGAACTGATCCCTGTACTTTTCAGGAGTAAGACCATACTTAGTGAGAAGGGCATCCTTCATGTCAGCATAGGTGAGGTGATACCCCTTACCCAAAGCTATCAGAGCATCCCTTGCTTCTTCAGGGAAAAGTGGCCACAATCCTGCTCCCCAATTTTCCTCAGGGACCCCATTCATGTGTATGGCTGCCTCATAACCCTGAAACCACCTTTGTATGTCATCCCCTTCTTGAACTCCTTGCCTACATTCTTGGGAATGTGCACAATCCTGTCTGCCTTCCTGGACGAATTGCTGCCACCATCTGAGCCTGACTTACTCCTAAGTTCTAGCTCCTTCAGTTCTCTCTCATGCTCTAAGAGCATCTTCTTCTCCTCCATGGACAATCTCTTCTCCTCCCGCTCACTCTCCAGCCAGAGCTTCTGCAGCTCAAACTGCCTTGCCTCCCGCCTGTCCTCCAGCTCCTCTGGGGACAGACTGCTGCTGCCTGACCTGGCGGGTTCCCCCCCACCCAAAAGCACATCCACCCTGGAAATAGGCTCCTCCACCTCCTCACTGAGATTACCAGGCTGCCCACTGGCATGTCTGGCTGCTACCCAGGCCCTCAGCCCCTTCTGTAGCTCCTCCTTCCTTGTGAGGCCTTTAATTTGGACTTTCAGGTTTTTACAAATCGCTCGTAGCTCCTTTACGGCGTAGGATTCCAACCTATCCTCCTCAAAGATAACTTCCAGAGATGCAACGGATGATGCAGTTGATTCAGGCATGACAAAAGTAGTGAGTTGAAAACTGGCAAGATCAAAAATAGGCCAAAAGAAAAAGAACCAGTATGTGGTACGTAATGGTCTGCGATATGGTAGTAGTGCACACCAATCACTGTAAGTCAAGTGCAAACACAAGTCCTATCCTCACCGCTGACAACCAATGTTAGAAACGGGATCTCTAGTTGGCAAGGGCTTGCACCTCTGTCCAAGTAGGGACCCTTCTTCCTAGTCAGGGTAAGGGTGTTACACTCGTGAAGTAACCCCTGCTCACCCTCGTGGTAGCTTGGCACGAGCAGTCAGGCTTAATTCAGAGGCAGTGTGTAAAGCATTTGCACATAACCAACAGTAATACAGTGTAAGCACTACAAACGGACACCACACCAGTTTAGAAAAATAACCAATTTTTATATACTCAAGACAAGACCAATTACGACAAAGATCCACAATACTATACTTTAAAAATGAATGCTTGATAAGGTAACTTCTTCTTTGCAGGAATAACACAAAAGCAAAGTTCGTACGAGTCGGTAGCCCCGTCCGGGCCTAACGCGATGCTGAATTACACAGAGTCCAACAGTTCCAGCCGACCGCGTCGCTACGGGCCAGCAGAGTCGTGAACAGACTCGGTCACAGTACCTTTTCTCGTTGTGGCGGGCACGGAGTGTGCGAGCCGGTCGGCGTTCGTCGCGGTTGCGGTGCAAAGCGGAGCGGTGCAAGGTGCGGTGTCCCTCGATGCGGTGCAGGCAGCGGCTCGATGAGCGTCGTGCAGACGAAGTCGGTGAGTCCAAGGCGTGCGGTGCAGGGTGAGACGGTGTACGATGCGGTGCTGACAGGTTGCGATGCAGGCGACCAAGCCGGAGTGCGGGAGCTGGTGTTGGACAGCGGTGCGAGTCGGAGCGGTGCGTCGCAAACGTGCGAGCGGTGCCCCAAATGCGATGCGGTCACGACTGTTGAGCCAGTTGCAGCGTCCGCGTCGCTCGGGTCCGGCTGGTTCAGTGAAGCAATGCGATGCGAACTGCGGTGCCCACAGGTCACGGTGCAAGCAGCGGCTCGGTGTTGACGGCGTCGGACGTCGCCTACGGTGAGACCAGGGTTGCGATGCGGGGCGATGCGGTCTGCGGTGCAAACAGGTCACCGGTCAGGGATGGATTCGGTTGACGGAGTCGGTTGCAGTTCCCTTCCTCTGTGGCAACTGACACAGCGTTCCAGAAGCGGTACCCAGAGGCTTGTGAAGTCTTTGCAGTCCCTGAGACTTCTTAACAGGAGGCCAGCTCGGTTTCAGGCCCTTGGAGATACTCAGCACAAGTTTGTAGAAAGTTCAGTCCTTTCACTGCCCAAGACAGAAGCAGCAACTGCAGGCCAACCCAACAAGGCAACAACTCAGCAAAGGGGCAGTACTCCTCCTAGCAGCTCTCCAGCTCTTCTTCTTGACAGGTTCCTTGATTCCAGCGAGATCTAAATTCATGGGGTTAGGGCCCCAATATTTATATCCCAAATTCCTTTGTTCTCTGAAGGCAGAGAGGCCTTTGCCTAGTCCAAACCAGTTCTGGAGCACTTTGTTGACAAGTCTCCGTCCCTTCTTTCAGAGAGTAGGCCAGGGACATCAGACGCACCACAGGAGGTGGAGCCAGCATTGTGGAGGGAAGGCACTGTCCTATTCAGGGCCCAGGTGCAACTCCTCCCACCCATCTACATGTAGATCTTGCTATTCAGCCCTGTGCTGACTCACCCTGTCTCCTGGCATCCCCCACCCCCTGTCACTCACACTCCAGACAAGGAATACACAACCTCGCAGAGGCAGGCTTGGATGGTTAGACAAGAAAATACCCACTTTCTAAAAGGGGTATTTTCAAATAACAGAATGTTAAAACCAACTTCACTAAAAGATGCATTTTATCATTCTGAGTCCAGGCATACTAAACTCGAATTTCTACCATGTTCCCGGGGTCAGTTAGGATTATAAGCTGTAATAATCAAAACTGCCCGTTCTGGCCTATGGGGAACAGGTAGCCTTGCAATAGTGAAAAACGAACTAGGCTGTAATTCACTATCAGGACATGCCACACACACCAGGGCATGTCCTACCTTTCGCATACAACGCACCCTGCCCACAGGGGTACCTTGGGCCTACCTTAGGGGTGACTAACATGTAGAAAAGGGAAGGTTTAGGGACTTGCAAGTGTGCGCACTTGCCAAGTCGACATGGCAGCCCCAGGCTGCGCACAGGCTCTGCGATGGCAGGCCCGAGTTACACTTTACGGGCTGTTTGCGTGGGTGGCACAATCCAGTGCTGCAGCCCACCAACAGCATTTGGTCTATAGGCCCTGGCACTCTCAGTGCACTTTACAAGGGACTGACACATAAACCAAATAGACCAATCATGGAAACGCCAATCCGTAACACATTTTATACAGGAGCACTTGCACTTTCCCACTGGACAGCAGTGAGGAAAGCGCGCAGAATCATTACACCAGCAAAAACAGAGTCAAAACCGGGAGGTCAGAAAGCAAAAAGTCAGGGGAAACACGCCAAAAGATGCCAAGTCTAACAATGGCGCTTCTAATATGGCTGACAGGATATTCTCTGAGTTTGTGATGGAGTATTCTTTCAGTCAAAATCTAACTATGGAGCTCAGTATGTTGCCTTATCTTAAAAGTTTACCTAACTGATTTTGATGGACAGGATACTTAATCACAAACATGATGGAGTCCCCTTTTTAACAAACTAAAGGTGCACATGCTTTTTTTTAGAGCTAGGTGGGCTGTGATCTTTACAGAGGCAGCGCCACTGCTTGCTTGGTTGCTGGTTTCGCTCAGGTAGTGCCATGGGCAACACTCAATTATGTCACCTCTCCCCCATTTCATGAAAAACATGACACTTTGTGACATTATTAATATCGCCGCCCTGGGTGAATGCACAGCTTGCCCATGCCAGAGCCGGGCTTTGACCACAGCCTGAAGGAATGTTATTTTT
The DNA here is from genome assembly GCA_963921515.1 of Calotriton arnoldi. NCBI lineage: Eukaryota > Metazoa > Chordata > Amphibia > Caudata > Salamandridae > Calotriton > Calotriton arnoldi. The sequence continues at coordinate 1,013,171 of CAWUFW010001994.1, read as the reverse complement.
TGTTCATCTCCACAAGGGGCACCACTCTGTGGGTCTATGATCATGGCCACCCTTTGGAATGGTAAAGCTGAGCATTTACCCAGAGAGGTGTTTGTTGGTTCACAATGCACCCAACTAGAAAGAAAGTGGCAGAACTATTTATTTTGCATACAGGGTACTTCACAACATTTATGGTGAAGTATCCTGTGTGTCAAAATCAAAATCATGACTAGAGGGTGCACAACACAGTTCCTACAGTGGCCGTCACATCCACCCGATTAAGATCAGAGTATCATGTCCAACAATACTCAAATTATTGTTAGAATTATTACAAATGTATGGGCTTTATTTATTTTCACCTACCTGATTCTCTGCTGGGCTACATAGCTGTTTATAGTTGGTCAGGGCCTCCTCCACAAGAATGTAAAACTCCTCTGGTTTGAAGTTGGAGGCCCTGTCACCAGTTCCTTTAGCCATAGTAGGTACCAGCAGATGATTTTGAGAAGCAAAAGTACAGGTCCTGTACATATGGTGGTAAGAAAGCGAGTGACCTTATGGCCTTGAAAAATGTGCACATCTATGTGATGGATTTTCTATCATTGGGTAATTACACTGTGGACGACGGATTCTGTCAATCAGGTACCTGTTTAACCATTGAAGAATTGCATCCGATGGTAAAAGGTGGGTACAGCATTGGTTTACACGTTTATCGTCCATGTCGGTATGTCAGGCATCCGCCATGTTTGGTCTGCCTGCAAAAGCTATCATTGTCAGGGCATACATGACAATATGGTGGATGGGAAACATTTCACTGACAGAAGCATTTGTCATCTGTTATGTTGCTTCCATCAAAACTCTATTGCCCCCATTACACTCAATAGCTTTACACGAATCACTGACAAAATATCGACCTAAAAAATATCGAGGTACAAAAATATTGTGACAAAAATATCGAAGTCAAGAATATCGACATCCTATCTACATCATGGTAAGTACAAAAATATCGAGAAAAAAATATCGATGTCAGAAATATCGTTGTAAAAAATATCGGTTTTTTTAAATGTTAAAAAAATAATGTAAAATAAAGTAAATAATACATATAATTAAAAGAAACATGGTTAACATGGTTAAAATTATTTAAACATGTTTAAAAATAAAAACTGATACATATAATGTTAAAATAAATTAAACATACATATAAAATATAATATATATACTTACTTAATAATATTCATAAATAATTATTTTAATAACTTATAAATTGTTAAAAATATTTTATAAATTATAAATACAAACATACACATACAAAAATAATATTATTAAAACAATTTAAAATATATTTAACAAATTAAAAAAATTACAATATTTTTCATTTTTGTAAAATAAATTATACACAAATTAGGTAAAACAATACAAAAAAATATTGGATAGCAGAGGGAAAAAAATTACTATTCCCACTCCAAAGAGTGCAACAGTAGGGAAAGTGTTGAATAGCGTAAGGGTAAAAATTACTATTCCCACTCCAAAGAGTGCAACAGTAGGGAAAGTATTGAATAGCGTAGGGGTAAAAATTACTATTCCAACTCCAGAGAGTGCAACAGTAGGGAAAATGTTGGATAGTGTAGGGGTAAAAATTGCTATTCCCACTCCAGAGAGTGCAACAGTAGGGAAAGTGTTGGATAGCGTAGGGCTAAAAATTACTATTCCCACTCCAGAGAGTGCAACAGTAGGGAAAGTGTTGGATAGCGTAAGGGTAAAAATTACTATTCCCACTCCAGTGAGTGCAACAGTAGGGAAAGTGTTGGATAGCGTAGGGGTAAAAATTACTATTCCCACTCCAGAGAGTGCAACAGTAGGGAAAGTGTTGGATAGCGAAAGGGTTAAAATTACTATTCCCACTCCAGTAAGTGCAACAGTAGGGAAAGTGTTGGATAGCATAGGGGTAAAAATTACTATTCCCACTCCAGTGAGTGCAACAGTAGGGAAAGTGTTGGATAGCGTAGAGGTAAAAATTACTATTCCCACTCCAGAGAGTGCAACATTAGGGAAAGTGTTGGATAGCGTAGGGGTTATAATTGCTATTCTAACTCCAGAAAGTGCAACAGTAGAGAAAGTGTTGGATAGAGTAGGGGTAAAAATTACTATTCCAACTCCAGAGAGTGCAACAGTAGGGAAAGTGTTGGATAGCGTAGGGGTAAAAATTACTATTCCCACTCCAGGGAGTGCAACAGTAGGGAAAGTGTTGGATAGCGTAGGGGTAAAAATTACTATTCCCACTCCAGAGAGTGCAACAGTAGGGAAAGTGTTAGATAGCGAAAGGGTTAAAACTACTATTCCCACTCCAGTAAGTGCAACAGTAGGGAAAGTGTTGGATAGCGTAGGAGTAAAAATTACTATTCCCACTCCAGTGAGTGCAACAGTAGGGAAAGTGTTGGATAGCGTAGAGGTAAAAATTACTATTCCCACTCCAGAGAGTGCAACAGTAGGGAAAGTGTTGGATAGCGTAGGGGTTAAAAATAACATACTTATCAATAAAATAATTGTTTTAATTAAATAATGATTTATTAATAAATTAACAATAAATTAATTATAAATACCAATAAATGAAAATTAATAATTACTTTAATAACATTAAATTACTTCCCACCCTATTCCCCAAAAACCCACTCCACATAAAATTTAACACAATTAAAATAATTATCAAGTAATCAATTAATAAAAATTAATTAACAATTAATAATTAATTAACAATAAATTAATTATCAATACCAATAAATATTAATAAATAATTACTTAATTATAATAGATTACTTCCCCCCCTATTCCCCTATAAACACACAACCCGCTCCTAAACTAAATTAACACAATTAATATATTTATCAATGAATTAATAAACATTAATTACCAATTAATCATCAATAAACAATAAATTAATTATTAATCAGTCAATCAATCAGGGAATTGTAAGCGTGCTACTCACCCGTGAGGGTCTCAAGGCGCTGAGGGGGGGGGTCCGCAGATCTGTTTAGCCGAAGAGCCAGGTCTTGAGGGTCTTCCTGAAGGTGTTCAGGGAGGGGGCGCATCTGATGTCTGCCGGTAGCCCGTTCCAGGTCTTGGCTGCAATGTGAGAGAAGGATCTTCCGCCTGCTCTGGCTTTGTGGATGCGCGGGGCTTCGGCCAGTGCGAGGTTGGAAGATCGGAGGTTTCTTTTGGGTACGTGGAAGTTGATTCTGTCGTTGAGGTATTTGGGTCCGTTGTTGTGTAGGCATTTGTAGGTGTGAGTGAGGATTTTGAAAGTGACTCTTTTCTCCACGGGGAGCCAGTGGAGACTTCGTAGGTGTTGGCTGATGTGTTCGTGTCGGGGGATGCCGAGGACGAGTCTGGCGGCGGTGTTCTGTACTGTCTGGAGTTTGCGGAGTAGGGACTTGTTGATGCCGGCGTAGAGTGCGTTTCCATAGTCCAGTCTGCTAGTGATGAGTGCGTGGGTGACTGTCTTCCTTGACTCAGGGGGGATCCACTTGAAGGTCTTGCGGAGGATGCGGAGGGTGTTGAAGCAGCTGGAGGTGACGGCGTTGACCGGTTGGTTCATGGAGAGTGATGAGTCGAGTACGATGCTGAGGTTCTTGGCGTGGTCTGAGGGGGTAGGTGGGCTTCCGAGGGCGGTCGGCCACCAGGTGCTGTCCCATGCAGAAGGGGTGGTACCGAGGACGAGGACTTCTGTCTTCTCGGCGTTGAGCTTCAGGCAGCTGTTGGTCATCCAGACTGCGACGTCTTGCATTCCTTTCTGGAAGTTGAGTTTGGCAGTGGTGGGGTCTTTGGTGAGGGAGAGGATGAGCTGGGTGTCGTCGGCGTAGGATACGATGTTGAGGCCGTGTTGTCGGACGATGGCTGCGAGGGGGGCCATGTAAATGTTGAAGAGGGTGGGGCTCAGTGATGAACTCTGTGGGACTCCGCAGGTGATTTTCGTGGGGTCGGAGAGGAAGGGTGGGAGTCTGATCCTTTGGCTTCTTCCGGTGAGGAATGATCGGATCCAGTCCAGGGCTGTTCCTTGTATGCCTGCATCGTATAGTCTGACGACTAGTGTGCGATGGGAGACGGTGTCGAAGGCCGCTGATAGGTCGAGTAGGATGAGGGTTGCGGAGTGGCCTTGGTCCAGGAGGGTGCGGATGTCGTCTGTGGCGGCGAGTAGGGCGGTCTCTGTGCTGTGGTTGCTTCGAAATCCGGATTGGGACGGGTCGAGGACGGTGTTTTCTTCAATGAATTGTGTCAGTTTCCTGTTGACTGTTTTTTCTGCAACTTTGGCTGTGAAGGGGAGGAGCGAGATGGGCCGATAGTTCTTGAGGTCGGTGGGGTCAGCTGTGGGCTTCTTGAGCAGGGGTCTGACTTCTGCGCGCTTCCAGTCGTCTGGGAAGGTGCCTGTTTTGAATGTGGTGTTGATGGTGCGTTGTAGTTCGGGTGCGATGGCGGCCACGGCTCTGTGGTAGAAGTGAGGGGGGCAGGGGTCGGTGGGGGCCCCCGAGTGGATGCTTTTCATGGTTGAATTATCAATACCAAAAAATACAAATTATTAATTACTTTATTATAATTAATTTACTTCCCACCCTATTCCCCTATAAACTCACAACCCACTCCAATAAAAATGTATACAATTAATATAATTATCAATTAATCAATTAATAAAAATTAATTAACAATTAATAATTAATTAACAATAAATTAAATATCAATAACAATAAATAAAAATAAATAATTAGTTAATTACAATTAAATTACTTCCCACCCTATTCCCCTATAAACCCACAACCCGCTACAAAACTAAAATGCAAAATTTAATTAAAAATAATTAATAATTTCTAAAAATTAGGAATTAAGGGGCCCATTACGATGGCGGGCGGAAGCACAACCGCCGTGCTGGCGGATGCAAAAACCACCAGTTACCGCCGGCACGCAGCAGTCCACACGCCCGCCCAATTACGATGCGAAAAGTAGGCCAAACACCGCCGGCAAGCCAGCAACACCGTCCGCCATCAAAGTGCGCCCGTACACGTAGCGGCGCAGCCCAACTGACACACACCGTCCGACGAAAACACGTCCCGCCCGGCGCATAAATTACGATGCCGCAAACAAACGGCTCCCACGGCCAAGAGATACCGTACGACAAACCGAAGCGGTAACACGGACGCCGAGCACGGACAACGAAGAAGCGGCTCCCCCGAGCATGAATCCAGCACTGCAGGCCCTCCCCATGCTCCTGCTGATGCACCACCAAGGACGCAACGTACCGCGGAGACGCAGGTAGGCACACACACAACAAGTGCACGCAAACAGCGCACACAGTGCAAGGGCGGAAAAAGCGGACAACCCCCCACCAGCGCGTGTACACTACACATCCACCATTGCATCCACATATGACACACAGGCCAAATCGTAACATCGCGTAACACATGTGTACACACCACCTGGGACTAGGAACCAACGACCCCGTCACGGCCCCAAAGCGGCGATGACGCCGCCACACATGCGCACAACGCAGAGGCCAACCGCAGCGCCATGCATGCGTCGCACACAGACACAGGGACACAACCAAGCAGCACACACATCAGCCCCACCCCGAACGCACATGACACGTGACAGGCCTGCCACAGACATGTCCCCAACGCCCAATTCACGGACAACACCCAACGCCACACAACCGACGCACACATGTCAGTGAAGTCACGCAACAGCAGGACACACCCCAGTGTAACAAACATGGCGTAGCACACAGCGGCGGCAACACCAACTAGGAGAAGCAGGGCCCCTTCGGGAAGAGGAACGCCAGTACCACACTGAAACACCCATACCACCCTGCACATATGAACAAGACATATAAAACGGAACACCAAAGAGCCCGGGGACCGACAACAGGTGGCCCAAGAATAACATTCACACACAAGGCCCAACGCAGAGCGGAAAGGCAGCCTGCCGCCCACACAAGGGAGAGCAGACAGCACTGAATGACCTTCCATTCCAACTCCGAAACCACAGCCCTACGACAGAAGCCGGTGAATACAGCCATTGTCCAAGAATAGACCAACACAGGCATGCCGAGGAGACCGACCACAGGGCAGATAGCGCATATCACAGAAGCACACAACGGACGGGGAAGAAAGAAGAAAACACTCCCCCATGTCGGCCACATGCAAGTTAATTGGAAGGAGTCACACATCACTGACCTTGAACTGTCTGAGAAGCATGTGGGATGAGGGCCCGTGTCCTCCAAACAAGCCAACAGAACACAAGTCCTGTCTCCCTACGACTACACAGAGCTCACAGCAACCTCGGAGCGTGCACATTGCAGACTGCACACACATCCGGAGCACGCCACCACAACGCACCGCTGCGAAATGGCAACCGCAACACACCTACCCAACTACGCCGGACAGCTCAAGCTGTACAAAACCAACCTGTTACATATATTGGGATGCGATCTCCTGTCCCTGCTGAACGTAAGTTACCGACTGACTTACCGCATCACATTGTTCAGCTGCGTCATGCCCGTCTTCTACTGTCGGAGGTGTCCCTACCAGCATCCCGTGGAGATATGCCTCTCCAACCCGGCATGTCTAAAGGCGGACCTGCTACCACTACTCCTCCCTCTGGACGCACACGACAGGGCCTGCTCTGCCTATGGGGGCATGGCGTATGTGGCCAACATCGCACCCGCACTGAAATGGGACCACTGTGCCTCCACACGACGGATCATCGAGAACAGCTACATCGAATGTCACCCAGCATGCCCCATCATGGTCCTCCAAGGGACAACTTACGAACAACACCTTGACAGCCACCATCCGCTACATTGGCTGGCAAACATGTACACCACCAATGACATGGAAGCCCTGCTGGACGGCATCGCATACCTGACAACCTGTAAATTCGTCGGACCACAACGCAGGTTCCCCGATTGACCTATGATGTCCAACCCCGCACCCATGCTTAGCTTCCGCACGGACTGGCCAGTCACCACCACAACAGCCATACCAAACGACCGGCAACTGTAACCACACCATCAACGACATCGCCATGACATCGGATATGACCGGGACATGCACACTGTTCCCCATCACATCCAGGAACACCGCATGCATCGTGGGAGGCAGTGGCATGGGGTCTGTGTATCGCACCCACATGGACGGAACTGCACGAACAACCAGGACACGACATGGATCCAGCGCCCATGGACACACACACCGCTCAGTGGACATGAATAGGTCGCCTGGAGTCTGTGGGTGCTGCACCCCTCCCACCCCCGCCCCGGGAATCCCATACCAGGACCTTTGCATGGACGACAAGTGCATACAACAACAACACGACCCCAGTGACTGTGACATGTCCAGTAACCACCACAGTGCAACAACAAGTGGCACGCCGCTGCATGCACGCAAGCACATGCCCTGATGTCATCACACATGCACGCGTGCATGAGGAACAACCGCAGCAAACCTGTCACATGGAACTGAGATGGACTGTGCCCATGATGCCAAGCGGTCTGGTAGGCTACATGTATACCGTCTGTGTCAAAGTCCGCAGCTCCGCAGCTATAGGTAAATGTACATTAGCACAGCCTTGGCCAAGCAGATGTAACTCTGAAGCCCACATCCCACATGCAACAGCCAATCACATGTAACCCCACACCCTATCCCATTTGCAATCATGCTCAGTATATCCTCAACATGTATTCCGCTGCCAGTAGTGTCCACTATACTGCATCACAGAGGACAGAAGACTCAATATAATGTTTGAAACCAAAACTGTCTCCGCTGACTCATTTCACAAGTACGAATGAGAGAGGATGAGAGTATGTGAAGTACACGGCAGTCGTGACATGACCATGTAGTCCACTGGTATTGGATGTCAACGCAAATGAGTAGCACAACTGTGGAAGACACACATGTGTCGTGTGAAGTCGTATGGACGCAGTGCTCAGGTGGGTGGGTGTGACGGGTAGATGCGCACATGCCAAGTTGGAGCACGCCGTGTCGGGAGGGGTCATGAACAGTACACCACCGCTTCCCTGGGCATTGTGAGAGGACACCTGTCGGGGGGGAGTGAACACGTGTGTGCACAGCAGCCGGGCACACGTACAAAGCGGTACCAGGCGCACCTCAGCCCACCCTCTGTGGACAAGCTGGATCCTGTTGTGCGCCCGCCATGCCCCTTGACAAGGCACACACAGCCCCAGTCGACCAGGTGTAACCCCAACATAGTCAATCCGCACAGGCGATACAGGGCACGGGATGGCAGTGGAGCATGGTGTGTGAGAGGTCTCCTCGCGCTCCTCCTGGTCATATCACGCAGGCAATAGAACCTCAACGTCTAGCATGGCACAAGTCAAATGGAAGTGTAGGGGGACGCACCACAGCACGAGCAGCACTGACGTCACGGGAGGTGGCTCGCACCATCCCATCCATTGCCCATTATACCAACCACGCCACATGCCATTGCGACTAAGTGCAAGCGCGTGCGCCACCACCCCCGAGCCCTCCCCAGAGAGGCCAAAGAGTGAATGTGTGGGCCATCAGTCACAGACGGACGCGGCATGGCCGCAAGGGCAGCCACAGCCACTGGGTGTCGCAGGTGGCGGATCCGGAAGGCGAAGACTGTGATGCATAGTCCATGCAGGCCGGGTCTCCATTTGGGGCACCACGCAGGTGGACGGCGTCCCGCAACACATCATACCCTGAGACAGCCCACTCGTGCAACTGGACCCACACATACACTCCTTGCCCTCTCTGGTGCGAGCTTGGGGCTGCCTGTGCAAGCGCTAGCCTCGCAGGTGCACATGCATATTGGGGGAGCGAGGGGAGGACATGAGGGCTGGGGCGAAGATGACTGTATCACTGTCAGTGAGTACAAGGGATGACCCAGATGTGGAAAGGATGAGACGTGTCCCGTGTGTACTGCAACTAGTCGCCAATCCAACTACCCCCCCATGTCCGGAATGTAAACCCGCACCTAGGCCCGCCCATCCGCCACATCGAATATACCACCAGCACGACAACCTTCCCATTCGAAACACTGACTGGGGGTGGCGACCAGTGAACAATCATGTGTAGCCTACCCACGCGTACATGTGGGCCCTCCATGATCCATGTCACCTGCGGCAAAGTCATGACATGCGCAATGAGGGAAGTGAGGAGAGCTGTCCGCCCCACGCACAGAAGGTGCATCAGCTCCACAGACCCAGCAGCGAGTCCAGCAGGGGTCACATGTGCAGGGGCAGCTGTGCCTGGTGTGAAGGCACATGCATATAGACAGCACATCGACCAATGTGTAGTCTGCCCACATCTACAGTCCATCATCATGCGGACATAGGAATTGAACACAGGGCAACACATCTTAGTGGGTGCACCCACCGTGACCAACAATGCGCAATCATCGACGTACCCGCCCTGTGCATGGCCCCCCACCCAACGGAGGCACATCCAGTGCCACCATCCCACACACACAAGCCTTCCACGGAACATGCTGTGTCCAATGGTCAGTACAGAGTCAGCGCCCATCTGGTGGATCCTGAACAGGAGACACATGCACACACATGCCAGCTCCCACTATGTACGTCTGCCACCTGGCACGTGCAATGTAACCTCTCACCTGTGACGTGTGACTGCAAGCACACAGCCGTCTTGGCATGGGGCTGTCAATGTGGACACCTGTCAATGTTTCGGGAGGTGTGATCCGTACAGTGCTGTACATAGGGTGCAGTGCTGACACCTACTACTGTCTCATATCCCCTCGTGCCACAGGTCCCACTTGTTTTGGCCGCTCAGCCTGTGCCCACATCGTCGTCGTCGTGTGCCATACTCATCCAGCCTCGGAAGCAGTTCCATGCTCAGCAGACATTCATGTTGCCGTGGCGTTGCCGCTTGACGAATATGCAGTCAGTCCCCATCAGCACGCCCCGCAAGTCATTGGGGCCTAGATCCCCATGTGCATGCACATGGCAGTGGTTTGTATCACTAGCCATTGCCATTGTTGGGAGACCTGTGTAAGTGTAGTGTGGCCGTGCCGTCCCAGCTTGACAGCTGGGCTGTGGCTCATGTGCCTGCTCAGTCATGTCAGTGATGTGTATGCGAAATTGCTATGTGTTGTGTTGCTTTGACATGTGTCCACTGCCATTTTCCCTAGGCGGAGACCGAACATTGACCGCCCATACCAATTGCTGGCGGACATGGACGATACAGAGGTCATTAGGAAGTTTCGGCTGGACAGGCCAACCCTGCATCGACTGTGTGCCATGTTGGAACCCCATCTCCGTCCCCGCAGGGTGTATCCGACAGCTGTCACCCCCACGGCTAAGGTGATGGCCGCCATGCATTTCTTCGCCACTGGGTCATTCCAGCACACAGTGGGCAGTGGAGGAGGGATGTCCCAGCCCATGTTCAGCAAGGTGCTGAGGGATGTACTGGCAGCCATGATGCTGTACCGAAACAGGTACATCCGCTTCCCCAGGACTCGTGAATTGGCGGCAGTGAAGGGTGCATTCTATGCCCTTGGCAGAATCCCACACGTCGTTGGAGCCATTGACTGCACACATGCTCAGTGGCCTTGTTCCACCACAGGCCACTGAGCACCTGTACCGCAACAGGAAGCACACGCACTCCCTGAATGTGCAAGTGGTGTGCCTTGCGGACATGGTGATCACCCACGTGTGTGCAAAGTTCCCAGGCTCGGCCCATGACGCACACATAATGCGCAACAGCATCTTGCCACGACTGATGTCCAATCTGCAACAGGATCGTGGCTGTATTGTCGGTGAGTATGTGGAGTGGTGTAGCGTGCTGGTTGTGCGATGCTGTCCCCTGTCCAGTTGGAATAGCAACGGTTCTCTGTGTCCCTCACACCCAGGTGACTCTGCGTACCCGAATGGGGCATGGCTGCTCAGTCCATTGAGGAATCCTCGCACCCCAGCAGACGATCGCTACAATGAGGCACATGGGAGGACCAGACGTGTGGTCGAGCGTACCTTTGGCCTCCTCAAGTCCAGGTTCAGGTGCCTGGACCGCACCGAGGGTGCGCTGGCGTACTCCCCACAGAAGGTGTGCCAGATAGTGGTGGCGTGCTGCATGCTGCACAATCTGGCCATTCGGAAGCAGATCCCCCTCATCGTGGATGACGGAGATCAACCAGGGCCCCAGCCCGCAGACCAGGACAGCTCGAGTGAGGAGGACAGCGGAGAGGAGGAAGCTGGTAATGTGCGGCAGCAGCTCATCGCCCGCTACTTCACTTGACGGTGAGTGTCCATGTACGACGGCTGATGTGGCTGTATCTGTGCAGGTGTGTGTGTGCTGTGTCAGGGTGGCCGTTTGTTCACTGCGTGCTGTGTGTCAACGCTCCATGGCCAGGGTAGTATGCCACTGTTGGTGGCTGTGGCATTGTGCCCTATTGCTCTGTGCGATGTGTGTACATTGCTTGTAGTTGTTGACATGTACTGTGTGATGGGTGTGTGACACACTCATTGAATGTGCTCCTGTTCTGTCTCCCACCCCTAGGTCCCTACAGGCCCTCCGGTTCCATTGCCATGCCACGCATCAGGTGCCTTTCCGCCCAAGGTGGCCGTTGTATTCCGTACAAATAAAACACAGGGCACAAACAGCAGTTTGTGTAAGAGGTGCATTTATTTCAAACTGTGACATGTGATTGTGTGTAAGGTGATGACAAAAGTGGTGCGTGCAGTGACAATGAGCTGTCGGTCATGGCTGCGTGATGCTCAGGGTGTACCCACTGGTTCTATGTCCATAGTCCAACACACACATGCCATCCAGATGGCTGTGTGGAGTGGGATCGTAGTCCAAGTCAATGCAGTGGGTGGTCAAGGAAGGCTGGCTGGCTGCCTCACTTGCGTCTGGAGCGTGCGAAGTCCTCCCGGGAGATCTGTTTCCACTTCGGACGGCCCCTTCCACGTTTGCGAGGGGGTGCCTGCTTGCGACATGCTGGTGGTTGAGGTGTGCTCACTGGCTGTGGACGCAGGGGAACTGGACACTGCTGCTCGACCCTGCGCCCCGGCAGGTGGTGGCGGAGGGGGAGCTGCTGTCCCTGGCTGTGACCTCACCGCCACCACCAGCTGGCCCATGAGGTCCACGAGTTGGCCCATACGGGCGTCCATGGACCTCAGCACCCCCAGCACCTCACGCGTGTCTGTAGCTGACCTGGCCCATTGTCCTTGGGCCTCTTCATAGGCCCCAAGGACTCTGGCCATTTGAGGCAGGGCATGGCTCCCAGGGGAGGCTGGCGTTTCCCTGACCCTGCTCCTCCTACCAGTCCTGCTGCCACCGGCCTGCCCACTAGCCACATTGCTCACCACGGTCCTCGCTGTGGCTCCCAGGGTGGATCCAGTCGGCCGGGCCACCACCTGCGCTGGGGCTGGTGCCAGCGAAGACGTGGTGGTGGTGGCGGCGGTGGTGCTCGGTGCGGCGATGGTGGCGGTTGCGGCAGTGGTAGTGGCCGCAATGACCGTGGGTGTGGCCGCAATGACCGTGGGTGTGGCCGCAACGACAGTGGCAGCAGGGGGCTGGGAATGTTCAGCAGCCCTGGATGATGGGTTGGTGGGTAGGAGGGGTCCTGGGGAGCGGCTGGGCCCTGCCACACCAGATGGGCCTGCTTGGTGGTCCGTGTCCGAAGAGGTGGACAGATCCTCCACATCCGTGTGTCCTCGTTGGGGGCTTGTAGGCTGGCTGTGCTGGCTGCTGTCTCCATCCCCAGCATCCAGCAGTTCGTCACCTGTGGAGAGAATGAGATTTGTTATTGTGTTGCACCTGGCGAAGTATGTATTTGTCGTCTGACATTCACAGTTCGTGCAATCTCGTACATGGGTTTCCCGGAGGCGTGTGTGTGGCTGTACCATTTGTAGTTGTGTGTGCTTGGCAATGGGACTGTGTGCTGTGCACATGTGGCATGGGACGGATTGGCCATGCCGATGGGTGTGTTGCTGTGCCCCTACTTATTGTGACTCTGGTGTATGCGGGCTCCTGGCCCATCCTGGGTCTGGTTTGTACTTTGCTTTTGGGGTTCAAATGGGACGCTTAGGAACGCATATGGCAACATGGGGGCCATGCCCCAGATTCGCATTTGGGAGGGAATATGCTTTTGGGGTTCAAATGGGACGCTTAGGAACGCATATGGCAACATGGGGGCCATGCCCCAGATTCGCATTTGGGAGGGAATATGCTTTTGGGGTTCAAATGGAACGCTTAGGAACGCATATGGCAACATGGGGGCCATGCCCCAGATTCGCATTTGGGAGGGAATATGCTTTTGGGGTACATGCTGTGAGCCATGGGTGCCGAACGTGACATGTGTTGTGGCAGCATGACAGTGCATGGTCTGAGGTGTGTGCATGCCTGACATGGCCTGCATATTTGCTGTCTGTTGTGATTACTGGACATGGCATTGGACGCATCGTTATGAGTGAGTGATGGTTGTGTGCCAGCCAACGTATTGCAGTTGTCCCATCTCCTTGGTGTGCGTGCTGCCCTGTGCCATGTGCATCACTGCAGTGCTCGTGGGGGGTGTGGCCCATGTTGTGTGTTGTTGCTCACAGTGTGTCGTGCGCTTCATTGACTTCTGGCACATGGTTGGTCATGGGCATGTATCTTAGCGTGACTGCTGTATGTGTGGCAGCTGTGCGGATGACATGCCTTTCATGAGACTGGGGCTGACGGATGGGATGGATGGTATGTTGTATGTGCATGGTGTGTCTGTGTGTTTGATGGGTTCAGTGGTGTTCGTGTGCATTTATGTTGTTCCGCTCTGTTGCGTCTAGTGTTGTTTGTCTTACATAGGCGTAGTTGTGGGGTGTGTGGTTGACAGGCAGTAGGGGCTACATGGACAGGACTTCAATGGTGTTTCGGTTGTGTGTGATGAGTTGCACAGTGGCTGCCGTGTGGTACTATATTCAGTGTGGCTTGTGCATGCAGACGTGGCTCCTTGGGTGTTGCTGTGTCTGTGATGGGTCATGTGAGGTGTGAGTCTGTGGTTCATGTCCGTGTGCACATTGTTCACTTGTTCGTGACGGTGGGCGGTGCTGCGTGTTCGTCTGCTACGTGACATGTCCCATGTGTTGGTCGTGTTACGGTCCTCATGCCTCCAGTAATCCAGCCCTGTCCAGTTTCCCACCTGCAGGTTGTTCGGGCGTGCACTGTACTGGATGCCACATGGTTCTAAGCGGGGGGTGCTCCATGTTGCAGGTCTGTGGGGGTGGGGGGGTGTTGTGGGTCGTGGTGGTGGCTGGACACCCACTGACACCGATTGCTGTGGACCGTGATGTCTACCTTTCGGCTGTCGTTGTGCACTGCGGTGGCTGACACGTGGCTGTGGGGTGTGGGGGATGCTCCTCCTTGCTGTGCTGTGGGACTAGGGGCCTGGTGTGTTTTGTACTTGGGCTGTCCACCCTCCCACCCACTGCACTTTGTGTTCCTGCCACTTACCTGTTACTTGTCGGTTAGTGCAGCTATGGCGGACACATGGGTGTGGTGGGTGCTCGTTGTGGCGCTTCTGGCATATTTGGGGCCCTGTTGGTGGTTACGTGGCTGGCTGAGTGTACACATGTCCCCACGCATCTTACAGTTGTTCTGTTTGGGCTGTGTGTGGTGGTGTCTGTTGTATGTGTGTGTGATGTGTTGTGTATTGTGTGCTGGATATGGGGGTGTTTGTCCCTGGGAGCTGTGGCATGGTGGTAGTGCATGTGAGTACATAGCGGTGTGCTGGTATACATTAGTTTGTACTTACCAGCCTCCACTCCCCCTGCTAATCCGGCGAGGATCTCGGGATGTATGATGACTCGCACCTTCTCCTCCCACGCTTTGAAGGTCTTGAAGAGCGCGGGATTCCCTCCGCCAGTGACGGCTGCCAGCTCTCTGTTCTTGGTCTCCTTCTTCTTGACCAGGCTCTTGACGTCATTCCACCGTTTGTTTATTTCGACTCTGTTCCTGGGCAGGGTCCCGACTGCATTGACCTGGTCTACGATCCGGTTCCACATTCTGTTTCTGGTGGCTAGTGGTGTGTGCTGGACCATGTTCCCATAGATTTGTGGGTGCACCTTGATGATCTCGTCGACCATGACCGTCAGCTCAATGGGCGTGAACTTGGGCATTCTTTGTGGTGCCATGGTGTTTGTGGTGCTGGTGCGGTGTGTGTTGTGTAATGTGCAGGGGGTTTGTGGTGCCGGTGTTTGGTGGTGGTGGTGGTGGTGGTTGTGATGTGTGCGTTTCTGTGGTGTGCTGCTGTCCTTGCTGTGTCACTGTGTCCTCTCCTCTCCTCTCTAGTTTGCAATGTTGCAAGGGGTTGTGGTCTGTGGGAGTGCTGCTTTTGTACTTACCTATGTGGGTGTGTCCTCATGGTCTGTTGTTTTCAGGTGTGTTGTGTCTGGGGTTCTGGCCTTTGTAGTTTTTGTTTGTCCAGGGGGTGTTTTCGGGATGTGTACTGTGCTTGTGTATTTGTGCGTGCCTTGCTGTGTGGACTTGTTGGCCATGTTGTGTGCGATTGTTTTTGTCAGCGGATGGTTTCTGTGCAGGGACGTGGGCGCCATGGCTTCTGCCGTGTCGATTCTCATCGGCGTTGTTTGCGCAGGCGGACGGTATATTTGTAGTTTTCCCGCGCTCATGGCGGTGCGATCGTAATCTCACGTGCGGTGTGTCGGCCGTGAGGGCGGGCGGTTTTGTGTTGTCGTGCGTGTTTCCGTCCGTGGCGGGCGGTTTGACTCCGACTCGGACGATGGCGGGCGGTATCTTGTGTGGTTTTTCCGCCGATGGCGGTTTTCGGTTTGTGTAATCGTAATGGCGTGGTCGGTGTTCAGACGGTGTGTGCGGGCGGATTTTTGCCGCTTCCATGCCTGGCGGATTCTTTTACGCCGGGTATCGTAATGGGCCCCCTAATTTACTATAATTAAATTACTTCCCACCCTATTCCCCTATAAACCCACAACCCGCTACGGTACTAAAACGCAAAATTTACTTAAAAAAATTACTAACTTCTAAACAATTAATACATATATTTAAAAAATAATACAAAACATAACAAAACATGTAGAACACATACATATAAAATACATACTAAAATACATAACACTAACATAAACATCGATATTATTAACATCGATATTTTTACTATCGATATTAATAACTTCGATATTAACAAAAACGATATTTCTTACCTTCAGGTAGATATTCTGGTCACCGATATTCTTGATGTCGATATTCTGTCCCTACGATATTTAAAACTCGATATTAATGTAGGTCGATATTTAAAAATCGATATTTTGTCTGTGCACCGCTTTACACTACCCGCAGTAATAGATCGATAGGTAGATAGGTAGATAGATAGATAGACAGACAGACAGACAGACAGATAGACAGACAGACAGACAGACAGACAGACAGACAGACAGACAGACAGACAGATAGATAGATAGATAGATAGATAGATAGATAGATAGATAGATAGATAGATAGATAGATAGATAGATAGATAGATAGATAGATAGATAGATAGATAGATAGATAGATAGATAGATAGATAGATAGATAGATAGATAGATATTTGTAGGGGAAATTTTAAATGTAGTTTCTTGAAATATATGTATTTTTTTACATTGCATCTAAAAAGTGTTTGCGTGTTTACAAAATTAGGGGCTAGAGGTACTGAGCATTTTAACTGGCACAAATGCTCTGTTTTGGCATTTGTAATTGTTAAAATGCTTTTTTTATTTACTAGTCCCATTTTAGGAGTTGGAGAAGTTTTTCCGACTCCTAAAATGGGATTCCAAATGGATATCGATTGGGTATCTGGAAGGGCATGGTGTAGGCATCTCTTCCAAATACCAAATCAATATCTAATGTAGCAATGTTTTGTGACTGAAATCTGGTTGCAAAACATTGATTACGTTTTTTACCGACAACTCAAAGGTAGTGATAACCCACTGGCAAAAGGGAAGGTGTACCCTTGGGGCTCCTTCCTTATTGTGCATGCAAAAAAAAGGTTGTTTAAGAAGAGGCAGTGGTCTAGGGCAGGGTTCTCCAAAGTCTGTCCTGGAGGGCCGGATCCATGCCAGATTTTTAGCATATCCCCATTTAGATAAATGTAGTTAGCTTAAAAATCTGGCATGGATCTGGCCCTCCAGGACCAACTTTGGAGAACCCTGGTCTAGGGCTCCTCTTAAACTAACTTAAAAAAATGCACTTTTATTTTTAAATACATTCCTGTCTCCTTTAAAGAAAATTGGCAGCATTTTTCAAAAAAGTTTGATTTAATAAAAAGCCATCCCTGTGATGGTTTCCCATCGTAGTGATTTGGAATTGGCGACCACCTAATTAATATGCATGAGGTAGGACGGATTCCTGCCAATTATGATTCAGAATTTTAAGAACCAATCTATTGTTGGAGTTTGCTAAAAATTCTTTACTGGTCGAAAAGTACTGGTTGCAAATAGCAATCAGTATTTTGCGACCTGTAAATTGTACATATGGCCATAGGTTACTTGAGAGAGACCCAACCAAAACCCACAAATATTTCTGTCTGTAGCTAATTTTATTTTTGTGTGTGAGTAACTTTACAAATACTATTCACGTTGTAGCCAAGTGACATGTGACTACTTTAATAAATTGTTATATTTTGCATTTAATAAAAATTTGACTTTCTAACACCATATCCTTTACGCATTGTGCTTCTGTTATCTAGCTTTGTCAACTACTCAAGGCAAGGTGGAGAAGGAAAACATTATTGTAATGGACATGTGTACAGACCATGTCTGGATCAACAGACCATGAAAGAAAAACCCATCATTAATAAGTACAGGCCTGCTTATCTTCCATAAATAGATGGTAAGGGGATAATGTATGCAGAAGCTGTGGTTCCAAGATTCAGTGTTTCAGCGCACATTATCCCAATTTTTCCTC
Source organism: Calotriton arnoldi (assembly GCA_963921515.1). Lineage (NCBI taxonomy): Eukaryota > Metazoa > Chordata > Amphibia > Caudata > Salamandridae > Calotriton > Calotriton arnoldi. The sequence continues at coordinate 995,259 of CAWUFW010001994.1, read as the reverse complement.
ACTATTTCAGATTTTTCTAGTTTGCAAAGGTTGCACTTTAAGCGCAATAGCAGGCAGGCTATGAATATGAGAAATATGATTCCAAAACGGTATTTTTTCCGCTGAGGGGCCGATTCCGATTCAGGCCGGAAATGTACCGACCGACTCGGTACGGGAATGTAGTCCAACCGACACGTATCGGCGCAGTCCGATCCGCGTAGTACGATGCTATGCATGTGAATTACGACCGACTCGTACGGAACACAAGCCGAACGACCGAACCGCATGGAAAGCAGCCATCCGGCCGGAAAATCTACGCGAATCGAACCGACCGACACGTACCATGAATGAACCCGACGGATACGTACCCGCGAACTCCGACCCGCGCAGTACGATGCAATGCGTGGAAAACCAGACCGAGTCGCACGGAGCCCAAGCCGTACGACCGACACGCATAGAAAACAGGGAGCCGAAGCAACCCACTACTCCGCGACCGACGCGTACGCCGCACATGAAACCCAGCAGAAAGACAACGTGAAAGACTCGGAGAAGCTCGCACGAGACAACTGCAGCGTCCGACTCGGTCAGAAGAACATCTCCTACATGCCCAGAAAATACAAAGGAAAAAATACAAAAAAAAGGGCCAAACAAGCAATGACAAAGTCAATAAATAGTGGGGGGAAAAAACATGGAACAAAGACACACCCACAACTCCACCCATATAAAGGCCACAAATCCCTACCATGATCATTTGCAAATTCAACTGACCTGCCAGCACAGAACACCATCAGACAGCAACCACAGATACACTCACAACTCATCCATCACACAAGCCACACACCATTAGCACTTCCCTAATAGCACCCTCACATACACCCAGCAAAACTGACACTCACCCACCCTCACTTGCACACTCACACACACATCAATCCCCACCACCACCCATCACCATGCCCCCAAAGAAGAATCCAAAGTTCCTAGACAGTGAATTGGAAGTCCTGGTAGATGAAATCCTAAGAGTAGAGCCACAGTTGTTTGGTACATTGGTCCAACAGACCCCCATGTCGCAGAAAACCAAGATGTGGGAGAGGATCGTCGACAGGGTGAACGCACAATCACCATGTTTGCGCACAAAGGAAGACATCCAGAACAGGTGGTATGACGTGCGCCAGAGGGTCAAGGACCTACTCAAGAAGGAATACACCTTGAGTCATCGCACCGGCAGTGGCCCTCCTGCCAAACCAGTATACCTCAGGTCCTGGGAGGAGAAGGTGCGGGCCATCCTACCACCAGAGAGCGTACATGGACTATCAGACATCCCAGAGCCTGGTGAGTACACAACCAATATACCCAATATTGTGTGACAATACACACACATCACTGTCAAGGGGATAGTGAAACCATGCACCGTTAGCAAAGCCACAGTAACCAAAAGATAATCATCCCAAGATGTGTATGCTAGTCAGACAAACACAATACCTGCCATCTCATAGTGATATGTAACTGTATCATGACATGTACAAACCTAACAACAAATAGAGCAAGGCAGTGGCACAAATCTAACCAACAAACACTGTCAGACATTTTGCCACTACTAGAACACCACCTCACAGGGAAGCTGACTGAAAGGAAGGAATTGTGTGTATGCTGGTGAAGTGAGTGTAGTCAATAGCATGATGGGAGTTGTAGTCACAGATATTGGTTACCCTCACAATTGGCCCATCAACACCACTCTGAACAATGCTCACATCACAGGGAGTGGAGAAGAACTGAGAAGATGGCTGACACTGGGTACTGCTGTGGGGAGAACAAGCCCCTGCTGGGGGTTGTGCTCAAAACAACAGCAGGACACCACTGCCTGACATCCTGAAAGCCAACTTGCACTCCCTGCAATGGAAGCACGTTCCATGGTGGGATATCTGGCTGGGTGGGAAGGAGGACTGACAGCTCTGACCATAGTTACCAGCAGCTTTTCTCACACACCCCCTTAACACAAACTCCACACAACTCACCTGGGAGAATGATTTGCCTCACACTCTAATTAAATATCCCACAAAGAACTACCACACTGGGTTATGCTGTGTGAAGCACAGGGACACTTTTGGGACTTGTAGCCAAACAAACGCCAGGATAACACTGTCAGCCATCCTGTCAGCACAGGCACACTACCCCACAGGGAAGCAGAGTCAAAAGGAAGGAAGTATGGGCATGCTGGGAAGGGGGGTGTAGGCAATAGCATGATGGGAGTGGTAGTCACAGCTCAACATCCCCCACCTGCATGGCCCGGCAAGCTCACACTGAAGCATGCACACCTCACAGGGAGTGAAAAGCCACTTCCAAGATGTCTGACAATGATGCTCTGTTGTGGGGAGCACAAGGCCCTGCTGGGAACTGTGCACCAACCAACAGCAGGACACCACTGACTGACATCCTGACAACCAACTTGCACTCCCTGCAATGGAAGCACGTTTCATGGTGGGATGTCTGGCCTGGGTAGGAGGAGGGCCAGCTCCGTCTACAGCTACCAGCAGGCCCTTACACACACACCACTTCCACTAACTCCAAACAACACACCTGGGACCGTGCTCCACAAGAGAGTGAGTGAAAAGCCACTTCCAAGATGTCTGACAATGGTGCTCTGTTGTGGGGAGCACAAGGCCCTGCTGGGAACTGTGCACCAACAAACAACAGGACCACACTGTCAGCCATCTTGCTATTGCTGTCACACTCACACACAGTGAAGTCGACTCAAAAGGAAGGAAGTATGGGCATGTTGGGAAGGGGGGTGTAGGCAATAGCATGATGGGAGTGGTAGTCACAGCTCAACATCCCCCACCCGCATGGCCCGGCAAGCTCACACTGAAGCATGCACACCTCACAGGGAGTGAAAAGCCACTTCCAAGATGTCTGAAAATGGTGCTCTGTTGTGGGGAGCACAAGGCCCTGCTGGGAACTGTGCACCAACCAACAGCAGGACCACACTGTCAGCCATCTTGCCATTGCTGTCACACTCACACACAGTGAAGTCGACTCAAAAGGAAGGAAGTATGGGCATGCTGGGAAGGGGTGTGTAGGCAATAGCATGATGGGAGTGGTAGTCACAGCTCAACATCCCCCACCCGCATGGCCCGGCAAGCTCACACTGAAGCATGCACACCTCACAGGGAGTGAAAAGCCACTTCCAAGATGTCTGAAAATGGTGCTCTGTTGTGGGGAGCACAAGGCCCTGCTGGGAACTGTGCACCAACCAACAGCAGGACACCACTGACTGACATCCTGACAACCAACTTGCACTCCCTGCAATGGAAGCACGTTTCATGGCGGGATGTCTGGCCTGGGGGAGGAGGAGTGCCAGCTCCGACTACAGCTACCAGCAGGCCCTTACACACACACCACTTCCACTAACTCCAAACAACACACCTGGGACCGTGCTCCACAAGAGAGTGAGTGAAAAGCCACTTCAAAGATGTCTGACAATGGTGCTCTGTCGTGGGGAGCACAAGGCCCTGCTGGGAACTGTGCACCAACCAACAACAGGACACCACTGACTGACATCCTGAGAGTTAACCTGCACCCACTGCAAGGGTGGCATGCTTCATGGTGGGATAACTGGGCTGGGGGAGAAGGAGGTCCGGATGTCAACCAAATACCACCAATGCTGGCCATACACACACCTACTCTGCAAAAACACATTGCACACGTGGGACCAGTCACTCCCAAAGTAAAAGCCCTGGCAAGATGGCTGACACATGGGCATGAGAAATGATGTGCCTGCAATTCACACCCATGCACTGGCCAACCCAAACACGTACACACTCACAGCCATTGCAACTCTATGTTTACACACACTGTCAGGGGATGCAGTGTCCATGGGTGCCCCCTGGCCTGGCTGTGAAGGTGTGACTTGCAGATGACAACTGTGGAGAATCAGACAAACTACATAGCACAAAACACACAGGAAGTCACAGAGACATCATTGACAGGGGATACCTGACAGTGAATGCAATGGACACACCAATATACCGGACACTGTACCATGATGTCAGTCACACAAGTTGCGGTTGTGAGCTGCATTCTACTCCCACATCGTCCGGCAACATATGCATCCTTCACACAACACACCACTCACTATCATAGACACTGTAGACACAAGCACCAAGCTGGACTGCATTTGAGGAGACATGCTACTCACAGCAGCAGAACTGCAACACACACCACAGGCCATCACTGTCATGACAATGGAAAAGCCAGAGAGCTGCCGTGCCCAATCCATATCACCATGGAGGACATTGACAAGATTAATCACGTTTGCACGCACAAAACTCAGCAACAACATCATTAGCTACGTTAACAACATCACTTGTATGAAATGAGACGTGAACTAGGAACCCAGACAACAACACAGATACTCCCAAGAGATCCCAGGCATACCGGACTGTGACCATGTTGTCCAGACACACCAATGTGATGCACAAAGACTGGCAAAAACTGCCACCACACATGTCCCAATCTTGAAAGATATCCTAAGTGGAATTGCACGTATGTCCCTGTTAAAGGACAAATGTGGACAAGGATGACACACCTGTGTCAGGCACGTATTGGCCCTTGAGTAGCAATGGCCATGTACAGCCAATCTATACATGAGCTGGTCATGCACACACCTCAACATTCACATTGAAATGCTTCAGGTTGGCAGGACAATGTGCTACAACAATATCAACCTCTGGCTGTGACAACTTAGGACAATGCAATGTACAGGCACGCATCCAGATGTACAGTCACAATTGTCATGTGTTTGAACCATTGATGCCTGTAGAAACATAACATACATTGTGTGTCTCTTCCAAACACAGGTGATGATGGGGACACAGCAGCAGATGATGAGGAGTCCCTGTCCCAGGCTCCGGTGGCCCCTGAGCTCTCTGGTGTGGAACAGCCTCTGCCCTCCTTGGATGGCGAAGACCTACCTGGCCCCTCCGGTGTGAGTCATCATGCAGCACCAGCAGGACCACCATCTGTACCCCCTGCACCCACTCCTCCAACATCTGCCAACACACAGACCACCCCCGCCGACACAGACAGACCAAGGACACTGAATGACAACAGCACAGGGACCCCGGCCCCCTGGGAAGCAACGGACAACAACCCCAGTACCAACCCCCAAGGGGGTCTAGGGTCACCTGTGCGTGCCACCACAGGTCCCGCACGTGTGGCCAGGGGTGGTGGGAGGGGTGGTAGGCAGAGGTCGCTGTATGCAGAGGGGTCTGGACTGCATGATGACCCACAACTGGTACGCATTGCAGATGCGTAACAGAATAGCACCGGAGAGGTCAGCCAGGTAGTGGGGATCCTCAAGGACATTCAACAGCAGCAGGCTGCCCATCATGCCCGCTTGGACTTCCACATGTCCCGTGTGGAGACACACATGTCTGGCATGGAGTCCAAGTGGGACACATTGGAAGAACTGACAGCGGTGCAGAGGGACATATTGACATGCCTCCGCCAGATTAGCACCAACATGTCCAGACCTCCCTGTGTGCCCACAACATCTGGTGCCGCAACAACTGCAACTGCCACAGGGAGGGAGGATGACTCTGGTGGAGAGTCCTCTGCACCGCACCGGCCTGCACGTGAGGGTCCCCCCAGAAAGAAGAGGGGTTGTCCGAGGAAGGACAACTGAGAGGCAGTTGGCCATGTACATCCCCCAGGAACCCAACACCTGTTCTGGAAATTCTCCTTTGTGTGCAAACTGTTCACCCTGTCGAATGCAACCCAACTCTCCCACATGACATGGGGAGTTTAAGTTGGACTAATGTATCAGATGACTGTGGACTTTACTCAAGACATTTCTGCTACCAACACTTCCAACTCATCTTGGAACTTTGGATTCCAATCCCAATGTACAGCACCCACCATCCTGTGCACTATCCTCACACATGTATGTAAATAAACTCACTAATACACCATACTTGCCTCTGTTGTGATTCCAACGTGGTATTTTGTCATGGAGATGATGATCTGCTAAATGACACTGTGCATGCTAACTGCTACAGCAATTCCAACACCGTCATGTGAGTCATGGCGACGTGACACATATGATGGAGACACACCACTAGGGCAACACAACACATACACACCAGGGCCATCTGACTCATCGCCTACACTGATGTTGCCAGGAAATACAGTGGAATGCACAGACACCACACCTATTCAGAGTCTGTGTTAACTAGCCCACAGGTGCAGTAAGCAAATGTCAGTCAGATGTGTGACCACAGGCAACGCACATCCCAAAGTGAAACACAGGTTTATTACACATTTGCAACATGTTGTTTCCACTACAGATGCAAGGTAATCCCACGTGGCAGTGGCCACACAGTCAACAAGTGTTGAAGAAAGAAAGTCCAGGGGTGTGTGGCACATCACCTGTAGGGAAACGACTGCTTCCATCCTGGAAGTTGAATCATGGTGTCGGGGGATCACAGTTGACCAAACAACTCTGAAAGTACCCTGTGAAGGACAGACATGACACACAGTCAAAAGCACTGAAGAACAGGACAGAACTGCAATACTCATGCCCAATACATGTCACAAGATACCTACACAAAACCAAGTTAGCATGTCAACACTGTTGGGGAGTACAGACTACCTGTAAGGACACATCGCTGCACGCATCCAGTCAAGTAGCACATGGCCACACTCAAACAGTAACAGGGCACCACCAACACATATCATGCAAACTCAAATTATTGACATAACATCTCTGTATACTCACATTCAGCTGAAGAAGTTGGTGATGAGCTGTGTGCGGACATCACCCTCATCATCATCATCATCACTGGCATCGTGGCCCAGGCCAGGATCCTCCACAGGTGGCGGATGTTGGTCATCGTCATCCAGGATGAGAGGCAACTCCTTCCGCACTGCCAGGTTGTGTAGCATGCAGCAGACGATGAAAATCTTGCACACCTTTGCAGGGGCATATGGGAGGGCCCCTCCATGTCTTGTCCAGGCAGCGAAAGCGGCTCTTCAGGAGACCAAATGTCCGCTCGATCACTCTCCTGGTCCGACCATGTGCTTCATTGTAGCGCATCTGGGCTGGTGTCACAGGGTTCCTGAGGGGTGTCAGCAACCACGGCATGTTGGGGTATCCGGAGTCACCTACATACAGACAATTGCACATTAGCTGATTTGGAAAAGAGGGTGAAATACAACATTGCAGAACACACACAATGGTACAAAGTCAGTACACACCGACAAACCAGGCACGCTGGTTCTGCATCTGTGACATCATCCTCGGGATGCGACTACTCCTCATCACTTAGGCATCGTGTGCAGAACCGGGAAACGTGCACACACATGTGAGATGCTCATATCTGCAATACATACCACCAGAGCATTGATAGAATGGAAAAGTTTCATGTTCCTGTATGCCTGCTCATGTGCCTGTGGTGGTACCAAAGCCACATGTGTCCCATCAATGGAGCCGATGACATGTGGCATCCTCCCCAGGGCATAGAAGTCACTCTTGACGTCAGTGAGTTGTTGACATTTAGGGAAATAGATTTACTGGTTCAAGTATGTTAAGATTGCCTCCAAAACATCGCGTAGCACACGGCTGAACATGGTCTGTGACATCCCACCAGCAGACACCACAGTGTGTTGAAAGGTACCGGTGGCAAAGAAGTGTAGGGCTGCCATCACCTTCACCTTGGGGGTCAGCGCTGTAGGCTATGGCCGGCCAGGTAGCAAATGTGGGGCCAACCGCCCCGCCAATTCCTCAATCAGCAGCCTGTTGAAGCGGTACCGTCGGATGCAGTCACGTTCCACCATGGTTGCAAGGTCAGGGAATGGTCTATGGACAGCTGGTGCCCTGCAGTACATAGGTGAATAAAGAAAGATTGACAGTCACCCCACATATGTGGCATTGACCATATTAAATATCACATGATACATCATTACGAGACACAAGTACTTGATGTGTGTGCCGTTCTGTATGGACATATATGGCACCTACATGGCCATCATCTAACATCTCAGTTCAACATGTGTTGACAATAAGTTCCAGGTTGTGCTATGGGAAATCATTAGACTGTGTCACAGTACCCATGTACTGCTGTCACGTTCCAAACACACACCACAGTGACAAGTGAGGACAGATGTGCCCCAGGCATCACAGCTCTTTGACAGGTAGATTCCCAGGGACCCTGTATTGCCACATGGACACTGGCATGACATGGCGTATCATGTACACGCCAGCAAACAACCATGACTCCCACAGGTTGTGGCCCCTGTTGCCTCTGCAGGACAGACATGGACGTCTGTGACACACACACGCACAACATCAAAGTCGATGCACAAACAACTTGGATGTGGAGACTGTCTCCCATTGTGCACATGGAATCAGAGACATCTTTAACACAACATGCACACAGACTGTGGAGGGCCATCACAATTGTGGCAATGGGTCACCCTGTGACGTACATACCATCCCACATGGGACTCAGGGTGCATGTGACATACCATACACATATACAACCTGGAAATGTGAACATGCCACATGCTCTGATCTGAACAGTTGCACATCACAGTGGTCATGTGCACAACACACAAAGGATTCTATCCCCATGAACACGTGCACAGCCTGGGAGTGGCTGCCCCCAAGTGCCACCCAACAAACCACATGTTGACCCCCATACACACACAGGTAATGCAGCCTTACATGCCTTAGGATACAGTGTGGACAGGCTGTGGTGTTGTAGGTGTGCCCCTGAGTCCCTGGCAAGTAATTGTGGCTGGCATACGTTCAACTGTGACAACCATGGTGACATATGCGAGTGACTTGTACAGGGACGCGTCGTACAGCAATGGACCGATCGGTGCGCACGCATTGGCCATTGCATATGATGTTGACGGATGCGTGTTGTGTTTCGAAATACTCGTCGTACAGCAATGGACCGATCGGTGCGCACGCATTGGCCATTGCATATGATGTTGACGGATGCATGTTGTGTTTCGAAATACGCGTCGTACAGCAATGGACCGATCGGTGTGCACGCATTGGCCATTGCATATGATGTTGACGGATGCGTGTTGTGTTTCGATATACGCGTCGTACAGCAATGGACCGATCGGTGCGCACGCATTGGCCATTGCATATGATGTTGACGGATGCGTGTTGTGTTTCGAAATACGCGTTGTACAGCAATGGACCGATCGGTGCGCATGCATTGGCCATTGCATATGATGTTGACGGATGCGTGTTGTGTTTCGAAATACGTGTTGTACAGCAATGGACCGATTGGTGCGCACGCATTGGCCATTGCATATGATGTTGACGGATGCGTGTTGTGTTTCGAAATACGCGTTGTACAGCAATGGACCGATCGTTGCGCACGCATTGGCCATTGCATATGATGTTGACGGATGCGTGTTGTGTTTCGAAATACGCGTTGTACAGCAATGGACCGATCGGTGCGCACTCATTGGCCATTGCATATGATGTTGACGGATGCGTGTTGTGTGACGTAATACGCGTCGTACAGCAATGGACCGATCAGTGCGAACGCATTGGCCATTGCATATGATGTTGACGGATGCGTGTTGTGTTTCGAAATACGCGTTGTACAGCAATGGACCGATCGGTGCGCACGCATTGGCCATTGCATATGATGTTGAGGGATGCGTGTTGTGTTTCGATATACGTGTCGTACAGCAATGGACCGATCGGTGCGCACGCATTGGCCATTGCATATGATGTTGACGGATGCGTGTTGTGTGACGTAATACGCGTCGTACAGCAATGGACCGATCGGTGCGCACGCATTGGCCATTGCATATGATGTTGACGGATGCGTGTTGTGTTTCGAAATACGCGTTGTACAGCAATGGACCGATCGGTGCGCACGCATTGGCCATTGCATATGATGTTGACGGATGCGTGTTGTGTTTCGAAATACGTGTTGTACAGCAATGGACCGATTGGTGCGCACGCATTGGCCATTGCATATGATGTTGACGGATGCGTGTTGTGTTTCGAAATATGCGTTGTACAGCAATGGACCGATCGGTGCGCACGCATTGGCCATTGCATATGATGTTGACGGATGCGTGTTGTGTTTCGAAATACGCGTTGTACAGCAATGGACCGATCGGTGCGCACTCATTGGCCATTGCATATGATGTTGACGGATGCGTGTTGTGTGACGTAATACGCGTCGTACAGCAATGGTCCGATCGGTGCGCACGCATTGGCTATGGACTGACATAGTAACGGACGCGTTTTCGAAGCTTTTACGAGTCGGATGCAGTGAATTCAGTTGGCCAGCCACAACAATGTTGCAAATTCATGGGTGTCATAAAGTTGAACTTTTGAAGGATGCTGTGGGCGTGTATAAGTGGTGCAATTCCATGGATTGGCCAGATTCAGAAGATGCAAACGACTTGGACCTATCACTTTGGACACATGGGACAGTATCTGCCTCTGCAGCACACATTTAATGCTGGCTGTTCCCCTGAGAGCTCACTTGCCTGCACTACATGCTCCAGGACGACATCTGCCACCACCACTGCTGCTGTCTCTACATCCTCTGGCTACTGCAATGGCACGTACTGTGGAGAGAGCCCCAGCCTTCAGCACTGAGGAGAACCAGGCCCTGCTGGACAGCCTCCTTCCACAGTACTGCAAGCTGTATGGGAAACCAGGGGAGCAGGTGAGTGTGCTGTCCACTGCCTTACTAATTGTGCATGTTGTCTGACTAGCAAGAATTACAGTGTGTACACCAGTGGCTAGCATGCTCACTGAGTAGTTGTCACCCCCCAAAGTGTGTAGTTACATGCACTGAACAGGTATAGTGCAGTTACAGTGCATTCCAACAAGGTTTTACTTCCCAGGCAATGATACCATTTAGTAACTGCTGGACAACTGTTCATAGCCATAGTTGCACTACCTGTGTACATCATATGCCACTGTGATTGAGACATGTATATCCAACTGTGTGATGCACGGATATGTTGCATGTGTATTAATGGCCTTTTCACTTTGTCATCCTCACAGGTTGATGCCCACCGGAAGCAGGAGATCTGGCTGACCATCGCCCGGGCAGTACGATCTGTGGGGGTCTACAGGCGCAGGATCCGCAACTGCCAGAAGAGGTGGCAGGACCTTCGTGGCTGGACCCGGAGGATCGCAAGGGTCCAGCTGAAGCTGTCGCCTCCTCGCAGGAGGGGCGGACACCGGACCCTGACCCCCACATGCTCCAGATTCTGGCGGTGGTCTTCCCTGACCTGGATGGGCAGCTGAAGGCCAGACAGCAGCAAGGAGGGGGTAAGTGCTAGCCTTTTCTGGGTACTATGACTAACATGCTCTATGCACTCCTTTAGCCTGGTTCCACTTCCACAGTACGACTGTCTTGTCATCCTGGACTCATGTCCCTCACTTGTGTCATGCCCCCTCCTCATCTGATACACAGGTGTGGCCCTTACAGTCTGTGACTTAGGTCACTTGGGTACTGTGTACTTGCAGTTACCTGTGGTTCAAGTTGGGGACAGCATCAGTTACAGGAACTTTGTTGTGGGCTGCATGGGTGGTACAATTGCTCACACAATGCCTGTGATCTGACATGTAATCTGGGTATGGCTTCAATATGTGTTCCAATTTCTGCTCTGACTCACCACATGTCTGGGGTATGTGCCACACACCCATGCTGCAGCAGAGACCAAGGTAGGAGCCTCAGAAGTATGTACATCATGTGTGTGACACATGCATAGCCACCTGCCTAGTGTTCAGGGTAATGCCATGTTGCACATGGACCAGGACTGTAATGCCTACTCCGGACATCGAAGGCACTCTGTTCTCCCACTCCCGTGTGTCAGCATACATATTGGGCATTGTGAAGAGTGCACTCAGGTGTCTGCCTCTGTGTCACCGTGGTGTGGCCTTGCTTTTTGGACTCCTGGAGTGTTTAACAATTAGGGGTGGCCAGCCATCTGAGTTGTGACTATAGGATCTGCACATTGGTTAATGCATAGGTCTCTGATCCCTTGACTGTGCACAATGGTGTATGAAACTTTGAGGTGCAGGCAGCTTTGGTTCATTCTCATCAGACGGTGAAGTGCTCATGTGTATGGATTTGTGTTTGCAGTCACTCAAATGTCTCATTTGAATGACGTGGGATCATCTTAGTCCTCATGATGTGGGTGGCCAGGGGTGCACATGTGTACCTGTCAGCTACAGGGCTTGCATTCCCAAAACTTCCATGATTGTGACACAGTGCAGACTGGTGTTGTGTGTATGCACTGCCCCTGTGACAGGAGACAGTTATGACTGACTTGCCAGACAGGCCTGTGCCATGACATTCAACTTGCAAAGGGTGATCTAGCAGTAGTGTGATATGTCCTGCATGCACACCATTGTCGCATTGTCTATCAGGACATGAGGACATCATTGTGTCTGGTGATGGAACCAAAACCCGCATATCGACAGAGACTCTGCCCATCACTTTTCCTGACACATGTACTGAGTCAGTGGCAGGAGATGGCATGTGTTTGGAGTGACACATTGCCATATGTCCTTTTGGATGTCCAACAACTGTGTATGTGGTGCATGTGTGCACATATGATTAGTCGCATACAACAGGCACCAGACAGATGGGTCCATGGACAGGTAGGACATGAGTGGCATGAATGACTGTCAGGCAGACAATGGGCTTCTTCAAATCAGTGTCAGCACATATTGCAACGTCTAGCAAATGATGGCAGGGCTTGCTCTGTGATGTGCTGTACTTACTGTGGTGTGTGTGGTCAGTACAGGTGACTAATGTTGCTCTGTTTATCCTGATTGTTTGCAGATACATCTACGGCCACAGTAGGAGACAGCTCCACGGACCAAGAGGAGCGGCAGAGCCGGACTGGGTCCACTGCAGAGGAGACCGAGGGACCCAGTGGCACGGAGGGTGAGGGCAGCCACACTGAGGAGACCTCAGCTACGACCACCTCGGCTGAGGTACACAGCACTTCCAGTGAGGACTCCCTTGTGGAGGCGGGTGTCAGCAGACCACAGACAGAATCAAGCAAGTCTGTCCCCGCCACCACCACCATCTCCACCCTCCCATCTGCTCCCATCCAACATGTCCGTGGAGGCGCCCGTGTAGGGGAGCGTGTCTCCTTCATGCCAGGCACCTCACCCCCTGCCTCTGTCTCCCCTGCTGCCCTGAGTGTGGAGTCTGTGGACTTGCTGAAACAGATCCATGTAGGGCAGACATCAATTCTGAGTGTCCTCTATGCACACACGGGTCTGTTGACACAACTGGTGTCATTCATGGAGGGCATGTCATCTGGCATGTCTGCCCTACAGCGGACCAATCAGTCCATGGCCTCCTCACTGACGGCAGCAGTGTCCCTCCTGCAACAGTCCCTCACCCCTCCTACCTCTGCCCCATCCACAATGCCCAGCACCCTACCTGTCCCAAGCACACACACACCGGCACAGGCACCCACCAGCACAGACACAAACAGCACACAGACACACATGCCAAAATCCAGACGCACACGCACGCACAGTCAGGGGTCTGATACCTCACTCACAGGGGATGGGGCCCAGACACACACACACGCATCCACGAGCACTCCGCAGTCCTCAGTTACCTCTCCCTCCAAAACCCTTCCCTTGCCTCACCTGCAACCCCCCCTCCCAGAAGCTCTTCCTCTGTGAGCTTGGCCTCTTCCCCACAGATCCATCTGACCCAACGTACAGGCGGAAGAGGCAACCACCACACACAGAGGGGAGTGCCCCTCACACCCGGACACCCTCCCCCAGGCACAGGCAGACTGAGGACCCCATTAGGAAGTCCCCCCGGACCAGGAAGGGCAAGACCCCACCACCACCACCACGCAGCTCCACCACACAGTCTCTCTCCTCCATCCCAAAGGCCAACACTCCACAGGTTCCCCCGACACACCCTGCCCCAGGTTCCCCCACACACCCATACCGCATCCCCAAACTGCTTAGGCCCTCCCCCTACCACTTGCTCTTCCACCCCCAACCCAGACGCTCGGCCTGTTTGTGCCACTGGTGTGGAGACCGGGTCCCCCCTCTGTCCTGCCCACCTCATCTGCCCCCCTTCCACTCCCTTGGAGTTATGCACTGCAGTGGAGTCCACAACCACCCCGTCTGACTTGGGCACTGCAGTGGGGACCCAGTCCACTCCATCTGACCGGCCCACTGCAGTGGTGCCAGCACCCACACCATCTGACTTGTGCCCTACAGTGGTGCCGGCCCCCACTGAGTCAGACACCTCCACTGCAGTTGCCGGTGACACTCCTGCACCCACCACCCCTTCACTGCCTCCTTCTGGCATCCCCTGATCCTGTCCCTGCGGTGCCTGGCCTGCCCCTTGTGTGCCCCTCCGAGGGGATGTCCCCTGTCCGTACCAGTGCAGGCAAGCAATGGGTGACAAGTTGTCACATGTCACCCTGTTCGGACTGTGAATGTGGACTGGCCATTGGCCTTAGTTTCTTTTGGACTTCCAATTTTTCATTGACATTGGCTGAATAAAGCGTCTTTTTGTTTACTAGTGGTTTTGCTTTTGTTGTACATGATGTAGATGTGTATCATCATGCATTTGCTGTTGTAATAGTGTTCAGATCAGGAAAATGAAGTGTTGCTGTGATGGACTCCATGTGGTCCATGGGATTTGTGTCCTAATCTAGTCTGGATCCATAGCATCCTTTGCTGCAGTCTGAGGGTGTAATGTTCAGCATTTGACACAGGGATGTACGTTTTGCATTTGTAATTTAACATCTGTGGCTTACACTGATGCACATCTGGTGGGCTTACCACTGTTCAATGTTTCTATTTCCCTGACTGTGTGCCCATCTCCACTGGACATGCAGTTTAGCACATCAATGTTGAAGGACTCATCTGTGTATACAGTGCAACTTGCTTGACATGTGTTTTGGGTATATGCAGATGACTGAAGTGACACTCCCGTACCCAGGCTGATGAGAGCAGAGCCTTCAGTGTGTTGTAATTGTTGACTCACTGACTGAGTGTTCTGCTGACATGTTTGAGTCGTGCACAGACAAGGTTTGGCACAGCGGACCTTCCACAGGAGTGGAGTGCCCTCATGGCAGTGTGTAATCCCGTGACATTGCCTGGGCCCATGTTGTGTGTTGTGTAAGCATGTCTGTGTGTGTTCCCTTCCCTTTTCCTACACCGGCTGTGTCCCTACGGATGTTCCTGTTTGTGATGCTTGCTGAGTTGTCCTGTGTTCATCCAGCATCTTGGACCTGGTTTCTCCGTGATGTGGGTGCATGGCAAACTAATGTTCATCAGGTTGTCATCCCTAGTTGTCTTTGTTGTCAGGGCTGGGGATGTGGGCAAACGCAGATGGGACACAGTCAGGATTCCCCTTGGCACTTGTTGGTTACACAAGTCATGTAATTTACAGTTTGTGGTAGCTTTCAGTGATTGTGACACGTTGTGTGTGTGACTGCTTCTACTCCTCAGGGTCAGAGCGGCAATGTTGGAGGTTGTCTACGTGTGTTCTTTGTGGGTCACCTTGGCTTCTTCATTGATGTGTGACTGTGGCCGGGATCCCATTGATTGGGGTGGATTTCACGTCATGCCCATGTACGGCGTACTGTGCAGTGTGTCAGACATTCACGAGTCTTGTTGACTGGCCAGGTGTGATGGGTTTCTGCACCTTAGTTCCCACAACCACCCCTGGGATTGTCATGGGTGCATGTGCAGTGTCACCAGTCCATGTGAGCTTCACTGCTGCACATTGGTGGAGATCAAGGTGTGTGGTGTTGAGTGTGTGCAAATGTGAGTTGTTGCACGGCTAGACCCCTACCTCCATATTGGCCTTGGCTGACAGGCCGTGCTGATTGATTTGTGCTTGTGTAGGTTTGATGGTAGTTTGTTGCTCAGGACACATGGCTGTGGTTCACAGTGTGAACGACATCTACCTTTGTCATCACAGTGGGATTATCATGCAGGCTAGTGTCACCACAATGTGGGGTCCCTGGGGGTAGTGCTGTGGTGGGTCTGTCTCTTGCTGTGTTAGTTGCTGTGCCTACAAGCTTGTGTGACATGTGTAATTTGGGCTCCCTCTCATCTAACAATGCCTGATTGCCCACATAGGGGAATCCGATCCATGAGTTACTTTTATATGGCACTGTATACACATCTGTGTAATTGGAATTCAGGCCTCCTCATGTGTTGTGTGGTTGCCTGTGGACACTGGCACACCCCCATCACCTGTTGTGTTTGATATGCAGTGTGAGGCTGCCTGTTTGTGTTTGTGCATCTGCACCACTGCATTGGCATATCTTTAGTGTGCCATTGCCTGTATGTTGTTTGGAGGATTTCCCATGCTGTCCCTGGGACTCCTAGGTCATCAGTCAGCACAATAATCATGGTTTGTATGTCCCATTGCTGCCATGGTATGGTATTTGTTCACCTCACATCTACAGTCTCCAAAGGATATCTACATTTGTGTGTCCATTAGTGCAGATATGTGGGTCTGCATTATGATGGTCACTTCTGGCATTGTGTAATTGATAAATGGAGACAATGTCAGTCCCCATGGGTGATGTTTGTCTGCACATGGCCAAAGGTATGTTTTATTTGCACTGCACTGTTTGCCTCACCCAATCTATGTTACTATGGGACACAACCACTACTTTGCCACTGATGTGTTTGTTGTTCTGTGACCAGGAATCATCCATGCTGTTTGGCAGTTGCAGCTTTTTCCATGACAACACTTACCTTTTGGTCACTGTGATGATGGGGCTTTAGACCCCTTTGCCACAATGTTCAAAATGTGATTGAGCTATGGACCCCACACTTACCTTTTGGTCACTGTGATGATGGGGGTTTAGACCCCATTCCCACAGTGGTCATGGTCTGCTTGCATTGTGAAGGCCACACACATTTTTGTGTGACACATGTGATGGGGGTCACATTGTATGTTCAATGTCATGTTCAGTGTTGTAGGCATTTGACACAGACTACACACTCTTGTCATGATGTTGGGGGGATGTCTTTTGCTGACATTCCTTATGTTGGAGTATGCTGGTTGTGTCATGCATTACCCGTCCTATGAGTGGGGATGGTACTAGTGGTAGGCATCCAGCCCCCCATGAGTAGGGGTGGTGGTAGTGGTAGGCATCCATCCCCCTATGAGAAGGGGTGGTGGTAGTGGTAGGCATCCAGGCCCCCATGAGTAGGGGTGGTGGTAGTGGTAGGCATCCAGGCCCCCATGAGTAGGGGTGGTGATAGTGACAGGCATCCATCCCCCTATGAGTGGGGATGGTAGTAGTGACAGGCATCCAGGCCCCCATGAGTAGGGGTGGTGGTAGTGGTAGGCATCCATCCCCCTATGTGTGGGGATGGTAGTAGTGACAGGCATCCAGCCCCCCATGAGAAGGGGTGGTGGTAGTGGTAGGCATCCAGGCCCAAATGAGTAGGGGTGGTGGTAGTGGTAGGCATCCAGGCCCCCATGAGTAGGGATGGTGATAGTGACAGGCATCCAGCCCCCCATGAGTAGGGGTGGTGGTAGTGGTAGGCATCCATCCCCCTATGAGTGGGGATGGTAGTAGTGACAGGCATCCAGCCCCCCATGAGTAGGGGTGGTGGTTGTGGTAGGCATCCATCCCCCCATGAGTAGGGGTGGTGGTAGTGGTAGGCATCCAGGCCCCCATGAGTAGGGGTGGTGGTAGTGACAGGCATCCAGCCCCCCATGAGTAGGGGTGGTGGTTGTGGTAGGCATCCAGGCCCCCATGAGTAGGGGTGGTGATAGTGGTAGGCATCCATCCCCCTATGAGTGGGGATGGTAGTAGTGACAGGCATCCAGGCCCCCATGAGTAGGGGTGGTGGTAGTGGTAGGCATCCATCCCCCTATGTGTGGGGATGGTAGTAGTGACAGGCATCCAGCACCCCATGAGTAGGGGTGGTGATAGTGGTAGGCATCCATCCCCCTATGAGTGGGGATGGTAGTAGTGACAGGCATCCAGCCCCCCATGAGTAGAGGTGGTGGTAGGCATCCATCCCCCCATGAATAGGGGTGGTGGTAGTGGTAGGCATCCAGGCCCCCATGAGTAGGGGTGGTGGTAGTGACAGGCATCCAGCCCCCCATGAGTAGGGGTGGTGGTTGTGGTAGGCATCCATCCCCCTATGAGTGGGGGTGGTGGTAGTGACAGGCATCCAGCCCCCCATGAGTAGGGGTGGTGATAGTGACAGGCATCCAGCCCCCCATGAGTAGGGGTGGTGGTAGTGGTAGGTATCCATCCCCCTATGAGTGGGGATGGTGGTAGTGACAGGCATCCAGCCCCCCATGAGTAGGGGTGGTGGTAGTGGTAGGTATCCATCCCCCTCTGAGTGGGGATGGTGGTAGTGACAGGCATCCAGCCCCCCATGAGTAGGGGTGGTGGTAGTGGTAGGCATCCAGGCCCCCATGAGTAGGGGTGGTGATAGTGGTAGGCATCCATCCCCCTATGAGTGGGGATGGTAGTAGTGACAGGCATCCAGGCCCCCATGAGTAGGGGTGGTGGTAGTGGTAGGCATCCATCCCCCTATGTGTGGGGATGGTAGTAGTGACAGGCATCCAGCCCCCATGAGTAGGGGTGGTGATAGTGGTAGGCATCCATCCCCCCTATGTGTGGGGATGATAGTAGTGACAGGCATCCAGGCCCCCATGAGTAGGGGTGGTGATAGTGGTAGGCATCCATCCCCCTATGAGTGGGGATGGTAGTAGTGACAGCCATCAAGGCCCCCATGAGTAGGGGTGGTGGTAGTGGTAGGCATCCATCCCCCTATGTGTGGGGATGGTAGTAGTGACAGGCATCCAGCCCCCCATGAGTAGGGGTGGTGGTGGTGATAGCCATCCCGCCCCTATGGTTCTGCTGTTGCTAGTGTACGTCATTTCTGCATCCCTATGTGTGTGTGACATATGTCGGGTACGTGTTGTTTGTTTGTGTAGTGGGTGTCTGACTTACCGTCTGCGCCGTACGCGTCCGTACCGGTTCCGGTAATAGATGTACAGTATTGGTAGGACCTGCGCGATGGGATTCATGGTTGGTTCGTCTTGTTCGGATTTCTCGTGGCTTCGACTCATACTCGTAGCTGGCTTGTTCGTCTCGTAGCCGTGGATCGTCTTGTGGCGCGAATCAGAGCTTATGTGCAGCTCTCCCGGATGCTCTGACGTGCCGGACGTAGCGACCAGTTCGGCGCGTACGGATTGCGCATCGTACTAGTCCGGCCGGAAGGTGCTGTGTATTTACTTCCGTGCGACTCGAATCGGCGTTTACGGATCCAGCTCGGTCGGGGAACTGGAGCTGGATTGGGAACGTACGACTCGCTCGGAATTTTAGCAGTAATGCGCATCGTACTTGCTCGCTCGGACGACTGTTCGAGTCGTTCGGGAAAAACGCGTTCGGCCTGTATTTTTTCCAGACTAATCCTATTCGGTGCGCTTCCAGCCGAGATCGGAATCGACCCCATAATCTCTGTATTAGTTTTAAGGACGTTTTTCTAAGACCGGACTCTTTTTATGTGCGGAGACTCCACAATCGTAAAGATACTACGTGTGAAATACATTTGTGAATAGAAAAACATCATAAGCTTGCACAAAAGTGTAAGTTTACCTTTGTGAATCAGGCCCTCAGACTCCAAGTTCATTCTTTTACACGGATGGGCATGGGGTTAAATATTTACCAATAAGGGACATGGTTTAGGTGACAGAATTAGATGGAGTCTAGTGGATCTGTGGCTGTTTTTGGAATGTGGAAGGCAACTCACTAAATCAAGTAGGTAATGGAAAAGGTGAACCCCTGAGATGTTTAGTCTCAGCTTGCTGACGCATTTGCGAGATTTGCTTTGCGTAATTCTGCTTTGCAAGTGTCCTTCTCGCCACGTGAATTCATTCTATTCATTTTCACAATACTAGACTGCTTAATCCGCTAATTCATATTATTTAGTATAGCCTGGAGTTCTACATTTTACTCCACACATGAGCAATTTTGTAAATAACCACCTTTATCCAGCTAATAAGGCATAGCCACCCACTGCAGAGGGGAGAAGAGATTAGTGTGAAATTTGAACATAATTGCTCCTCTGGACATTCAATGAAATTGCACTCAGCTTTCTTAGATAGTTAATTGTAGGAAATTTAGACTTTGGAGCAGCGCAATTTAGACTCCACCCTCACGTCACAGAAATGCAATTATGTGCTTGCATTTGACTGTGTCCCTTAACTTCATTAGCACATGTGAAGCATTTAAACATGCTAATGAAATGTATTTACTGTAGGGACTAGAAATTTATATATACGTCTGCACTAATGTTCAGTTTAAACATGAAGCATGTATCCTTTGTTCATGTTTTTCCCACTTACACTTCAAGTTATATTTACATATGTGCATGTATAATCGTGTATGCGAAGTGCACATTAAATGCTTACTTAAAGGTAGCTTAACTTCAGGCCTCAGTTGAAATATATTGTGCTTGCCAGCATGTTTTCCTTTTCTTGCAGGTTTATTATTTTGTTAGAAAAATATTTATTGTCTGTATTCGACTACTGATAGAAAAGCCTGGAGGGAGACATGGCAGTAAACATGGAGAAATAATGGTTGACATAAGCTTTCTGTTCATCATGTACCAGGATGGCAAGAAGTTCAAGGCTGAGAGCCGCAGTCTCAGTTCAATGCGATGGGAATTCTGAGTAGTGTTGCCAGTGGTTAATTTGTAAAATATGAAGTCCAGGTGCTCAAATGTTTGTTGAAGGCCACACCTACTTTCCCCCGGCTCCACCCACTTCTCCCACTGGCTCCACCCACTTACTCTATTGGCTCCACCCACATCATCAACTAGCACTGCTATCTGTGTGGTGTTCTGCTTTAAGTGTGTGTTTTAAATAGCATTTCTATTTTAAGTAAAACACTGATTTGGACATTCAGTTATTGCACTGCTGGGTGGGTGTGATTTCGGAGTTAGCACACCCTAATCTACATCAGTGGGAAGACCGTGACTGCAACTACAACTGAGACTCAAATGCTCGAGGAGTTGTACTTGACCCATTTTACTGAGCCACAGAACAAAGGATCTTGAGACATCAGAGGCAAATGACTGCAGCCCCCACTGCTGAGGCTTAGCAGTCTCCTGCATGGCAGTGACACCCCCGAAATAGAGTTTTTTAGTTACAAAGTACCTCTCAAAACCCTTGCTGATGTAAGGGCCGATGTCAGGCATCTGAAGTGTAGGCAGCTGCTCTGGGCCCGCCCTTAATTCAATGTGCCATAAATTCTCACTCTTTTTCACTCTTCCCTCAGCTGGGAGGCCCAGCACAGTGAGAGAAAAAGGAGCCCGCCTCTGGACTTCAAAGCGCTAGATCATGAATTCCAGGGCCAGGGGAGAGGATACCTCTTTCCTGGGTCTCACAGTGCTAAACCAAGGCCGGGGGGAGTGGGTGGGGTGGCTCCACTAGGCTTGACAACACTTTATTATAGCTGGGTGACTCGTGGAAGGGGTTTCTCATCCCCTGAGCATCAAAGTGCTAGACCATGACTGTGAGGCCAGGGTAAGAGGGTTGTGTGCCTCACAGTGCAAACCCATCACTAAGAGGAGCAGGGGAGAAAATCCCTCTCCCTGAGCATTGCAGCACACAACAATGGCTCCTTCCCTTCCATTCACTTGCCCTCTCCTCCCCTGGACTGGGCAGCACTGGGTTATTGCTACCAGGTCCTGGTCCAGCAAAGAGGGCATACGTCTCCAGGGCCTCATAGAGCTTGCCCTCGGCTGCAAGGCCCAGTGTAGGGGTACCCTGCTCCTGTGGGCCTCTGAGCTAGACAATGGCTGAGGCCTGCCTATGGGCCTCAAAGCACTACGTTATAGCTGCAAGACAAGACGTAGGTCACCTTCATCACATTCTTCAATTTGATTTAGGCTGTGCTGGAATGCGGGGTGTTAGAAATGGGGGTCTCTAGTTGGCCATGGCTGGCACCAATGTCCAAATACGGACCCTTCTTCCTAAGTCAGGGCAAGTGGGCTACCCCCTTTGATAACCCCTGCTCAACTCTGTTGTAACGTAGCACGAGCAGTTAGGCCTATCTCAGAGGCAGTGTGTGAAGCATTTATGACCATGCACAATAAGGCAGTAACGACACCACAAAAGGACACAACTCAAGTAGGTATAGAAAAAATAGTATCTTTATCTAAGGTTTAGTACGAGACTCTCAAAAGCGTTTTAACCAGTTACAATGCACGTAAATCAGTAGATACTTAAAAGGGCAATAACGTGTTCACCAGAACGTGGCACTGACTGAGTTCAAGGCCTGGGTCTACGCGACCCGTTGCGCACCAGATACCTGCCATTGGACGGGGACACAGCACGTAGCTTCTCAAAGAAGCGGAGACGGTGACAGGCGGACTCCCAGCGACCACAGTTCTCGATGGCAGTAGTCCGCAAAGTGCACTCACAATGATTCGGGCACTCGGGGACAGGCGGGCTCCCAGCAGCAGCAGCACGCGGCTGCGGCGGCCCGGGCTGGTGGTGGCGATGACTCTCGTCGTGCAGCTCCGTGGTGGGCTCGTGGCGGCAGCAGCGTTCTCCTAGCTGCGGCGGCCCAAGGGACGATTCACGATGGTGCAAGGTTGACAAAGACGCGGGCAATCAGCGGCAGCAGCTCTCTCTTAGCTGCGGCGGCTCACAGGACAAATCACGATGATGCAAAGTTAGCGAGGGTGCGAGCACTCAGCGGCGGCAGCTCTCTCTTAGCTGCGGCGGCTCACAGGACAAATCACGATGATGCAAAGTTAGCAAGATGGGAGCACTCAGCGGCGGCAGCTCTCTCTTAGCTGCGGCGGCTCACAGGACAAATCACGATGATGCAAAGTTAGCAAGGGTGCGAGCACTCAGCGGCGGCAGCTCTCTCTTAGCTGCGGCGGTTCACAGGACAAATCACAATGATGCCAAGTTAGCAAGGGTGCGAGCACTCAGCGGCGGCAGCTCTCTCTTAGCTGCAGCGGCTCACAGGACAACTCACGATGATGCAAAGTTAGCAAAGGTGCGAGCACTCCGCGGCAGCAGCTCTCTCTTAGCTGTGGCGGCTCACAGGACAAATCACGATGATGCAAAGTTAGCAAGGGTGCGAGCACTCCACGGCAGCAGCTCTCTCTTAGTTGCGGCGGCTCACAGGACAAATCACGATGATGCAAAGTTAGCAAGGGTGCGAGCACTCAGCGGCGGCAGCTCTCTCTTAGCTGCGGCGGCTCAAAGGACAATCCACGATGTGGCACAACTAACACAAGTGCGGGCCTCCAGCGGCGGCAGCTCTCTTAGCTGCGGTGGCCCACAGGGTTTCAGCGAAGGTTCTGAGGATTCAAAATAAGGCGGGTACTCAGCGGCGGCAGCTCTCTCTTAGCTGCAGCAGCACGCACAGCTTCAGCGAAGGTTCTGAAGGTTCAAATTTAAGGCGGGCACTCAGAGGCGGCAGCTCTCTCTTAGCTGCGGCGGCCCACACAGTTTCAGCAAAGGTTCTGAAGATTCAAATTTAAGGCGGGCACTCAGCGGCGGCAGCTCTTTCTTAGCTGCGGCGGCCCACATAGTTTCAGCGAAGGTTCTGAAGATTCAAATTAAGGTGGGCACTCAGCGACGGCAGCTCTCTCTTAGCTGCGGCGGCCCACACACAGAGTTCACAAGGGTTACCAGTCCGCGTTCCTCACAGTAGGACTAGAGGTTCCGGATTACTCGACGGAGGCCTCACCTGCAAGTAGAATTCCTAGCAAAGGGATTCGGGCGGCTGACGGGGTGAAGTCTAATGTCCGTGAGACTTCAGCAGGAGGCGCTCTCAATTCAGGCCCTTGGGTAGTTTCTTCAGAAAGCTTGGTGAAAGTTTCAAAGTCCTTTCCTCTGTCCGCTCGGACAGAGTTTCGGCTTGACATCCAGAAGGAACACACTTGAAACAGGTTTCAGCGCAGCGTTTTATACCTAAAAAGTCTTTGTTCTCTGCAGTCACAAATCACTGCATCCAGCCAGAACCAGTTCGGTGGGGTCGGGGAGCACTTGGTTTACGAGGTGACATCCTGCCCTTTAAGAATCTGGGGGTCTGCTATCAGACGCCCAGTGGGAGATGGAGCCATCATTCACCTTGCCAGGCACGGCCCTGCTCGGATCAAAGAGTCACCCCTCCCCATACTCTAAATGCCGATCTCTCTCTCCAGCCAGGTCTGACTCAGCTGGCCCTGCTGCTCCAAAACCAGACGGCCAATACACACGCTAGCAAAGCCTAGAGGAAAGCTTCAGGCCAGAAAATACCTTGTTTCTAGTAGAGGCATTTTCGAACACGGGCTACGCTAATAATCCTTACTAAAAGATGCATCTCAATGTTCTGAGCTTAAACATATCAAATTCGACGTTCCTATCAGGTTCCTGGGGGCAGGTAGGATTAAGGCATGTAATACTCAGCCTGCAATAAATGAGAACGGGTGGCCTCGCAATAGTAAACAGTGAAATGGAGAGTAACTCGCTATTAGAACATGCTACACAGACATACTTTAAAAGCTGCTTCGGTGGGTAGCGCAAATCAGCGCTGCCGTCCCACCAGCAGTATTTGTCTACCAGCCCTGGGCACACACAGTGCACTGATACTAGGGACTGACAGGTAAACCAAACGAGCCAATTATGATTATCCCAATTCATACAGTTATCTTTACACAGGGAGCATTCGCGCTGTGTCACTGATTGGCAGTGGCACAGCGCCCAGAGCATCTAAATCCAGCCAACATAAAAGGTCAGAAGCGAAAAGAGGAAGGGAGACCCGCGCCAATGATGCCAGGTCTAACACTTGTCCCATCCAGCTGAAATGTGGGGAGAACTAACCATTCCCTTGGGAGTTCTCATCACTAAGGCGGAAAAACCTGGACAGACCGTCAGCATTGGCGTGCTCTGTACCAGGGCGGTGTTCCACCGTGAAATCCATACCCTGTAGGGAAATGGATCACCTCAACAACTTGGGATTCTCACCCCTCATATGCATCAACCTTCTAAGGGGCCTGTGGTCTGTCTGAACCCGGAAGTGAGTCCCAAACAAATATGGCCTCAGCTTCTTCAGTGCCCAGACCACAGCAAATGCCTCACGCTCAATTGCCCTCCACCTCTGTTCCCGGGGAAGTAACCTCCTGCTTAGGAAGGCTACCGGTTGGTCTAGTCCCTCCTCATTGATCTGTGACAGAACAGCCCCTATACCATGCTCTGAGGCGTCTGTCTGGACAACAAATTCCTTTGAAAAGTCGGGCGCCTGAAGCACGGGTGCAGTGCACATGGCAGTCTTCAGGGCGTCAAAGCGTTCTGACAGGTGTCAGTCCAGTTTACCTTCTTTGGCTGCTTCTTAGAAGTCAGCTCAGTCAAGGGTGCAACAATGTTACCATATCCTTTGACAAACCTCCTGTAGTACCCTGTGAGTCCTAAGAAGGCTCTCACCTGCGTCTGAGTCTTGGGGAGTTCCCACGCCAGGATAGTTTCAATTTTGGGCTGAAGGGGCGCCACCTGGCCGCTCCCCACCTGGTGCCCCAAATACACTACAGAACCCTGCCCAATCTGGCACTTACTGGCTTTGATTGTGAGGCCTGCCTTCCGCAGTGCCATCAATACCTCCCAGAGGTGGCGCAGGTGGTCCTCCCAAGAGGAGCTAAACACCGCAGGTACGCCTCGGAAAAGTGACATAGTGAAATCTACAAGATTTCACGCAGTCACTTTTCCGACGCTGGTGCGCCAAATCCTTACACCTGCTTCAAGCAGGCGTAAGGATTGATGCACCATGTTAGGGATAGGGAAGGTTGGAACAGTGCTGGAGTTGCGTCGCGCTTGCGACACGACTTCAGCACTGCGCCAACCTTCCGCCGGCAGATGCGTCACGCATCTGCTTATCCTTGCGCCACGATGCGCCGCATTGTAAATGCGGCGCATTGGACGTGGCGCAAGGGTAAACTTGCGTGACGCATTTTCCCTGGCGCATCCCTGCTGATATTCAGGGATGCACCAGGGAACGTAAATATGCCCCCGCAATGTCATCCAGGTAGGCGGCACTGAAGTCTTCCAGCCCAACCAACACCCTGTTGACCAGCCTCTGAAAGGTTCCCTGTCAACAAGAGGATAACCTTCAAGCTCCTCACCCACGCACACAAAGCACTCCACAACTCCGGACCAGCCTACCTCAACAGACGACTCAGCTTCTACACCCCCACCCGCCAGCTCCGCTCGACCAGCCTCGCCCTCGCCACAGTCCCCCGCATCCGGAAAACGACCGCCGGCGGCAGATCCTTCTCCCACCTCGCCGCCAAGACCTGGAACACCCTCCCCACCAACCTCCGACAGACCCAAGACCTACTGGCCTTCAGAAGACTCCTCAAGACCTGGCTCTTCGATCAGTAGCAGCACCACCCCCTCTTCCCCCAGCGCCTTGAGACCCTCGCGGGTATGTAGTGCGCTTTATAAGTGACATGATTGATTGATTGATTGGCAGGGGCATTCTTCATTCCAAAGGGCATCACCCGGAACTGGTAGTGCCCATCGGGTATGGAGAAGGCTGACCTCTCCTTTGCTCCCTCGGTCAAGGCGATCTGCCAATACCCAGACGTCAAATCAAATGTGCTGAGGTATTTTGCAGCCCCTAACCGATCTATGAGCTCATCAGCTCTGGGGATGGGGTGCGCGTCAGTCTTCGTGACTGAATTGAGGCCCCGATAGTCCACGCAGAACCGAAGTTCTGGGGTGGTACCAGGCGCTGCAGCTTTTGGTACCAGGACCACTGGGCTGGACCAAGGGCTGCTAGAGGACTCAATCACCCCAAGGGCAAACATTTTGGTAACCTCATCCTTAATGTAGGCCCTTACCCGGTCAGTCACTCGGTAAGCCTTCTGCTTAATGGGAGGGCTGTCCCCGGTGTCCACGTCATGGACACACCAATCAGTGACACTAGGTACCAGGGAGAACAGATCACTGAATTGCCCCAACAGTTGGCGACAATCACCCTGCTGCTCAGGGGTCAGTGTGGTGGAGAGGACCACACCCTCCACTGACCCATCTCGCTCCCCTCCACACAGGAGGTCAGGAAGGGGCTCGCTCTCCTCCTCCATCCCAGCATCTGTGGCCAGAAGCATGCCCACTTCAGACCTCTCAAAGTGGGGCTTCAGGCGGTTAACATGCAGGACCCGCAAGGGGTTCCTGGGAGACTGCAAGTCCACCACGTAGGTAACAGGACTCTTGCGCTCCACCACCTCAAAGGGGCCGGTCCACCTATCCTGGAGCGCACAGGGCTCCACGGGGGCCATGACCCAAACCTTCTGTCCAGGCTGAAACTCGATCAGAGTGGCATTCTGATCGTGCCAGCGTTTCATCTCTTCCGGGCTGGTTTCCAGGTTTGACTCAGCAAGTTTCCTGAAATGCCGAGTCTGGTTCCTGAAGGCCAGCATGTAACTAAACACATCCTGGGGAGGTTTCCTGGGAGATTGCTCCCAGCCTTCCTTGACCAGACTCAGAGGCCCTCTTACCGGGTGACCATAGAGCAGCTCAAAGGGACTGAACCCTAAGGACTTCTGTGGCACCTCACGGTAAGCAAACAACAGGCATGGCAAGAGGACATCCCACTTACGCCTCATGGGCTCGCCTAGGCCCATAATCATGCCCTTAAGGGTCTGGTTGAATCTCTCAACCGGCCCATTACCCTGGGGGTGGTAAGGAGTGGTGAACTTATACGTTACCCCACACTCCTCCCACAGAGACTTCATGTACTTGGAGATGAAGTTAGTTCCCCTATCGGACACCACCTCTCTGGGGAATCCCGCACGGGAGAAAATCCCCATCAGTGCCCGTCCCACCACGGGGGCCGTCACTGTCCTGAGCGGGATGGCCTCAGGGTACCGGGTGGCATGGTCCACCAAGACCAGGATGAACCTGTTGCCCATGGCTGTCTTGGGATCCAGAGGCCCCACAATATCAATGCCCACTCTTTCGAATGGGGTGCTCACCACATGAAAGGGCTGTAGTGGGGCCTTAATCTTCCCCCCACTCTTCCCACTTGCCTGGCAAGTCTCACACGTCCTGCAGTGAGCATCGGAGCTCCTGCGCATCTGGGGCCAATAGAAGTGGGTGACCAGCCTGTCAAAGGTCTTGGTCTGCCCCAGATGTCCAGCCAGTGGCACATCATGAGCCAACCCCAGTAGGAAGGTCCTGAAGCGCTGGGGCACCACCAGCACACGGGCTGACCCAGGCTCAGCAACCTTAGGCTCGCTGTAAAGGAGGTCGTTCTCCCAATAGATCCAATGTGACCCTGTCTGGTCACCTACTGCCTGGGCGGCGGCCTGTCGCCGCACCCCTCAAGAGAAGGGCAGGTTCTCTGCTGCTCGCAAAATTCCTCCCTGGAGGGCCCCCCCTTCCTGCTGCCAATGGGTCAGCTCTGGTAGGTCCCCCAGTTCGGCCACTTGTTCCCCTGTAGGTTCCAGGGCATCCCCCTCAAGGTCTGCTCCCTCCGGGACCGTGGGAACCGCGGGGGCCGGTTTCCCGTGCCCCCAACCCCTTCTCTTTGAGGCAGGGGCCTGGGCCATACTTTCAGGCTCCAGACCCTCCTGAACATCCTTCTGAGCTGTCATGGACCGAGTGGTCACACACGCCCACTCAGGCAAACCCAACATTTCCAAATGAGACTTTCTCTCCACCGTAGCCCACGGGGAGTTCTCCAGATCGTCGCCCAACAGACAGTCTACAGGCATGGTGGCCCTCACAGCCACTTGAAGAGTTCCTTTGACCCCCCCCCACTCGAAGGTAACCTGAGCCACTTCACACTGGCTCTCTGAGTTGTCTGCTGACACTACGGGGCAGAATGCATGGGGGACAACTTGCTCTTTGGACACCAACCGGGAGCTGACAGCAGTCACACTAGCTCCGGTGTCCCTGAGAGCCTCCACCCTATGGCCATTGATGGTCACCCACTGCCGGTACTTCTGGGTGTTGGTCGGCAGTGTGGGGTTAGGGACCTTCTCGAAGTCCCCTAGCGAGACTAGGGTTAACTCTACGGGATCCCACCCACCTTGGACCTCCATTTCCTCCCCCCAGGGCTACACTGGCAATCTGGCGGGATGGTGTACGGGGTGGTGCACGAGGGGATGCATAGGGGTCCCTCTGGGGATCATAATACCGGTGGCCCACTTGACCACACTTGAAACAAGTAAGGGGCCCCCTATGAACAGGCCTACCTGTCGGGGACACTGGCTTCTTCTCAGGGGGAGGCTGGGACACCACTGCTTGGTTCCCTTGGGAATTACTTTGGGGCCCTCTCTGGAACTCCCTCTGTTTACCCTTGTCCCCCCCACTTTTCTGCTGTGGACCCTGCCCACCTCAGGCGAAGTCTCCCACAAAACCTTTGCGGACCCGGGTGTTCACCCAGCGGTCCGCCTCCTCAGCAAGCTTCCTATGGTTAGTCAGCTTGCTATCAATCAGGTGCTGGCGTAGCTCTGGAAAACAGTTACTGGACAAATTCTCCCACGCAAACAAATCATACAATTGCTCGAAAGTTTCCACTTTGCTACCTTTTATCCAGCGATCCATTGCTCTGCAGAAAAAAGACACATATTCAACCCACGTGGTACCCTCTAACTTCTTACAGGTCCTAAACCTCTGCCTGTACATTTCCGGGGTCAAACCATAACGGGTCATCAAAGCTTCTTTCATATGGGCATACACCATCCTGCTCTCCTCAGGCAGGTCCAACAGGGTATCCCTACCATCACTCACAAAGCGCCCCCACAATCCCGCTCCCCAATCCTGCTCAGGGACCCGGTGGGACACCATTGCTATCTCATATGCGGCAAACCATTGCCCAATGTTTTGACTAAATGTGGGTTGAAATGATTTTTCTTCGGATTCTTTTCATGATTCTTCAGTTTTAGACACTCCTCCTGCACGGATCTGTGTTTTCTTTTCATGGCTGAAACACACGTATCTGGTCCCACCTTGGATATATGTTTGGATAGCACTTTCCTTAGTTTTTCTAGTCCTGTGGATTGGATTTTTGACAGTTTTTTTCTTGCTGATTAATGGACACTACCTTCCAGAATGCTCTGCTGCAGAATTGGTCGACGGTGTGTTGGACCCCCACTCCTGTTCGCATAAGCTGAAAAGGGACTTGTCCCTCGTGAACATTTCAGCTGTTCCAGTGACAGATGGAATTGTTTGGGATAAAGTTCCTTACCACATATTTGGTCCCACGGAGATCCTCCAGATATCATATGTGTTTAGAGTTTCTATGGGGGATGTAATAGTACCTGAATTATATTCAGAAGATTGGGATGTTGAAACTAAAAACTCTATACTCTCGAAGCTGGAATATTATACTGTTTTTGAATCAGAGGATTTGTACCTTAATTCTGCTAGGTATGGCGAGATGTTCTTTAACCACCATTATGGACATCATTATTTTCATCGAGCAAGTGTTCAACACACACTTTTTAATTACACACAATGGGAACATTGTCCCACTCCCCCACAGATGGATGTCATGTTTGTTTTTTAGATTCCACACCAGTGTTTAAAACTAACTGTAACTAAAGATAAGAGAGAGGGGGTACTTGGAGCAAATAAAGGTCCAGTGCCCATGCTCCAAGTGTAAGTATTCTACAAGAAAGGGGGGTTATTGTTCCTACAAAAGATCAAAAGAAAGAGAAGGGTTCAAGTTGTAGATAAGCTTGTGCTGGACAGTCAACAAGACTGTTCCTTGTTGCCCTCACACATCCCAAGGGATGTCCTGCTTCATCATAGGGCAGATGCTCCTTGTCCGGCCGGCACTGCAATGCCCTACGGGCCCTCTGAAGGGGCACTTTAGCGGAGATCTTTTGGTTTTCTTGCCATATGATGCATGTGAGAGAATGCTCATAAGGAAATGAGTGGGTATAAAATTGGCATGGGGATATCGGTACTATGTTTTTTTAATGGGTGGATTTCCCTGTCAGATTAAAAAAACAGGTGGGTTGGTGCTACTTGGTGGGTTACAATGTCCCTTAGTAGTCAGGTATGAATGTAAGTGAAAAAATTAAATGGGTCAACATGTTTCGCGCCCTTACTGGTTTCAGAAAAAGATCCCTTGCACTTCATCAGGACCAGAAAAAATGTGTATAATAAATATTCCACCCCCAATATGGTTCAGTAGAGAATGGTCCCCTTCTAGTAGGGAGGTACCGACTATTGGATCCTATCTCTGCTTGTCCAACCTAGATCACCAAAAGAAGAAAACAAACAGAAAGAGAAAACACATCAGTGTTACAATGTTTATGGCGTAAGAGCTCCTTATCAGCTAGACGGTCCCATAGAGTGGATCACTGTGTGTGTCTGGCACTGGACTGAACACCAGACATCAAAAGATAAAAATAGCAAGCGATAAATCATGCAAAACCTTTGCCTATAAAAGTAGGAGTAAGTTCTATGTCTTCTATACACTTAATAAACGAACCCGCAAACACCAAATTATGATCATCCAAGATCAAACTAAGAAAGTCTCCTTGTCTGGAGTCTCTAGATGTCGTTGATTATCTAACTTATACGCATCGTCCATGGAATTAACATAACAGGGCTGTATATTAGAATTCTCTATTAAAACCACTACATATAGTTGACATTTTTATCAGCTTAGGCATCCAAAAAGGACTTTAAGGCCAATAAATGCTTAGGAGCCTTTGCCTGGAGATTTGAGTCATAGAAGTTAAGCAATAGAATATTTGGGGCTTTTTTAAGTTGACCACTAACAAATATGAGGTTCCCATATCAGTTTTACAATTAGGGCCTGATTTCAATGTAGGGCGGAATTCCTTCCGCCTGACACGACTCGGTCCAGGGACCAACCAACACCCGGTCGGTGGTCCCGACCGTCTCATTAGGATGTAACTAAACACTGTTCGGTCGCATTCCTATATTTCACTATGGGAGCATGCAATACGGCCGTAAAACGGCTGTAATGCATGCTCCCATAGTGAAATGGGAGGTGCCGTTCATCCCTGCACCCCGTGGCAGACACCACAAGGTGCCTGCCTCAAGGTGCAGGCATCAACAGGGGGGGCACCATAGGTGCCCCCCTCTGCCTCCAACCGGAGGCTGTGCACCAAAGATGGCCTTGCTGGTGCCCCCCAAACGGGATTTCTGACATGGTTTCCATGTCGGACAGGTCGTCATGGAAACCATGTCAGAAACGTTCATTGTAATCTCAACTGCGGAAATGCCCGCCCTTGAGATTACTAGCCGGCTTCCGACTGGCGGATGGGCTATCCGAGCCCGTCGGAAGCCAGCCGGAATGACGGGCCGGTTTCCTTTCCAACCGCCTCCATCATAACAAGGCAGTCGGAAAGGAAACCGAGCAGCCCATTACGATGCGGCCCTGAAGACTCCGACAGCAGGTTGGAGCCTTTACGGCCCGCATCGTAATCGGCCCATAAATGTCTAAAGATATGAGTTGTTATCCCTCCCCTCACTCTACCAGACACAGAGGGCCTAGAAGGACAAAGGATTGAGCTATAACTATCCATATAAAAGGAATTAACTGTATTCTATGTTTCCTGCAACCCACCAATATTAAACCCTTTAATAAAGTTACACCATGTTGGATCTGATTTCTTATACCCTATGCTATAGAGCTTAATGAGTGTATTTCAGTGGCGGCTCCTCGAGGGAGTGCTGTGGGGAGGTGGGGGCGGGGGAGGGTCTGGGTGGGGGGTAGTAAACTCCGGCATACGGCCGAACGGAGTTAAGTAAATAAATAAATAAATAAAACGAATTACATTGCGCGCGCCGCATCGCCGATTTGGCATTGCAGCGCGCAATGTAATTTGTTTTATTTATTTATGTACTGAACTCCGTTCGGCCGTATGCCGGAGTTTACTACCCCCCGCCCCGCCCCACCGCCCTGCGGCACTCCATCGAGGAGCCGCCACTGGTGTATTTGAATTATGTCCCACGACAGATAGTTGAGTTATTAACAAAGGAACTTCCATATCCTGCATAGGTAATAAAATTCTGCCAAAAACATTTTGTCAGTCATTAGGTGTACACTTAATAACTCTATGCTGTATATTACAATGGTGTCATCAGTGATGTCATTTAAGATGTAATCAGTGATGCCATCAATATATCAAACAATCGATAGCTAGAGAGACAGACGGAGAGAGATAAATAAATCGACAGACAGACTTTTAGATAGATAGATAGATAGATAGATAGATAGATAGAAAGATAGATAGATAGATAGATAGATAGATAGATAGATAGATAGATAGATAGATAGATAGATAGATAGATAGATAGATAGATAGATAGATAGATACTAAGTTTGTTTTAAGGGAAGCTATGTTTAATATATCAAGTGCAAATAATGTGATCAACGCATAAGGATCTTGATAATCTGCACAAGGTACGTCTGAATGATGAAAGCAAATGTCATAGGTAGAACAAAGATCACCTGTACAGGTCTTGTGCAAGGATGTACAGGCAAACTAGCATTTTACCCCAATCTGTTATATGAATGGAAGCAACCTGAGGCCCCCCCACACGGTTGGTGCCCTAGGCGAAAGACTAGCATTGCCTTAACGCAGAAGTCTTGAGAATGTTCCGTAGGATCCAATCGATCCAATCGTCTTGGATGACGGCAACAAAAGCTGGCAGAAAACACAACAAATGTAAGTCTCTGAGGCTTGAGTGACCCATCTATTATAAATTCCCTTTTGAAGCAATTATTCTGTTCCATAGCCAGTTGTGCAGCCTGCCACCTCGCCTCCACATCACTGGTATAATTGCGGGTTTGGGTTTACAAAGCACGGTCCAGCTGCACCTGCTCTGCCTTTGTCAGTCGGTATGATTGAAAACAGCTAAAAAAAAGTACATTTTCAGAAAACAAGGAAACAAAATGCAGAAGGCTCTGCTTGTGGCCTCGTTGCAATCTCGTATCTGCATTCAATCAACATATTGTTAGATGGAGGGATAATGTGTAGTACCAATTGAACTGTAAGCTCTCTTTCCTTTGAATAGAAATTGTATCTGCCAGCTGTCCCTTTCTCTCAAGATGAATGTCTGTCACCATAATTCAGAATCACAAGTCAAACAAAGCAGGTAGATAAAGCAATGCAACACATGGGAGAGCTGCAATACCTGTACACATTCATACATAGTTTCCTCACCTCAGTCTATTTGTGAATTCAGCACTGACCTTTAATCTACTTCTATCTTTCTGTCTCTCTGATACTCTCTCTCTCTCTTTCATTCTCTCTCTCTATGGCTTCACAAAATCTTGCTCACGACATAGCCAGAAAAGAAGGAGGCATAGAGAATAAAAACAAATTGGCTGCATACAATACACATATTGGAACCCCATTCAGAGGGCCACAGGGGAAGCAGGGGCTGCTGGGCCCAACCGTGGGGGTTGAGGTCTTTCAGTCCTGATGTCCAAGAGCCCAATTTACTATGGATCCTGAGCAATTGGACCAAGTAGCCCTTCAGAATTGGACTTTCAGTAGTAGCTCAGGTGTGGCAGTCCAAGGCTTCTCTGGAAGGTAGAGTCAGGGGGCGAACACAGGCTTACAACTCAAAATACATGCAGCAGCAATAAAGGATTGCCCAGTCCAATACTTGCTTTTGTTATAAAAAAAAGTATTTATCCATGATTACAAAGTAAAGTATGAAATTCAGAAACAGTACACACAGTCCTCTGAGGTCAGAGCTCTAGTGTTTCATTGGCGGATCCCTGAGTTCCACTTCCCTCAAGCTAGCAGTAGTGGTTATTCCCCATTCACTATTCAGGTTAAGGCTCAGTAGTTGTCAAAGTCTCAAGAGTCCCACTCCAACTCTGTATTAATGTCAAAAGTGTTCGAGTGCTGAAGCGCTATCTGGCAAGCAAATTCCCATGGAGCCGATTGGCCTGAAATCAGTCTTACTCGCACCAGTAGGATTCGAGTGACTGGAGTCTCTGAGCGTGTACCCTCTGCAGGTGCTGGAGCTGCAGCAGCTGTCTCTGGTAAGTTTCATACGTGCGGCCCAGCGAGTTCCTTACATACGGTCCTGCAGAGACAAGAAGATGTTCTTGAAGCTCCTCCAGGCTGGGTAAGTTCTTTGGTTTGTCCTAAGGGTAGTGGGTGGGGTTGTACTAAGATTCTTGCGCTGGTCCTCAGTCACAGTTCAGCCTGCTAGGATCACCACGGTGGCCTCTCTCCTCAGATGACTTTCCCGACCAGGTCACACTTCCTTCTTGCTCCCAGTGGCCCCCACTAGCATAAGGGATCAGTGTTTCTGCACTGCTCCCGGGCTCTGACCCAATCAGCATATTGATTCTCTTCACAGGGGACCCACCTGGCATACTGGGTCAACGGCTTACCACCATACACGGGATATGGCCTGGTCACTGACTTCAAACTGCAGATGAGCGATGACCTGTTTGGTGCAGCAATGATCATGGCTCACTTCACGGCAGTTCTACTCTGGTAAATGAGGGTCACTGACCCAATCAGTGCAGCAATGATCTCCTCACACTTTGCTACGGGGATCCACTCACCAGGATTCCCCACTGGACTTCTCTCCCTCTAACGCTGTCCTCTTTCTAAATGGTCACACTGGTCTTGGCAAGCAGGCAAGGACTGGTGTTCTGGACTCTAGGGTAGGTGGTCTTGGATTCCCTGGGTGATGTCTCCTCACCCAGATGGGAGACAAGCAGGTCTTGGGCCTCAGTCCAGGCCACAGGCATAAGTCTTGCCGAGCTACTCATCCTCACACAATCCGGCTGGCTGCTTGACAGTTGACAATTTTTAGGATCTCAAGCTCCCTTTCTGATAGTCCATTTTAAAACATCATATTTGATTTAGACTCTGAGGCCCCCATTTACAAACAAGTCACACAACGCAACAAGACACCTTGACAGGGAGAGGGCAAGAATGTGCCATATCCACTAACATATGGTGCATTCCTGCTCTCCCTGCACTGGTGCACACAGAGCAGCCTAGCACCAATGTAGGTACCCTTGCCCCATGGTCCGAGGGTTACTGCATTATAGGCAGGACTGTTTCTGTGCAGTAAGGGTCCTCCTTCCTGGGCATTAACAATTCTCTGAGGTTTTTGTGCTTTCGGTGTATGCTGCAGAATGCAGCACACAAAGAAAGAGGAAAAAACGAGGAGAAATAAACATATTTCTCCTCGTTACGCCTCACCTAGGAAGGCATAGCATTTTGAAGCATTACCAGGTTTACTTTTGTAAGTAAATCTGTGAATGTGCCAAAAACCATGGGTGGATGCGTGGGACCTCCAACGTTACACCCATGGGCCGCCTTCCCAAGGCAGAATAACGCAAGGCAGCGACCTTGTGCTGTCTTCCATTACTCCAGATTTACCATGCCATGCAAAGCCAAACAACGTGGATTCTGCATGGCATAATAAATTTCACTGCAAAAACAACAGTTGATGGACAGAATGCAGAACAATGTCATACATTCACCCCAGTACAGAGATCTGGGCCTAAATCCATCGTTTTTTTGCTCACCATGCCATTCCAGTTTGAACCCAGCCATATGCAAATCAGTCTTGACCCTGTGCCTCATGGGAACAGTCCAGCCCGAACTGCCAAGCCAGGTCCTCCCTGGACTGGAAACAAGCATCCTAGGACCGGTTTCGTGGTTTTACCCCTCTTCAGCCACGATAGCTTGATTCCAGTGGCATGGAGAGCACAGGACCCACGTCTGGGCATACCCGTCCCACTCGGGGTGACAAATGCAAAAACAACGGTTGATGGACAGAATGCAGAACAACGTCATACATTCACCCCAGTACAGAGATCTGGGCCTAAATCCATCGTGTTTTTGCTCACTGTGCCATTCCAGTTTGAACCCAGCCATATGCAAATCAGTCTTGACCCTGTGCCTCATGGGAACAGTCCAGCCCGAACTGCCAAGCCAGGTCCTCCCTGGACTGGAAACAAGCATCCTAGGACCGGTTTCGGGGTTTCACCCCTCTTCAGCCACGATAGCTTGATTCCAGTGGCATGGAGAGCACAGGACCCACGTCTGGGCATACCCGTCCCACTCGGGGTGACAAATGCAAAAACAACAGTTGATGTACAGAATGCAGAACAATCTCATACATTCACCCCAGTACAGAGATCTGGGCCTAAATCCATCGTTTTCTTTGCTCACCATGCCATTCCAGTTTGAACCCAACCATATGCAAATCAGTCTTGACCCTGTGCCTTACGGGGTTGTCTCACTGTGTGTTGCCTTGCTTGACACAACAGCCACACAAGCCCTTTGTAAATCTGGGCCTGGGTCTTTAAAGTTTATGTTGGTGGTCTGCTTCTTTTCGAAGTGCCCTCTCCTCTGCTCTCTCTTTTTCCTAAAAGCAACCTGTCACAGCAGGAGCGACCCCACCTCTAATAGCCACTCAACACAGGCTATGGGAGTGACTAGAGGTTCACACCTGGAAGTCAGCCACAGTGATATATGTATCAAAAGGTTACCCCATGGCTTCAGCTTACCTTTTATTGTTCTTTTATCAGCCCCATTTCCTTCTTGAGTTATGCCCAGGCCCCTTACTTGTGACCTCTCTCTGAACCAAAGAACACCCTTTGAAGTGTGTTGGAGAGCCTGGCTCTCCTTTCTTTCAGTGAGCCCTTCCAAACATACAGGAATGCAGCAATACACAAATCTGTCTGGTGGGGAGGATTCCTCTACCTCCTCTCGTCATAGCTCACCATGAAGCCCTCGGTCTCCCAAAATGGAACCCATAGTCTTCCATGTGCTGTACCATTCATAGGCACACATACACCTAGCTACCAAAGCAACAAGAGATACCCCTCAAACCAAGATGACAGGGTTCTGCAAACCAAAAAAAACAAACTTCCCCTGGTAACAGAGTAAGCAACCAAACAATCACTCAATCGTCAGACAAAACAACATATTCAATTTAACCCAATACCACAGGGAGTTTGAAAAAACATGCACGTTTTTAATAATTTTCTTTTTTTTAAATTCTTACATTTAAAAATCTCATTGCATAAAGACACAAATACACCAACACAACAGATATACAAAATATATGCACAATACAAAAAGGGGAGAAATTCCAAGACGGTCCTATTCGCCTTGTACAATAGATGCACTCATACTACTTTTGTCACTGGATTTCAATAGGTACATTTAATGACATATGTACATCATCCATGCACTGTAGGTTGTGCTTTTAATTTTGTCGACGTGTTTCGGTGGCCCCAACATGTAAACGCCAACCTTCTTCGGGACTAATAAATATGTCTCTCCTCCCAACGATATCTATGAAAAACATATAATGTAAATCTTTAAATGTAAAAACATATGGCCAATGTAATACAAAATAAATTTTGAATATCTCCAGTGCAATTACAGAAAAATCCATTTAGTTAAACATCGCTTTTAAAATCCACACTAAAAACCAAACATATCCTGCCAATGTCCATGGTATTCCAGAATATTCATACGCCATTCAAATTTCCCACCTGTGGTGGAGGCCCATCACTTTCATAAATGGAACTCA
Source organism: Calotriton arnoldi (assembly GCA_963921515.1). NCBI lineage: Eukaryota > Metazoa > Chordata > Amphibia > Caudata > Salamandridae > Calotriton > Calotriton arnoldi. Next base: position 956,710 of record CAWUFW010001994.1, on the reverse strand, counting down.
ACTCTCCTTCCACTTACAGTGATGACAATATCTCATACACAAACAATTCAAAATCACGTAACTCCTGCTGAGGCTTTCATTCATACCAAGCCATGTTTGGTTAACTTTACCTCATTCACAATTGTTAAGGGACTCACACGTCCCACATGTACCCAGCACATCTATAGAGCATATACGCACTGCAGAGCACTACATCCTTCATATATTGTACCACTCACAGACACATACACCCAGCACATGCATATAAATATACGCACTGCATTCCACTACATCCTTTATGCATTGTACCATTCACATGCCCACATACACACAGCACATACATATAACATACATGCACTGCACAGTATTAAATTATCCCTGTATTGTACCATTCACAGGCACACATACACCCAACACATGTACATCATAGAAGCACTGCTCAGCAATACACACCTAACCAAAGTAGGCCAAGGGTGAATTAATCACACAGCAGCGGAACTTTAAATGAGTGAGCCTGTAGGCCTCACTCTGCTGACACAGGTAAAAAGGACCTATTCACTTCTCCTGATCTCTACACGGTATGCTGCCACCACCACTCTTGTGCTGCTTAACTCCTGATAAAGGCAGTAGCCTTTCACCGCTATGAGGGTAGTGCTTTGGGTACCCCTTCAAGTCCAAAAAGACCACAATTCGTGAGGCAGGCCTGTGTCATGATACACATGCGTGGTTGCCTATGACAACAAAAATTAGCATTAGGGATCCAGACATCAGTATCATGGGGCAGGGGGGGCACGTTCAGTACTATCCAAGGGACTTTTTCTATCCCAGCACATACATACACACACATACACACACACACATACACACTCTTGCACAGATAAAGAGGCATTTTGCACTCAAATTTTACCAGAATGGTTTCCTTAGGTAAAAAAGTTAACTCAAATGACTTTTTTGAGTTTGATGTGATGGTATGCTGATGAGAGATCGATCACACTGAAGACCCAGGCAAAAGGTATTACAGCTTCGCTTGAATCCGCTAGCGATCGCATTGCCCCTTTTAAGAAAATCAAGACTATGCGACCCCACGATGCACAACGATGGTTCTCCAACGATTTAAAATTAAAAAAACTTGCACTACGGCAAGCCGAACGTAGGTGGAGACACGACTACTCCTTGGATAAAAGAGCCTTCTATGTAACTCTGCTCAAAGATTATAAAAACGCAATCCTTCAGACTAAGGCAGATTATTTCTCTGCAAAAATTGTAAATTCGGCTAATAAGTCCAAAGAAATTTTCTCCATAGTCAAAGAACTCACTAACCCAGACAGGGTCATAGCGAAACCTGTTCCCACGCAATCCTTATGCGACTCGCTCAATTCTTATTTCATCAACAAAATTACTACGATCAAGGCTAGTATGCCTCCTGCCACCTCCTCCATGGCCCCCCCAGCTCCCAGCAAAAACTCACTTGTACTTAATCAAATTCCCCCAATCTCAAAGGAAACCTTCTTTGGTCTACTAAAAAAAGTTAGTTCTGGTTCCCCCACTGACTGTTGCCCACCCCATATTCTACGTGAGGCCTTCCTCACCTGCCCCGACCCCCCTTTCACTTCTCAATAATTCCCTTAAACTTGGTATTGTCCCCGACACCTTCAAAAGTGCTGAGATCATCCCGATTCTGAAGAAACCCAACTCGGATCCCTTGGTGCTCAGTAACTATCGGCCCATCTCCCTGCTGCCTTACCTGGGGAAAATCCTAGAAGCTCATGTGGCAAACTGCCTGAGTTCCTTCATCGAACAATCTCATTTCCTGGACTCTCACCAGGCAGGTTTTAGGCCAGCACATTCAACAGAGTCCGTCATCCTTGCAGTTATGGATGAACTCAGAGGGGGGATGGACAGAGGCCTCACCCAGGCCCTGATACTCCTGGATCTGTCAGCTGCTTTTGACACGGTCGATCATGATATTCTGATCGACCGTGTCAGCAATGCCGGGATACAGGTCCTGGCGTTGAAGTGGATTTCCTCCTTTCTCAGCAACCGTTTCCAAGCTGTTCGCCTTGCTAATTTCTCCTCCCAGAAAATGAAACTAACGTGTGGGGTCCCTCAGGGGTCTTCCCTCTCGCCCCTTTTGTTTAAATTATACCTACTTCCCCTGATCTGGTCTCTGCGCGAGAGAAAGGTCGTTACTTTCAACTATGCCGACGAGCTTCAGCTGGTGTTTGACATCAATCCTTCCATCTCCTCAGCGCTCAATTTCCAGTCTACGCTGAGTTTTATCAGTGTCTGGATGAATGACAACCAATTGAAATTAAATCCCGACAAAACTGAGCTCATTCTCACAGGTGGACCAGCAAATCCATGGAACGCTAATTTCTGGCCTCCTATGCTGGGTAGACCCCCACTAACAGCAACCTCTGTCAAGAGTCTAGGGATTGTGATCAGCAACGATCTGTCCATGAAGGCCCAGATAGGCTCAGTGGTCTCTGCGTGTTTTTTCCATCTTCGTAGAATCCGGAAGATCAGCAGATTTTTAACCACTGATGCCTTAACCTTGGTTACCCTTGCCCTGGTAATGTCGCGTATTGATTACGCCAACTCACTTTATGCCGGCATCCCCGCATATCAATTACAACGTTTGCAGCTGGTGCAAAACCATGCAGCCAGATTAATCGCTCACCAGCCCAGACGACACCACGTTAAACCCCTGATGAAGAGCCTTCATTGGCTTCCAGTGGCTAAACGCTGTGCCTTTAAGCTTGGATGTACCACCTTCAAAGCCCTAGCGGGGAACGACCCTACCTTCATCTCCTCCAGGATTCAGCGCTATACTCCCTCTTGAGAACTGCGCTCCTCCAACTTAAATTTGCTGACCACTCCCTTATTTAAACGCAAAAAACACGGGGGGCTCAGATTCGCGGTCTTGGCTCCGCAGCTCTGGAACTCGCTCCCTGTGGAAGTGAGGCTGACAGCCCCTTATGCACAGTTCAGGAAAATGCTTAAAACCTTTCTTTTTACCCAGGCATATCAGTAAGCCAACTGCTCTGCTGTCGCAGCTCCTCTCTTGCTCTTAGCGCCATAAAACCGTTTGGTGTACGTGCGCTGTATAAATAATTTTAACATAACATAACAAGACGTGTGCACCTGCCAGCATAGATACCTTTTCATCAATATTAGTTAGGGGCTACCTATTGACCCAAATATTTTTGGTGAGGTCGTGGTGATCGGTACATAAATTAATGTTTTACTATTTTTCAGCCAATACCAGCCATTCTGAGGATTAAATCTACCCTATCACACAGATTTTTTTTTGTTCCTCGAGTTCTGCCTTCAACAGTTCCATCATAAGATGTGAAATCTTCTGAACTTTGTGAACCACAAGTCTTGCTGTCTTTTTTAATACAATTTTATGTTCAAAGTCACTTATCAACTCTAATTTGTCATCAAACACCTCTAAAAACAGCTAGATCACATCCTCATCTTCACTCAATCTTGATATCCTCTTCACTAGTTAAGGTGAATTAGGGTTGAACATTATTCCCAAATCACGTTGATGGTGCCATCTCAGGGGCACATGACCAATCGGATCAACACAAAAAATATCAGACTGATATCAAGCTCTCTTAACGCAATAATAATCAATGCCGAAAATCATTTCCCAATTGCAATAGACCCTGAATCGGCCAAAACATACTTCTTTATCCCCCAGTGTAAGTCTGCATTTAATCTTTCAAATATGTTATTGTTTGCTCATGACGATGTCACCAGTGCCCTAAAAAATGTTCTTCACACAATTCTGGACTTCTTCCACCTGCCATATCAGAACTCTGCCTGAAGTCTCTGGCTCATTAGAGCTCATGCAGCCCTTCACATAATGGACATTCTTTCCAGACTTCCTGCATGAAACACTCCTAACTTAGGGGCCCATTACGATGGCGGGCGGAGGCCCCACCGCAGTGCTGGCGGTGGCGGAAAATGCCATTTTCCGCACGCCAGCAGTGGTTTCCACGCCCGCCATATTAGTATGGTCAAACACAGCCCATTTCCCGTCCGCTGCGGTGCGACGCGAACCGCCAGAAAAATGCACCTGCCACCTCGGTGGTGGGAGCCAATGGAGACCCACCGCCATGCGGAATGACGTCCCGACCGCCGTACAAATTAGGATGCCCCAAACAACCAGTTGCACCGCAGCGGAGAAACCGGCCAACCAGAGACGGCGGAAGCACGACAGCGGAGCGCGAAACCTGATCCCCGGTCCCAACCGCCCTGTCCCGACCGCAATGGATCCAGCTTTACACGTCTTCCCGGCGCTGTACCTGATACACCACCAGCAACTCATGCACCGTCGCAGACGTCGCCGCAGGTACGCAACAACACAACTCCGCACACAACAACAACACACAATGCATGGGCAGATACAGGGTTCCTGTCCACACCAGATACCCTGGTGGGAACAGGAACACATCCATAATCGTACCCACACATGTCCTACCTCTCACCAAATCACCCTTCCGCATCCAGGTCACCCACCAATCGCGATCGTGATGTAATGTCCCGGTCACATCACCGCAGCGGTGAAGACGTGGGAAAACATGCGCACAATGCAGAAGGCAGGGCCAGCGACAGGCATGGGCAGTGCACAAAGATCATAGGGCCACACCTCCACCCTCCACACAACAGTCCCCCACCCCAAACATGAAGGGACATGCCATGTGCTCCCCCTGTGCTCCCCCATGCACAATAACCAGCCAGGTGAACCCACACCCTGCACCACACACAAAACAACTAGGGAGACAGCACAGCAGGTGGGGCTGCAGAGGAACACACAGCACAGAAGCACAGTGCCAGGGCAACCCACACACCACACCTACACCACACTCATAGCAAGAAAACTGAGTCCAAGCACAAAATGAACACTCATACAGATAAGGAACAATCACTCAACTGGACACACAGCCTGCCAAGTCACACAGACATAGCCCACACTGACACACAGCCACATACACAGACCAGATGTCAGCAGCAATGGAGGACAACAAATAGGAAATCTAAAGTGAGGTGCACACAAATGGAAGGCCAAGGAGCAAACCCCCAAGCATGTGTACACCACATGCAAGAGAAGGAACATATAACAACACCCTTAGTCCATCAAATCACACATGGCTGGCACAGTGAGTGAAGTCAAACCAGTCACCTCAGTGCAACAACTCACGGAGACAGCAAGGCAACCCATGTACAGGCACAGGTATGACAGGAAGGGTCTGAAGTCAAACAGTGAACAGCCACATATCTGCATCCACCTACCTGACAGGTGTATGTCAGCAGCACAACACACAGGGCCCAATGTAACACTCCATGACTGTCAAACACAAGTAGGAACCTTCACACATACCCCACCCCCCTCACACCTGCAGCACACAACACCAGTGTCCAACACACAGAAGGGTGCCAATAATGTCCAGTCAATACACTGTCAAACAACCACACTCCCTGGGGAGTATCCACAAACATCACACACACATTTTGAGGGTGAGCAAGACATACATGACATTTCAATGTATGTTCAGGGGAAGACTCACTGTGTCCAACACTGCGCAGCCCTCAATGTCCTTGCCCTGTGAATGGCTCACTGTGTCATGGAGGTCACATTGAGGGACATGATCCTACAAACCCACACCCTTCTCACAAGGCCTGTCGTGTGCAATCTACAGGGCTGAGATGGCTCATTGATGGAGAGTCCTGGAAAGAAACCACACATGTGACATTCTGTACATTCAGTGATGTGTCCTTGTCTGCTTGGGCATTGACTGTGCAGGCCAGGTGTGATCACACTGAGGTCCAACATGGGGCATCAGAAATGTCACATGAAGGGACAATTTGAGAGCGTAAACAGTGCCTACCCATGCCAGTCTGTACACATGCTGGTGGAAATGGAAGGGGCTGTGCACAATAGTACGACAATCTGCTGTGTCATAGGTGAATTACCACCAAGAGTGTCACCCTCGGGTATTGACGTCCTGAGCATAGTGCTGAACTATAGATGATGCCAATTTTGAGTCAGACACAATTCCATCACTACCCTCTGGACGAAAAGCCTTGCTAATGCCACAGATGAGCCTGTGAAGGACATCAGGGACCCACACAGCCATTCACACAAGAAAATACTGTCCTGACTCATGCATTACCAACTGCTGCGTCACTGTATGGCTGACAAGACAATACATGTCCCTCCGTTTCTGATGTTCAGGCAGGGAAACGTCAGAAATAGGCTACACACCCCTTTCCCCTGGTGACAGCATGCTAGGCAGTGCATTACACAACCCCACACTCTCAGGCACATACTGCACCACATCAACGTCATGTGTGCACCCCCTGCACTCTCACTTCCACTCTGAAACACTTACCACGACATTTGGAGCACCATATAGCCTCCCATACTGTGTGAGCACCTCGTCCACCAGGACCTCCAGCTCCTCGGTGGCGAAGGGACTGGCACGGATCTTCTCAGTCCTCGCCATCACTGTGTCCAGGAGACAGGAGCAGCAGCAGTTGGTGGTGAGGGGTGGCAGGCAGCAGGCTCTGGAGACAGGAGCAGCAGCAGTTGGTGGTGAGGGGTGGCAGGCAGCAGGCTCTGGAGATAGGAGCAGCAGCAGTTGGTGGTGAGGGGTGGCAGGCAGCAGGCTCTGGAGACAGGAGCAGCAGCAGTAGGTGGTGAGGGGTGGCAGGCAGCAGGCTCTGGAGACAGGAGCAGCAGCAGTAGGTGGTGAGGGGTGGCAGGCAGCAGGCTCTGAAAGCTGTGGAAATGTGAGGCTCTCACCCACACATACCCCCCTGGGGTAGTTTCAGTGGTTCTAAGCTGCTGCAATTGGTGTTTCAGATCAGCCTTTTTCAAATGCATCCAATGACCGCCTCCGCGGTGGCGGAGCACGCCTACCGCGATTTTCAAAATAGCATTAGGCTACCGCGATTGCGGTTCCCATTGGCTGTAAGGGCATGGTCCATGGCGGTGACACACCGCAGGGGCCAGGCTGGCGCTACCGCGGTCGTGCATCTTTCAATTGCATGCAATGACCGCCTCCGTGGTGGCGGAGCACGCCTACCGTGATTTTCAAAATAGCATTAGGCTACCGCGATTGCGGTTCCCATTGGCTGTAAGGGCATGGTCCATGGCAGTGATCACCGCAGGGGCCAGGCTGGCGCTACCGTGGTCGTGCATCTTTCAATTGCATCCAATGACCGCCTCCGCAGTGGCGGAGCACGCCTACCGCGATTTTCAAAATAGCATTTGGCTACCGTGATTGCGGTTCCCATTGGCTGTAAGGGCATGGTCCATGGCAGTGACACACCGCAGGGGACAGGTGGTAGCTACCGCGATATGTGTGCCATGCCTTGCTGAGAATGACCGGGATTTGGGTGGCGGAGCATGCCAACCGCCATTTGGCAATGTGTATATGCCAGGCACTACCGCGATTGTGGCTGGGGCATTGGTGGTGACACACCGCAGGGGACAGGCGGTAGCCACCGCGATATGTGTGCCATGCCTTGCTGAGAATGACCGGGATTTGGGTGGCGGAGCATGCCAACCGCCATTTGGCCATGTGTATATGCCAGACACTACTGTGATTGTGGCTGGGGCATTGGCGGTGACACACCGCAGGGGACAGGCAGTAGCCACCGCGATATGTGTGCCATGCCTTGCTGAGAATGATCCGGATTTGGGTGGCGGAGCATGCCAACCGCCATTTGGCCATGTGTATATGCCAGACACTACCGCGATTGTGGCTGGGGCATTGGCGGTGACACACCGCAGGGGACAGGCAGTAGCCACCGCGATATGTGTGCCATGCCTTGCTGAGAATGACCGGGATTTGGGTGGCGGAGCATGCCAACCGCCATTTGGCCATGTGTATATGCCAGACACTACCGTGATTGTGGCTGGGGCATTGGGGGTGACACACCACAGGGGACAGACGGTAGCTACCACGATATGTGTGCCATGCATTTGAGCCAGTGACCGTGATTTGGGTGTCAGATCACCTTGACAGCACTTATGGACACGTCATGCAGTGTGAATGGCCAAAGGCAAGTCCTCCACAGTGCACAGTAGACACATGATTCATGGCACAAGATTGTGCACTCAATGGCAATTTGACCTTTACCCCACTGCTGACTGCACATGCCATGTTGTTGTATATGATTTGGAACATTGGCATGTACTCACTCACATGTCACTTGTGATTTTCTGGGCATGTACACAGAACAGTGTTGTGATGGACTCTACAATGGGTACACATGTCAATGTGTGGAAGGGCTGAGCAACTTACAGTGATGAATGTCTCACTACAGAATGTGCAGATTTGACTGTTTACTTTTCATGGCTCATGCACATACTTGTCAATAAACGCACAGTGTTGGGTCATTGTGTGGTTGATGTGTGCCCTGTGTGACTTACACAAGAAGGTGTGGCAGTTACAGCAGCTATGTAGGAGACAGTAGTGTTGCAGTTTCACACATATGCTTTTGGTACTACTCTCTGGGCTGCCCATGCAAGATGTGGCCATGTCCCTTTGTGCATTCACATAGTCGGATATTGTTTGTGAGATGCTAGCTGTGTGAAAAGTGGACAGGTGTACGGATGGTGTATCTGAAGGTGTCCCTACAAGTAAGTTGTTTTGTAAGGTGTACTCTGATGCTAGTCATTGTTTCCGTTGTGTCAGTCAAAACGTAAGATGTCAGACACATCTCCTGGTGTATTGCATTGACATGTGTCCTCTTTCATCTCACCTAGGAGGAGACCAAATCTGCATCGTCCCTTCACAGTGCTGGCAGACATGGAGAATGAGGAGGTCATACGGGAATTCCGGCTGGATCGAGACACCCTCCAAGACCTATGTGCTATGTTGGGACCCACCTGCAGCCTCGCAGGACATATCCGGGTGCTTTCACACCAACGTCTAAGGTGATGGCGGCCCTGCATTTTTTTGCTACTGGATCTTTCCAGCAAACGGTGTCCAGCGCAGGTGGGATGTCACAACCTATGTTTAGTATGGTGCTACGGGACGTCTTGTCCGCTATGATGATCTACAAGGACAGATATATCCATTTCCCCAGGAGGCATGAATTGGCGGCTGTGAAGGGCGATTTTTATGCACTTGGGCACATCCCCAATGTTGTTGGTGCCATTGACTGCACACATTATGGCCTGGTTCCACCACAGGCACGGGAGCACATCTACAGGAATAGGAAACATTTCCATTCCATCAATGTGCAGGTGGTGTGCCAGGCCGATATGATCATCTCACACGTCTGTGCCAAATTTCCTGGCTCCGCCCATGACTCCTACATCATGCGTAACAGCATTGTGCCACAGCTGATGGCTAATCTGCTTCCGGAGCGTGCATGGATTGTGGGTGAGTACGCAGTGTCAAGTAGCGTGCTGTGTGTGTGACATGCTGTCCTCTGCCACAGTTGTATTACAAAGTTGGTCTGTGTATCTCCCACCTAGGTGATTCTGCATATCCCAACCGTCCTTGGTTGCTGAGCCCACTGCGAAATCCCAGGACCCCAAGTGAAGTCCGCTACAATGATGCCCATGGGAGGACACGTCGTGTGGTGGAACGTACTTTTGGTCTCCTGAAGTCATGGATTCGCTGCCTGGACAGGACCGGAGGTGCATTGATGTACTCGCCCAAAAAGGTGTGTCAGATTGTAGTTGCATGCTGCATGCTCCACAACCTGGCCTTGCGCAAGGAGATCCCCCTGCTCCTGGACGCTGATGATCAGCTGAGGCCCCCGCCTGCAAACCAACCCATGTCCAGTGACGAGGATAGTGGAGAGGCGGAAGGTGTCGACCTGCATCAACAGCTCATCAACCGCTACTTCACTTGAAGGTGAGTGACAATGTACAACAGACCCATTGTCTGCTGATGATGTTGTTGGTGAAAAGGTCTATGTGAGCTTTGTGACTGCAGCCTGTTGTTGACTCAGTGCTGGCTGCCAACGTTTTTTGGACAGGGTAGTTTGGCACAGTTCCAGGATGTCTATGTCGGTACTGTTGCTCATTGTGATGTGTGCATATTGGAGTACCTTGATGACAGGTGTTGTGTGATGGCTGTGATGCCACCACGTGACTAGTGAATATTGTTATGTTGGGTTTTTCCAGGTCCCATCAGCCTCTCCTTGCCTACAAACAATCCGTGCTCCTGGTACATTGTACTCATGGTGAACATTGCACATCCTGTGATTAAAACACGGAGCAGACACAACAATATTGGTGTGTAAGGAGTGTTTATTTACAATGGGTACATGTGACAGTGGAGTGCATATTTTCCAAAAGGTGAATGGTGAAGCAATGAGTTGTCAGTGATGGAAGATGAGACAATCAAGTAGTCACCACATAGATGTGGTGACCCAGTCCAACAGACGGATGCCATTCACATGGCAGTGTGGGGAAGGACAGTCTACGAAGTCTATGGCAGGGTGAAGAGGGGTGCCATCATGGCTGGCTCCTTGACTGGCGTTTGACAGGTGCTTTGCCACGGGATACTCCCAGGGATTTCTTAGGACGGCCCCTTGATCGTTTGGCAGGGGGTGCCTCTGCTGCAGGGCCAGTGGGGTCTGAGGAGTCCCCCCTCTCCGTGGCGGCAGGGGAGGATGTGGAACTGTCATCCTGCGGGCCACAGGGGGGAGGTGGAGGTGTTGTTTGTGCCGCAGGCCTGGCCCTCAGTACCGCCACTAGCTGGCCCAAGAGGTCCACGATTTGGCCCATGCGGGTGTCTATGGACCTCAGCAGCAGGCGGAGCTTGTGGGAATCTTCCTGAGCCTGGACCGTTTGTCCCTGGGCCCGTTCATATGCCCCAATGACTCTGGTGATGTTGTCCAGGGCTTCGGTCCCAGTGTCCGTTTGGCTCAGACTCCTCCTTGCCCTCCCATCTGCCCTGCTGTGACGGACCTGTTGCCTCACCACTGCATGCACCCGCATACTCTCTCTGCACTCCTCTGTTGTTGGGGTGGGGTCATCCTCAGGGGCAGGGCGAGTGTTGCAGGCAGCACTGGTGGTTGTGGTGGTGGTGGTGGAGGCCGCACAGGTCGTTCCAGAAGGGGTCAGCGTGGTTGTTGTTGTTGCTGATGTGGTGGTGGGGGGACAGTGGGGTCCTGGGACCTGTTGCGCCCTGGCATGCCAGATGGGCCGGCTTCAAGCTCCGCATCCTCGAAATCCAGGGAGTCATCATCAGTTAGTCCATGTTCCGGGGGTGGAGGCTGGCTCTGCTGGTTGGTGTTGTCATCCTCTGCAGTCAGTTCTTGGTCACCTGTGGGACAGAGGGGAAATGGTCACTGACGGGCACCCCTCAGGCTTGTTGTGCAATGTATCTTATTTACAGGTCATGCAACACACAGTTTACTAGTTTGCACATTGCATGTCTGCACAGTAAGGTGCATCTTGACATGATGTGGAGGTACATACATTAGTATTCAACAGTGTGACATGTCAATGGATACCATGCCCCACGTGCAAATTTTGTGATTACGAGGACATGTTGTCATCTGTCAACTGGCGGCTATACGACTTGATGTGCGGCATCTTTGCTGATTACTCTGCCTGGCATGCGTTACATCTGCGCATGAACTAGCCATTGTCATCTCATGCATACCTTTGTCATGTCCTGTGCTTTGATTTATTTGTTCTACAGACCATGCTTGCTTTGTTTTCATATGGTCCTTCAAGCTCAGCCCACATGGATCTTACAGGTAGCATTCAGTGCTGTACATGTCTGGGCCCTGATTCACTTCAACGTGGTATTTGGTGAGTCAAACTTTTGTTTCTGTGACAGTTACATATGCTTAGCTGTCTGCACACTGTAATTTGATATTGTATCTGTGTCAATTTTGTTGGGATGTGAGGGCTGGTGTTGTCATATGGCTCCATTCTTTTGGGAAGGAATGGTGGTGTGCATGCACTGTCTACTTACCTGTTCTGTTGTCACATTGGGTGGACTTTGTAACACATCTCTCTGGCTGTGTGTTTAAGTGCTACTTCCTGCTCAGGGGTGGGACAGGGGGCCTGGTGGGAGTTGTTGTGCATGCCTCCCACCCCCAAACAGCACTCCCTGGGAAGATGGCTACCTTCCTGTTATGTGAGGGGGAACCTTACAATGGCTGCCACATACTTCTGGGTGTGGGGGAGTGCTCCATCCTGCTCAGGGGTGGGACAGGGGGCCTGGTGGGAGTTGTTGTGCAGGCCTCCCAAACCCAAACAGCCCTCCCTGGGAAGATGGCTACCTACCTGTTAGGTCAGGGTGAATAATACAATGGCTGCCACATGCTTCTGGGTGGGTGTGGAGTGCTCCATCCTGCTCAGGGTTGGGACAGGGGGCCTGGTGGGAGTTGTTGTGCAGGACTCCCACCCCTAAGCACCTTCCCTGGGAAGATGGCTGCCTACCTGTTAGATGAAGGTGAACAATGCAATGGCTGCCACATGCTTCTGGGTGTGGGGGGAGTGCTCCATCCTGCTCAGGGGTGGGACAGGGGGCCTGGTGGGAGTTGTTGTGCAGGCCTCCCAAACCCAAACAGCCCTCCCTGGGAAGATGGCTACCTACCTGTTAGGTCAAGGTGAACAATGCAATGGGTGCCACATGCTTCTGGGTGTGGGGGGAGTGCTCCATCCTGCTCAGGGGTGGGACAGGGGACCTGGTGGGAGTTGTTGTGCAGGCCTCCCAAACCCAAACAGCCCTCCCTGGGAAGATGGCTACCTACCTGTTAGGTCAAGGTGAACAATGCAATGGCTGCCACATGCTTCTGGGTGTGGGGGAGTGCTACATCCTGCTCAGGGGTGGGACAGGGGGCCTGGTGGGAGTTGTTGTGCAGGCCTCCCAAACCCAAACAGCCCTCCCTGGGAAGATGGCTATCTACCTGTTAGGTCAAGGTGAACAATGCAATGGCTGCCACATGCTTCTGGGTGTGGGGGAGTGCTACATCCTGCTCAGGGGTGGGACAGGGGTGCCTGGTGGGAGTTGTAGTGCAGGCCTCCCACCCCCAAACAGCACTCCCTGGGAAGATAGCTACCTTCCTGTTATGTGAGGGGGAACCTTACAATGGCTGCCACATACTTCTGGGTGGGTGTAGAGTGCTCCATCCTGCTCAGGGGTAGGACAGGGGGCCTGGTGGGAGTTGTTGTGCAGGCCTCCCACACCTACACAGCCCTCCCTGGGAAGATGGCTAACTACCTGTTAGGTGAGGGGGAACCATACAATGGCTGACACATGCTTCTGGGGGGGGAGTGCTACATCCTGCTCAGGGGTGGGTAAGGGAGACCTTGTGGGAGTTGTTGTGCTGGTTGCCTGGTCACATACACCCTGTTAATGTTGGCTGCCTTTGGGGTGATTAAGATGGTGTGCATGGCACATCTGTGAGAGCTGTGTTGGGTATTGTGGTGCACATGAATGCATTTGGGCCTGGGAGGTGTCGCTTTGTAGTTGTGCAAGACAGTGCATAGCAGTGTATTGTGAGACATTTGTTGGTACTTACCAGCCTCCACTCCCCCGGCTATTCCTGTGAGACTCTCTGGATTCAGTATGGCAAGCACCTTCTCCTCCCATGCAGTGAATGTTCTTGGTGGAATGGGAGGGCCACCGCCAGTCCTCTGAGCCAGCTGATGGTTCTTGTTCCTCTTCTTTTTGACGACACTCTTCAGGTCATGCCACCGCTTCATGATTTCCTGTTTCTTGCGTGGGGTGGTCCCTACTGCATTGATCTTGTCAACTATCCTTACCCACATTTGCGTTCTGGTGGCTAATGGTGTCTGTTGGACGAGGTTACCAAACAATTGTGGTTCTACTCGGATTATCTCATCTACCATGACTGTCAACTCACTGTCTGTGAATTTGGGCATTTTCTGTGGTGACATGGTGTATGATGTGCAAAGGGGTTAGAGGTGCAGGTGTGTAAGTGGTGGTGGTGGTGGTGATGTGTATGGTGTGTGATGTGCAAAGGGGTTGGAGGTGCAGGTGTTGAGGTGGTGGTGGTGATTGGTGTGTGTGTGTGTGTGTGTGTAGTGATGGTATGTTGATTTGCCTCTCCTTTCAGCTGTGGTGTTTGGCCCTTCACTTCTGGAGTATTGCAAAGGATTGTTTTCAGGGAAGGGGCTGGTTTTATACTCAGCTATGTGGGTGTGTCAGAATGGGGTATTGCTGTCAGGTTGTTGTGTGGGTTGTCCTGGGATTTGTAGTTTGGGAGTTGCAATGGGGGTGGGTCATTGGGGTGTGTTATGTGTCTTTTGGGGGCAGGGTTAGTTTCCTGTGTGCACTTGCTGGCCTTGTTGTGGGTTTTTTCTGTCGACCGCCATTTTTGTCACGGAGCGTCCGCAGCGGTGGCTATGCTACAGCCCTTCCACGGCTCTCCCATTCATCACTGTTTGCGACCGCGGCGGTCGGGAACTGTGGAACGTACCGCTGTCACATCGGGGGAATCCTAATTTCACGGGCAGTTACTCCGCGTGCCTGGCGGCGGTTTGGGGTGTTTACGCAGCAAATCCGACCGTCGCGGACGGTTTTTCACCGGCTCCGCCCGCTGCCGGGCGGGTTTTCGTTACCTCTTTCCGCCGCGGTCAGGATTTTTTGGCGGTTGATCCTAATCTGACCGCCGGTTTTGCCGCGGTACCAGCGGGCGGTTGATTTCCGCTACCATGGCGGTCGGGGTGGTTTTCCGACCGCCATCCTAATAGACCCCATAATAATTCACCTTCCTGGAAATGTGAATTCCACATCTGTAACATCTGAGGCTGTTATTCACATTGTACGTCTGAGGTTCGTTGGCATTTCTTTTCATCTTGTTTCCTTCTTCCTGACTGCTGCCCTTCTCCACCCTGGACATTTCTGCAAACGTCCCTTCTTCATTCTGCATCTCATCCACCCATCCTGAGTTATGCTCTAGCCCCACAATAATAGAAACAGCATATTTGTGTCAGGATTCTTGGTCAAATGTTATTCCTGTTCTTTGGGGAAATGTGGACAGTGTCCTAATTTATCTGTTATGGATGAGCCTGTTATTTTCACCAAACTCACATGTCATTCATTGCCATGTTTATGAAACAGGAAAATTAAATGCCAATCCTCTCTGTTTTTCCTTGTTTATGACCAAAAGACTGATGGCTCTCTTGAACAACAGTGATGCGCGTACCAAAATGTTTCTCTAACATCTTTACTGGCGTGTGGTAAACATCTCTAGATTCACCCTTTCCATTACCTACATCAATTTTATCAAGACCCTCATAACTGTTTCTTCCTTGCTGATGAAAACATTTCGCCTTCAATTCCAACTAAGTATGAACCAAATAATTTCTTCTGCCTCTTCAAAGGCAAAAGTGGTTCGCCTGCGTCTGATAAGTGGTAGCCGCAGGCTAGTAGCTGCCATGACAACAAGTTTAAGTGCGAGTGCCTTCAGAAAGTAAGACAGAAGGCCTAAATAACAATTCAAAATAGTAATTTAAAATAATAGATAACAAGCTACGATGCAAACCTAAATGGGAATAGGAGTTCACTGTTCATTATTATCGATAACTGGGAGGTCATAGAATCTCCAAAGCATGTAAACACTGGGAGGTCACAGGGGCTCAGATTCACAAATAATTCACAGATGATTCATGCAGCACAATACAACTAAAGCTGCCTTGGTGCTTTGCTGCTTTGCTTGAAAGGGAGAGAGCAGAACATTACCATATCTACTAAGAATGCACACACCCTTGTGCCATAATGCAAGGGTGCATGCGTTCTGAAAGGAATTTTTTCTGTAGTGGAAGTATACCTTTCCAGTACAAAACTATTTTTTAACACTTTTCCTGCTTTGTAGTGTGCTGTACAATACAGCGCACATGTAAAGTAGGAAAAACAAAGAGAGATGAAAGCAGGTCCACAGGGGAACTGAAGAGTGGGTTGTAGGGTCTTATTTTTATACCTTATGCCAGCTTTGAAGTGGAAGGAACTTCTGGAGCTTCCCCCCTCAGACGTGTCTGGAATTTCCGGCCTCCCTGCCCTGATCCCAAGATGTCTGGAGTCAGTTCAGTTCAAACAAGCTTTATTCAGTGTGTATAAACAACCATAAAAGAAAAATGATAAAAACATATTACAAACAAAAGGAAGGACCATACTTAAAATTAGCAAAAACTTTCTAATAAATTCCATAAAACAAATATTCCTCATCAAATACTTCGTATTATCATCATTTAGAGAGTAATACTTTTCCGTACATTTATTGCTTTCAAAATAAAAAGTGCAACATTAAAACAGACCCCATTATCATTAAGATTAAGCATAAATTTCAGAGCAGCTATATGTGATCTAATATTTTGGGTTAAAAAAAGGGGTTTTAAATAGTGGTGTCTAAAATTATAATAAAAATCACAAAATAGCATAAAATGGATTGTTCTTTGCTTAGTCTGCTCATCACAAGAACAGGGAATCAAATCTGGGTGACAAAATTTCATGGAGGAAAAAGCAACCAAATGATGAACAATTCCAAGTCTTAGGGGTCGATTACGAAAAGTCCGCCCGCC
Organism: Calotriton arnoldi; assembly: GCA_963921515.1. Taxonomy (NCBI): domain Eukaryota; kingdom Metazoa; phylum Chordata; class Amphibia; order Caudata; family Salamandridae; genus Calotriton; species Calotriton arnoldi. Next base: position 940,185 of record CAWUFW010001994.1, on the reverse strand, counting down.
ATCGCATTGGCAAAAGGGACCGCCCGCCATAGGTGCAGCGGTCCCGCTATACAAATTAAGTTGCGCCCGCCACACTGGCGGGCGCATCCCGTATTTTTACATTGCGGCGGGCGGAGCTGCAAGCAGCACCCGCCGCAATGTAAAAATACATGTTGTGCATTTGCATGTACAACGTGACAGGCACCGTGCGGTGCCTGCCACCTTGTACATGCAAATGCAGGGGGGTACCATAGGTACCCCCCACGTGCAGCACCCCACCACCCAACCCCCGGGGGCCCGCAACGGGCCCCCGAAGGCATTCTCCGCCTGTCTTTTTGCGGCAGGATCTCCGCCGCAAAAGACAGGCATCGTAATGCCCACGGCGGTGCCTGCACGGCACCGCTTACACTGCCCCATTGTACCGTGTCCCGCAAGGTGGGCGGAAAAGGACCGCCTTGCGGGACCACGGCGGACGGTCTTTCCGTCCACCGCGGTACCATTCCCACCGCCATCCTAATTTGGCGGTGGGAATATTCAGGTTGATGGCGGGCGGATCGCCACCGCCGGGCCGGCGATCCTCACTGCCGGCCCGGCGGTGTCGATCCGCCCGCCATCGTAATGACCCCCTCAATCTGGTTAGTACAAAACGGTGCAATGGATTTGTGACCCGGGTTAGATAACTTTGGAAGCTCTCCTCAAACTGAAGTGTTTGATAAAAAATGACAGTCGGTTTTTCCCATTCCAATCACATATGAGATTCCGTTCCGTAATTCATAAAATTGTCTTTAATAGACAATTTGGTTAGTGTAATCACCTGTAGGGGATTGGACTGAATTGACAAGTTGAACAGCCTATATGTAAAATTAATATATCTTAGCAAGGGAATACACATTGCCTTCTCCAGTGACAGACAATCTAAAATGATTGACTTGGTAAAACTGGTCTCTTCTTTGACCCCAATAGAACGCAATAGCAACAAGGGGCGTAATGAAAGGAAATCCACTAGATACTGGAACCCTACCTCCTGGTGTATTATCTCAGTAGAAGCAAAGGTGGGTAGACATAATAAGCACTTGAGGAAGCAATTTTCCTCAGTCTGCAGAGCATTGCTGTTACAAAAACCCCACACTCCAACTCCATAAATAGCAGAGGCAACAACTCTGGCCTTATAAATAGCTAATATGTCTCTAATTGGTTGATTACCCAATTTCGGTGAAAACCTAAAAATCCCATGAGCGCTTCTATTCATCTTGGATCGGACATTTATGATTTCCTGTGACCATGACCTATTACATTCACATGTCACACCCAAATAGCAGAAGGTATCAACGGTAGCTATCGGGGTGTTATCAATATAAAAGGTTCTGCATTTCTTTGGCTTAGATGCACAGATATGTCTTCGATTTATTAACTACCAATGTTCTTGCAGAAATAAAATCACCAAAAGTATTCATTAACCGCTGTAAACCCACCAGGGTCCTTGATAGCAAGACAGCATTGTCTGAATAAAGTAACACTGGAATAGGACTACCGGTGATTCGTGGGGCATCTGCATGAACCGCTTCTAAACCTTCTCCACCCCATTGATAAACAGAGAAAAAAGTAGTGGGTGAGGACACAGCCTTGTCGTATACCTCGTTTCACATCAAAATTAATTGTGCATTCACTTGGGTCCAAGTCGAACTTTGCTTGATAGGTTCTCTTACAACCTTGCAAGAAAACATATAATCAGTCTATGTGCACCAAGGGTGAGTAAGGTTGGCCAAATAATAGAGTGGTTAACTAGATCAAAGGCACTACTTAGATCTGCAAAACAAAGGTACAATCTACCTCCTTTAGCACAAGTATCTTTACCTATTAGCAGGTCCAGGTTCACACATTGCTCTATGGTCGCCACCCCATGTCTGAAACCAAATTTCACCTGAGAAAGTATCGAATTTTCACATGCCCACTCTTCTAATCTCTTTAATAGCACTTTACTCATCACTTTAACTGATGAGTCTAGAAGCGATATTGGACGATAATTTTTTGGTTCAGATTCATTGCCCTTTTTGTTAAATGGGTGTAATAACAGACATCCCCCATGGTACTCGGATCAGGCCTGTCACTGCTGTCTTAAACACCCTGGTTAAAATTGGTCCCCACAAATCAACGGCCACTGGGACCCCATCGGGTCCCTGTGCTTTGGCCCTTGCGCTCCCCTTCAGTGCAAGCAGAACTTCTTCAATCATAAAGTTCAGTGGGGGGGGGCAGTGACTCTGTGTATCACTTTGTATACACCCCCTCTTCGCATCAGACGGATAAAAGATATATGTAAAATGGGCTACCCAAGCATCACATGTAACGTGGGATATCATCTCAGGGAAGGAGTCACTCTTTGAGAAAGGTGAGTTGACTGTCTCACAGAAAAGCTTATTATCTGCAATATCCGCAGCTAAGGACAATTTAGACCATACTGCCTCTTGTAACTCTATTTTCCTGGTGCAAAGGGCCTTTTTATACTTAAGCCGAAGGGTCTTAATCAAAACATTATCTCGAGGTTGACAATGTAGGACCAGTTTCAGTTAGCAAGAGGCTATAATACATACATGGTCGAACCAACCTCTACGTTGACCATGTCCTGGATTGCAGGGGCGGATCAATATATCCTTGATGATATAGTTGATTTTGAAAAAACTAGTAAGCAACTGAATAGGGCTAACTTCATCGTTGAGACAATTAAAAATAACTACAAGGCACCAAGAAATAATATTGTGTAAAACCTTAAGGGGAACAACTCCCTCCCACGTGATACATAATCCATTGGGTCTTGTAGGGACCATGTTAGCAATAGTACTCAATGGGACTTCAATCTTCCTGCCCCAAAAAAGGACAATCAATATGATACAATTATGGTCGCTAAGCCCTGGCTGAGTAACCCTGGGTATTGAACACAGACTGCTAGCATTGGCTGAGATCAGTACGTGGTCAATGATAGTTGAAGCAGTTCTTCCTATAAAGGGTAGTATCGAGTCTCCATTATTATCACAGGATTTTTTTCATAACTCTAAATCATGCTTGGTGATCATTAAGTTCAATGTATCCCCATAATCATTATGAGTAAAATGAGTGTAACCTTCCCCATCCTGACTGGTTACCCCACAAACCCGTGTGACAGACAAGGGGCAAGTATGAATATTAAAATCCCCAACCCAAATAAGCACAAAACTATTATTAATTGAACCTCATAGTGTGTCCAGACCACACTGCAGTGCCAAAACCACATTATTACGGGTTAAGTCAAACACGTTGTTATAGAACCAAAACCATGTCCCTTCTCCCTTTAAAAGTTAGCCACAGTACTTGTGAATGTGACCTGATTGTTAAATCTTTCTTGACATTAACCGAAAGTTTGTTTGATATAAGGATCATGAGTCCTCCTTTGGCCCTACCAGCAGGGGAGGCTACCAACTCAAGCCAATAAGATGAAAATCACTCAAAAAAAATAGGGGCTATACACCATGTTTCCAGTAAACAAATTACATCAAGGTCGCTAATAAAATCAGACCATCCTAGTGAACCCTGTTTGCTTGCAAATTCTCCGATCGGCCATGATGCAATTTTATATCCTCCCTCCAGTACACAGCCAGGATTACAAATAGATGACATTTAATACTGTGCATTGCTCTGACAAATATTATCTGCAGTGTTGTTCCCTACTTGCAAGAGTTCAATAATTTGAGCATTACCAAACGGGGTTTTTCAACAAGGTTAGTACCTTTTTGATCCTCGGGCGGGAATCGAAACGCCGAGAAATCAAGTCGGACGTATTGGTCCCTTGATAAGGTACGGTGTGTGCTGTGTCCAATGCACATACTCATTGGAGCTATTTAAGTGACTACCATATCACGACATTACACCCGTTTCTTGAATTGATCTCTGCGTGAATACGAAAAGTTCACCACACAATTGTCTCATTTAGAAGCGATGTCGCGGTATACGGATGAGATATATGAATATAATCTCTAAAGGATAATGCGAAGTGCAAGACTACTATCTTATGCATCAATCACCTAGTGGTATCGCGGAATTTAAGAATGCCCTGAAGAAGTTCTGTTCGCAGAACGAAACGCGTTGGCTGTGGTTCTTTTAAGAAAATCAATAAAGAAGGAACTTCGTTACTTTTTCAAAACGGACTGATACAAAATGATTTGATTGTATATAATTGGGAGGTGGTGCAGCTTTGATATAACTTACATCCTAGTGAACCCTGTTTGCTTGCAAATTCTCCGATCGACCATGATGCAATTTTATATCCTCCCTCCAGTACACAGCCAGGATTACAAATAGATGACATTTAATACTGTGCATCGCTCTGACAAATATTATCTGCAGTGTTGTTCCCTACTTGCAAGAGTTCAATAATTTGAGCATTACCAAACGGGGTTTTTCAACAAGGTTAGTACCTGTATGTGCCATGTCAGGATCACCTTTCTCGTCCCTCAAAGTAATGACCTCAATCACAGAGGTATGCAGGAATCTTGTCAATCATTATCCTGCAGGGAGCTCAGTTCTTGGAACCTATTGGATACTGACAGGGGCAGTCAGGGTTGGAGTTCTAAGCCTAAGACCTTGGGTAAATTACAAACATCCCCCTCAGGATACTGGGTATACCTTAGATGTTTATAAAAGAAACCCAGAGGCTGGAGTGACATATTCTTATCCATCTGAAATGGTGGGGATTACACTTGCTAGGGCTTCCCTCGCCCAGTTCGGGACTCTGAAATTAATGATGATACAATCCCCTTTAAAGTTCTTCCTCATAGGGCAGACACAGTTCACTCTCCTAGTTAATAAAATTTGTCCAGCTCCTGCCACTGGGTATTGGCAGTTCCTATGGAGCCAATGTAACACTCTGTTCTTCAAAGAGTCATGGGTTTCTATATGACCAGGTCGCCGGGGGGACATTAGCTAGAACTGTCACATACGGGCAACATTCCGGGTGCAAATTTATCGAAACATGGGCTCCCACACTATAGGCACCATTGTTCCCCACTGGTTTAAGTGTTAAGGACTGCAACTCGGGACAAGGTATATCACTTTGTTTTGAATATGATTTATTCACTGGGGTATGCTGTGTGGTAGGCCTCATATTATCCAAAGAAACAGGTACAGATTAGTAGTCACTGTTGATTCGGTCAATAACAGTGACAACCCCACGACTCCTCTCCATTTGGCATGTAGTCTCCTCAATATTGGATGCCAATAGATGAGGAGCTATAGTAGTGGGCAATGACTTAACTATATAATTCCCCCTCATAATACCTCTGGGACGGTTTCAGCAAATAGAACTAATCTTATCCACTTCTACATCTACAATCAAACTGTCTAACTTTTTTCTAATTGGGATTAACAAGTCTTCTATTCTAGTTAATATTCTGGCTACTAGTGTGGCTCATTGTGTCTCCACGAGGGTACTTTGATTGTTAACAGCCACGGGGAACCTCGTGTAAACCCTTATGTGGGCTTTCGAGCCTCCAGCCACAGTTAGGGCCTTCTTACACTTTCTTTTCCTCTTTGGTGTAGGGGGGCAGGCGGTAACAAAGGAATCGTCTGGTGGGAGGTCCAACGCCGGCTCTGAGGGGGTGTAAGGAGCCGGTCCTTCAACAACACTAGCGCACAGAGGCCCCTCTAACAGCAACTCCCATGCTAGGGGTAGGCCAACGTCGATGTGGATGTCCTATCCCCCTCCAACCCTAGCCCCAAAGAAAGGCGTTGTTCCGCCTTGTCAATTTCTTTAGAAATAACATTAACCGCCTGTACTAGAAAAGAGTCAATTGTTGCACGAGGAGCATCCGATGAAAGGGGAGTGGCTGTAGCCTTACTTTTGCCCATAATTTCCTAAGTAGCTGTAGTAAACAAGAAGATAAAATATAATGTAATCCACTTGGGAAATCAGATATTCAAATGGGCGACCGACCCCCTGTGCAGTTCTATTAAACAGGATAATATTCAAGCAAATGCAGTTATATCAGTCATACAGGTGCAGTTCCTAAAAGACAGTCAGTGTGGACGGAGACTCCTTTTTCAATATATGTGCAAGCTAAAACTAAGTCCGACCAATGTTCAGGATGAGATATAGTTGAATCACATCTGTATGGAACACTGTACCTTCTTCGCTGCTTTCCCGGTGCCAAATATTCAAGGGGTGGCCTGGCCCGGCCTCTTCTGGGCAATGACAGGCAAGGATGGGTCCACCATAGGCCCAGGCACGGCTCTATCCATCCCGGAAAGGAAAAGGCGCTTTATAGCGCAAAGCACCACCAGGTGCAGGAAATTACATTGCCGCCTCCTGGAGCCCTGTGTACGCTGATTGGTGTAGTCCCTGGAAAACCGGCTGACCGTGTCCCGCGCAGCAGGAATGGAAGAGGCGCTTTATAGCGCAAAGCGTCACCAGGTGCAGGAAATTACAGGGCCGTCTCCTGGAGTCCTGTGTACCTATGCTTGATGTAGTCTCTGGAAAACCGTCTGTGTCCCTGTTGTAGGGATTCTGTTTGTAAACAGATCTATGCCTGGGACCACAAAACATCAGTATGTAGGGACTGAGTTACCATAACACATCAGTACCTATGCGCCCCAATCCATACTAGGTCATAGTGCTTTACCTGCCCTTCTAACCTCCCCAGAGTAACAAGTAAGTTACCACCCCAGAACACAACATTCTAGTCCTCTCAGGGAACTGTAGAAACAGATTGTCTACCTTAAGTTTTCTCATTCATGCATTTCCATAGAAAACATAAAAGACACAAGGACAGTTTACAATATTTATTGAAACTTATCGTGCTCTATTATAAAACATCTGTACTGCAACTAGAAAACATGCACAACAGCGTGAGTAGCATTACAAGAAAAGCATAAACAATAGGAAGTCCTACCATGGTGAATTATTTATTTGACTCACCCCATCCTCACTATGAAAATACAGTGTTATATGATAGATCCCTGGGATGAGTGGGGGACCCCATACTGTTGTGCATAAATAGTAATTCTACATGTTAGTCGGTGCAGCCCTCTCATCTCTGGACCGTTGCTCTGCTAGAATGTCTTCTCTGTTTTCAAAATGGCCCGTCTCTGTGTATATGTTACAAGGTGTCTTTTTGAAAACAGCAGCTGTGAATGTATGTTGCTTCTAACCTGATCACAGCAAAGACCAGCCACAGTGTAGTTTGGCATTTTACAATATGTTCAGACATCCTAAAGCAATAACAAAAACATGTGGACTGCTTTTCTGAAATAATGTTGTGGCCCAAAACTAAATGTGCCAAGCGTAGCATGTGCAAGGCAAAGTAGCCTAAATGTGCAAGCAGACTAAAATACAAGCAAACTAAGTGGGCCCTAAAGAAAACACATGACACCCCCCCTTTGCTCGGGCTTGTAACAGAGCTACTAAATCGACACTATAAAGCACAAGCTAAGAGAATTCAATGCTTCACAAATAAGCAGTGTATTGATAAAAAGATTATAATGATAATAATAAAAAAATATAACATATACATTTTGACTAGTACCCAGATTAAGGTGTGTTGGAGGTATCCATGATGACTCCCAAGAATTTAATAGGAAGTGAGTAGAGGATGGACTCATTGTCCACAGACGATGACGCCGCGATAGCCCAGTTCAAATCATCCAGAGAACAGACATGCTCCTCATTGTCAGCCGATGCTGAGGTAGTATCTGTGCATCCTGATTCCGTGCCATTAGAGTCAAAGTTGAATGAGTCTTGTGCAGAAGCACTCATCTCCTCAGTTAGGGAGTGGCTCATATCTCGCATTTTGCAGCAGCTGTAATCCCATGGGACAACTCTGAAAATGGGTCATTAGAGGACTCATCACCATGCTCATGTCCACCGAAACCGGTGTTTGCAGAGCCAGTCAAATATCCAGTGCCCATTTGCAGGGACACAATCGGCAATGGAACACTGGCAAATGCAGGACAACCAGACAGGTCAGACTTTCAAGGACCCGGCAAATCTAGTTCTTGGAGCAGTAAGATTCCGAAGAACCTTACCATGCGTAGATGGACCGGTGGTAGTTCCAGAGAGCTTGGAGATGTAACATCCATCGCGGAGGAGCAAAAATAGAACTACATTGCTGGAAATTAGGTATAACACCAATGGTATGCCGCCAAACACACTGGAAAAAAGGGAATGAATAAAAGCTGGTATTACTCCAAAGATTTTTTGAAAGGAACTGACTATGCCAGAACAGATAACTTTAAAAAAGTGAGCTAGGCTGGCAGTATTAGATGCATTAAAGATGCGAAGTACTAATTCGCTGAAATGTATTGGGAGGTCGGTGTTTCAATGTACTTCACTGGATTTCCTTGCCACCTGCAATTTGAAAGATTCTCAAGCAGAAGTCAGTGCCACTTGTTTTTGAAACAATAGTGCTTTGAGTCTGCTTAGTTTGTTAAAATCTTTCTTCAATGTTGGAATGGAAGGCCACAACGAGCTATCGTATCCTCATTGGGGAGGGGGAAAGAGCATATTTATTTATTTTATTCAGTTTTTTATATAGTGCGAATATGACCCATTGGGTATCAGAGAGCTTCACAATTACATAGTAACAAACCTTTGCGACAATCAAAGAGAGGAGGCATCGAAACATAAACAAAACAAATAATTTTAATCTGAGTAAAATGCCTCCATCCAAATGTAACACGTGGACCGAATTAATGCAATAATAAAAAAATAAGTTCACTCATAAGACACGATTATATACATTAATGATATACTTGGGCATATACTTCTGACTGGTCATCTTGTAAATAACTCCCCGGTAAACTGGAGAGTTCTGTTATGCTACATCTTGAGCTCTTCTGTTATGCTACATCTAGGGCTCTTCTTGAGAGAGTGGATTTCATACTCATAGGGACTAGGAGACATATTCACTAACAGATATCAATGTAATTGTTCTGTAGTTGGCTATGGTAGGAATTTACTCATTTGAAAGATCTTTGCTTCCTTCTTGAAGACTGATGCGGCCGTGACTCTTCTAATGTTTGGAGGAAGCGAGTTCCAGATTCTTGGGGCAGCTCCAGAGAAAGCTCTGACATACGTTTTCTTCTTCTGAAAGATAGGAGGTTTCAGCACGAGGTCTCTGATGCTCCGAGATGGTCTGCCTCCTCTACATATCTCAATTTTCTGAACTTGGTACATCGGCGTTTGTAGTGGAGCACTTTGGGGCCGATTCCGGTTCGGGCCGGAAAACGTACCGACCGACTTGGTACGTGAATTTAGTCCGACCGACACGAACCGGCGCTGCCCGATCCGCGTAGTACGATGCAATGCATGTGAATCACGACCGACTCGTATGGAACACAAGCCGAACGACCGAACCGCACAGAAACCAGCTATCCGGCCGGAAAACCACGTGAATCGAACCGACCGACACGCACCAGGAATGAACCCGACAGAAACGTACCCGCTAACTCCGACCCGCGCTGTACGATGCAATGCGTGTAAAACCAGACCGAGTCGCACGGAGCTCAACCCGTACGACCGACACGCATACAAAACCGAGCCGAAGCAACACAATACTCCACGACCGACGCGTACGCCGCACATAAAACACAGCAGAAACACAGCTTGAAAGACTCGGAGAAGCTCGCACGAGCCAACTGCAGCGTCTTACTCGGTCAGAAGAACGTCTCCTACATGCCCCAAAACTACAAAGGAAAAAATACAAAAAAAAGGGCCAAACAAGCAATGACAAAGTCAATAAATACTGGGGGGGGGGAAATGGAACAAAGACACACCCACAACTCCACCCATATAAAGGCCACAAATCCCTACCATGATCCTTTGCAAATTCAACTGACCTGCCAGCACAGAACACCATCAGACAGCAACCACAGACACACCCACAACTCATCCATCACACAAGCCACACACCATTAGAACCTCCCTAATAGCACCCTCACATACACCCAGCAAAACTGACACTCACCTACCCTCACTTGCACACTCACACACACCAATCCCCACCACCACCCATCACCATGCCCCCAAAGAAAAATCCAAAGTTCCTAGACAGTGAATTGGAAGTGCTGGTAGATGAAATCCTCAGGGTAGAGCCACACTTGTTTGGTACACTGGTCCAACAGACCCCCATGTCGCAGAAAACCAAGATGTGGGAGAGGATCGTCGACAGGGTGAACGCACAATAACCATGTTTGCGCACAAAGGAAGACATCCAGAACAGGTGGTATGATGTGCGCAGGAGGGTCAAGGCCCTACTCAAGAAGGATTACACCTTGAGCCATCGCACCGGCAGTGGCCCTCCTGCCAAACCAGTATGCCTCAGGCCCTGGGAGGAGAAGGTGCGGGCCATCCTACCACCAGAGAGCGTACATGGACTATCAAACATCCCAGAGCCTGGTGAGTACACAACCAATATACCCAATATCGTGTGACAATACACACACATCACTGTCACTGTGTATGTTAGTTAGACAAACACAATACCTGCCATCCCATAGTGATATGTAACTGTGTCATGACATGTACAAACCCAACAACAAATAGAGCAAGGCAGCGGCACAAATCTAACCAACAAACACTGTCAGATATTTTGCCACCACTAGAACACCACCTCACAGGGAAGCTCACTGAAAGGAAGGAATTCTGTGTATGCTGGTGAAGTCAGTGTAGCCAATAGCATAATGGGAGTTGTAGTCACAGATATTGCTCACCCTCACAATTGGCCCATCAACACCACTCTGAACCATGCTCACATCACAGGGAGTGGAAAAGAACTGACAAGATGGCTGACACTAGGTACTGCTGTGGGGAGCACAAGGCCCTGCTGGGAACTGTGCACCAACCAACAGCAGGACACCACTGACTGACATCCTGAAAGCAAACTTGCACTCCCTGCAATGGAAGCACGTTCCATGGTGGGATATCTGGCTGGGTGGGAAGGAGGACTGACAGCACTGACCATAGTCACCAACAGCTGTTCTCACACACACCCTTAACACAAACTCCACACAACTCACCTGGGAGAATGCATTGCCTCACACTCTAATTAAATATCCCACAAAGAACCACCACTATGGGTTATGCTGTGTGAAGCACAGGGACACTTCTGGGACTTGTAGCCAAACTAACGCCAGGACAACACTGTCAGCCATTCTGTCAGCACAGGCACACTACCCCACAGGGAAGCAGAGTCAAAAGGAAGGAAGTATGGGCATGCTGGGAAGGGGGGTGTAGGCAATAGCATGATGGGAGTGGTAGTCACAGCTCAACATCCCCCACCCACATGGCCCAGAAAGCTCACACTGAAGCATGCACACCTCACAGGGAGTGAAAAGCCACTTCAAAGATGTCTGACACTGGTGCTCTGTTGTGGGGAGCACAAGGCCCTGCTGGGAACTGGGAACCAACAAACAACAGGACACCACTGACAGCCATCTTGCTATTGCTGTCACACTCACACACAGTGAAGTCGACTCAAAAGGAAGGAAGTATGGGCATGCTGGGAAGGGGGGTGTAGGCAATAGCATGAAGGGAGTGGTAGTCACAGCTCAACATCCCCCACCCACATGGCCCGGCAAGCTCACACTGAAGCATGCACACCTCACAGGGAGTGAAAAGCCACTTCAAAGATGTCTGACACTGGTGCTCTGTTGTGGGAAGCACAAGGCCCTGCTGGGAACTGGGCACCAACAAACAACAGGACACCACTGACAGCCATCTTGCCATTGCTGTCACACTCACACACAGTGAAGTCGACTCAAAAGGAAGGAAGTATGGGCATGCTGGGAAGGGGGGTGTAGGCAATAGCATGATGGGAGTGGTAGTCACAGCTCAACATCCCCCACCCACATGGCCTGGCAAGCTCACACTGAAGCATGCACACCTCACAGGGAGTGAAAAGCCACTTCAAAGATGTCTGACACTGGTGCTCTGTTGTGGGGAGCACAAGGCCCTGCTGGGAACTGGGCACCAACAAACAACAGGACACCACTGTCAGCCATCTTGCCATTGCTGTCACACTCACACACAGTGAAGTCGACTCAAAAGGAAGGAAGTATGGGCATGCTGGGAAGGGGGTGTAGGCAATAGCATGATGGGAGTGGTAGTCACAGCTCAATATCCCCCACCCACATGGCCCGGCAAACTCACACTGAAGCATGCACACCTCACAGGGAGTGAAAAGCCACTTCAAAGATGTCTGACAATGGTGCTCTGTTGTGGGGAGCACAAGGCCCTGCTGGGAACTGGGCACCAACCAACAGCAGGACACCACTGACTGACATCCTGAGAGTCAACCTGCACCCACTGCAAGGGTGGCATGCTTCATGGTGGGATAACTGGGCTGGAGGGAGAAGGATGTCCGGATGTCAACCAAATACCACCAATGCTGGCCATGCACACACCTCAACATTCACATTGAAATGCTTCATGTTGGCAGGACAATGTGCTACACCAATATCAACCTCTGACTGTGACAACTTAGGACAATGCAATGTACAGGCCCGCATCCAGAGGTACAGTCACAACTGTCAGGTGTTTGAACCATTGATGCCTGTAGAAACATAACATACATTGTGTGTGTCTTCCAAAAACAGGTGATGATGGGGACACAGGAGCAGACGATGAGGAGTCCCTGTCCCAGGCTCCGGGGGACCCTGAGCTCTCTGGTGTGGAACAGCCTCTGCCCTCCTCGGATGGCGAAGACCTACCTGGCCCCTCCGGTGTGAGTCATCATGCAGCACCAGCAGGACCACCATCTGCACCCCCTGCACCCACTCCTCCAACAACTTCCAAAAGACAGACCACCCCCGCCGACACGGACAGACCAAGGACCACCAATGACAACAGCACAGGGACCCCGGCCCACCGTGAAGCAATGGACAACAACCCCAGTACCAACCCCCAAGGGGGCCTAGGGTCACCTGTGTGTGCCACCGCAGGTCCCACACGTGTGGCCAGGGGTGGTGGGAGGGGTGGTAGGCAGAGGTCGCTGTTTGCAGAGGGGTCTGGACTGCATGATGACCCACAACTGGTACGCATTGCTGATGCGTACCAGAATAGCACCGGAGAGGTCAGCCAGGTAGTGGGGATCCTCAAGGACATTCAACAGCAGCAGGCTGCCCATCATGCCCGCTTGGACTCCCACATGTCCCGTGTGGAGACACACATGTCTGGCATGGAGTCCAAGTGGGACACATTGGAAGAACTGACAGCGGTGCAGAGGGACATATTGGCATGCCTCCGCCAGATTAGCACCAACATGGCCACACCTCCCTGTGTGCCCACAACATCTGGTGCCGCAACAACTGCAACTGCCACAGGGAGGGAGGATGACTCTGGTGGAGAGTCCTCTGCACCGCAGCAGCCTGCACGTGAGGGTCCCCCCAGAAAGAAGAGGGGCCGTCCAAGGAAGGACAACTGAGAGGCCGATGGCCATGTACATCCCCCAGGAACCCAACACCTGTTCTGGAAATTCTCCTTTGTGTGCAAACTGTTCACCCTGTCAAATGCAACACAACTCTCCCACATGACATGGGGAGTTTAAGTTGGACTAATGCATCAGATGACTGTGGACTTTACTCAGGACATTTCTGCAACCAACACTTCCAACTCATCTGGGAACTTTGGATTCCAATCCCAATGTACAGCACCCACCATCCTGTGCACTATCCTCACACATGTATGTAAATAAGCTCACTAATACACCATACTTGCCTCTGTTGTGATTCCAACGTTGTTTTTGTCATGGAGATGATGATCTGCTAAATGACACTGTGCATGCTAACTGCTACAGCAAGTTCAACACCGTCATGTGAGTCATGGAGACGTGACACATATGAGGGAGACACACCACTAGGGCAACACAACACATACACACCAGGGCCATCTGACTCATCGCCTACACTGATGTTGCCAGGAAATACAGTGGAATGCACAGACACCACACCTATTCACAGTCTGTGTTATCTAGCCCACAGGTGCAGTAAGCAAATGTCAGTCAGATGTGTGACCACAGACAACACACATCCCAAAGTGAAGCACAGGTTTATTACACATTTGCAACATGTTGTTTCCACTACAGATGCAAGGTAATCCCACATGGCAGTGGCCACACAGTCAACAATTGTAGAAGAAATAAAGCCCAGGGGTGTGGGGCACATCACCTGTAGGGAAACGACTGCTTCCACCCTGGAAGTTGAATCATGGTGTCGGGGGATCCGAGTTGACCAAACAACTCTGAAAGCACCCTGTGAAGGACAGACATGACACACAGTCAAAAGCACTGAAGAACAGGACAGAACTGCAATACTCATGCCCAATACATGTCACAAGATACCTACACAAAACCAAGTTAGCATGTCAACACTGTTGGGGAGTACAGACTACCTGTAAGGACACATCGCTGCACGCATCCAGTCAAGTAGCACATGGCCACACTCAAACAGCAACAGAGCACCACCAACACATATCATGCAAACTCAAATCATTGACATGACATCTCTGGATACTCACATTCAGCTGAAGAAGTTGGTGATGATCTGTGCGCGGACATCACCATCATCATCATCACTGGCATCGTGGCCCAGGCCAGGATCCTCCACAGGTGGCGGATGTTGGTCATCGTCATCCAGGATGAGAGGCAACTCCTTCCACACTGCCAGGTTGTGTAGCATGCAGTAGACGATGACAATCTTGCACACCTTTGCTGGGGCATATGGGAGGGCCTCTCCTGTCTTGTCCAGGCAGCGAAAGCGGCTCTTCAGGAGACCAAATGTCCGCTCGATCACTCTCCTGGTCCGACCATGTGCCTCATTGTAGCGCATCTGGGCTGGTGTCACAGGGTTCCTGAGGGGTGTCAGCAATGACGGCATGTTGGGGTATCCGGAGTCACCTACATACAGACAATTGCACATTAGCTGAGTTGGGTAAAGAGGGTGGAATACAACATTGCCGAACACACACAATGGTAAAAAGTCAGTACACACCGACAAGCCAGTCACGCTGGTTCTGCATCTGTGACATCATCCTCGGGATGCGACTACTCCTCATCACGTAGGCATCGTGTGCAGAACCGGGGAAACGTGCACACACATGTGAGATGCTCATATCTGCAAGACATACCACCAGAGCATTGATAGAATGGTAATGTTTCCTGTTCCTGTATGCCTGCTCATGTGCCTGTGGTGGTACCAAAGCCACATGTGTCCCATCAATGGAGCCAATGACATGTGGCATCCTCCCCAGGGCATAGAAGTCACTCTTGACATCAGTGAGTTGTTGACGTTTAGGGAAATAGATGTACTGGTTCAGGTATCTCAAAATTGCCTCCAAAACATCGCATAGCACACGGCTGAACATGGTCTGTGACATCCCACCAGCAGACGCCACAGTGTGTTGAAAGGTACCGGTGGCAAGAAGTGTAGGGCTGCCATCACCTTCACCTTGGGGGTCAGCGCTGTAGGGTATGTCCGGCCAGGTTGCAAATGTGGGGCCAACCGCACCGTCAATTCCTCAATCAGCGGCCTGTTGAAGCGGTACCGTCGGATGCAGTCACGTTCCACCATAGTTGCAAGGTCAGGGAATGGTCTATGGACAGCTGGTGCCCTGCAGTGCATAGGTGAACAAAGAAAGATTGTCAGTCACCCCACATATGTGGCATTAACCATACTCAATATCACATGATACATCATTACAAGACACAAGTACTTGATGTGTGTGCCGTTCTGTATGGACATATATGGCACCTACATGGCCAACATCTAACATCACAGTTCAACATGTGTTGACAACAAGTTCCAGGTCGTGCTATGGGAAATCATTAGGCTGTGTCACAGTACCCATGTACTGCTGTCACGTTCCAAACACACACCACAGTGACAAGTGAGGACAGATGTGCCACAGGCATCACAGCTCATTGACAGGTAGATTCCCAGGGACCCTGTATTGCCACATGGACAGTGGCATGACATGGCGTATCATGTACACGTCAGCAAAACAACCATGACTCCCACAGGTAGTGGCCCCTGTTGCCTCTGCAGGACAGACATGGACGTCTGTGACACCCACATGCACAACATCAAAGTCGATGCACAAGCAACGTGGATGTGGAGACTGTCTCCCATTGTGCACATTGAATCAGAGACATCTGAAACACAACATGCACACAGACTGTGGAGGGCCATCACTATTGTGGCAATGGGTCACCCTGTGACGTACATACCTTCCCACATGGGACTCAGGGTGTATGTGACATGACATACACATACACAACCTGGAAATGTGACCATGCCACATGCCCTGAACTGAACAGTTGCACATCACAGTGGTCATGTGCGCAACACACAAAGGATTCTGTCCCCATGAACACGTGCACAGCCTGGGAGTGGCTGCCCCCAAGTGCCACCAAAAAAACACATGTTGACCCCCATACACACACAGGTAATGCAGCCTTACATGCCTTAGGATACAGTGTGGACAGGCTGTGGTGTTGTAGGTGTGCCCCTGAGTCCCTGGCAAGTAATTGTGGCTGGCATACGTTCACCAGTGACAATCATGGTGACATATGTGAGTGATTTGTACAGGGACGCGTTGTACAGCAATGGACCGATTGGTGCACACGCATTGGCCATTGCATATGATGTGGACGGAAATATGCGTTGTACAGCAATGGACCGATCGGTGCTCACGCATTGGCCATTGCATATGATGTGGACAGAAATACGTGTTGTACAGCAATGGACCGATCGGTGCGCACGCCTTGGCCATTGCATATGATGTGGACGGATGCGTGTTGTCATCCGATATACGCGTTGTACAGCAATGGACTGATCGGTGCGCACGCATTGGCCATTGCATATGATGTGGACAGAAATACGCGTTGTACAGCAATGGACCGATCGGTGCGCACGCATTGGCCATTGCATATGATGTGGACAGAAATACGCGTTGTACAGCAATGGACCGATCGGTGCGCACGCATTGGCCATTGCATATGATGTGGACAGAAATACGCGTTGTACAGCAATGGACCGATCGGTGCACACGCCTTGGCCATTGCATATGATGTGGACGGATGCGTGTTGTCATCCAATATACGCGTTGTACAGCAATGGACCGATCGGTGCGCACGCATTGGCCATTGCATATGATGTGGACAGAAATACGCGTTGTACAGCAATGGCCCGATCGGTGCGCACGCCTTGGCCATTGCATATGATGTGGACGGATGCGTGTTGTCATCCGATAAACGCGTTGTACAGCAATGGAACGATCGGTGCGCATGCATTGGCCATTGCATATGATGTGGACAGAAATACGCGTTGTACAGCAATGGACAGATCGGTGCGCACGCCTTGGCCATTGCATATGATGTGGACGGATGCGTGTTGTCATCCGATAAACGCGTTGTACAGCAATGGACCGATCGGTGCGCACGCATTGGCCATTGCATATGATGTGGACAGAAATACGCGTTGTACAGCAATGGACCGATCGGTGGGCACGCATTGGCCATTGCATATGATGTGGACAGAAATACGCGTTGTACAGCAATGGACCGATCGGTGCGCACGCATTGGCCATTGCATATGATGTGGATGGATGCGTGTTGTTTTTCGAAATACGCGTTGTACAGCAATGGTCCGATCGGTGCGCACGCATTGGCTATGGCCTGGCATGGTAACGGCGCGTTTTTGAAGCTTTAACGAGTCTGATGCAGTGAATTCAGTTGGCCACCCACAACAATGTTGCAAATTCATGGGTGTTATGAAGTTGAAATTTTGAAGGGTGCTGTGGGCGTGTATAAGTGGTGCAATTCCATGGATTGGCCAGATTCAGAAGATGCAAACGACTTGGACCTATCACTTTGGACACATGGGACAGTATCTGCCTCTGCAGCACACATATAATGCTGGCTGTTCCCCTGGGAGCTCACTTGCCTGCACTACATGCTCCAGGACGACATCTGCCACCACCACTGCTGCTGTGTCTGCATCCTCTGGCCACTGCAATGGCACGTACTGTGGAGAGAGCCCCAGCCTTCAGCACTGAGGAGAACAGGGCCCCGCTGGACAGCCTCCTTCCACAGTACAGCAAGCTGTATGGGAAACCAGGGGAGCAGGTGAGTGTGCTGTCCACTGCCTTACTAATTGTGCATGTTGTCTGACTAGCAAGACTTACAGTGTGCACACCACTGGCTAGCATGCTCACTGAGTAGTTGTCAGCCCCCAAAGTGTGTTGTTACATGCACTGAACAGGTATAGAGCAGTAACAGTGCATTCCAACAAGGTTTGACTTCCCAGGCAATGATATCATTTGGTAACTGCTGGCAAACTGTTCATAGCCATAGTTGCACTGCCTGTGTACATCATATGCCCCTGTGATTGAGACATGTATATCCAACTGTGTGATGCACGGAAATGTTGCATGTGTAGTAATGGCCTTTTCACTTTGTCATCCTCACA
Source organism: Calotriton arnoldi (assembly GCA_963921515.1). Classification (NCBI taxonomy): domain Eukaryota; kingdom Metazoa; phylum Chordata; class Amphibia; order Caudata; family Salamandridae; genus Calotriton; species Calotriton arnoldi. The sequence goes on along the minus strand of CAWUFW010001994.1, from coordinate 921,723 downwards.
GGTTGATGCCCACCAGAAGCAGGAATTCTGGCTGACCATCGCCCGGACAGTAAGATCCGTGGGGGTCTACAAGCGCCGGATCCGCAACTGCCAGAAGAGGTGGCAGGACCTTCGGGGCTGGACCCGGAGGATCGCAAGGGTCCAGCTGAAGCTGTCGCCTCCTCGCAGGAGGGGCGGACACCAGACCCTGACCCCCACATGCTCAGGATTCTGGCGGTGGTCTTCCCGGACCTGGATGGGCAGCTGAAGGCCAGACAGCAGCAAGGAGTGGGTGAGTCCATGACTGCACTGTGAACTTTGTCTGACATGCTATGTGCCCTCCTCTGGCCTGGTTAAACTTCCACAGTACATCAGTCTTGTGGTCCAGGACCCATGTCCCTCAATTGTGACATGCCCACTCCTCATCTGATACCCAGGTGTGGCCCTTACAGTCAGGAAATTGTGTCACTTGGGTACTGTGTCCTTGCATTTTGCTTAGCTCAAGGTGGGGGAAAGCATTTGTTCCCGTAACTTTGTGGTGGGCTTCATGGGTGGGTCAATTGCTTACACAATGCCTGAGTTCTGACATGTAATCTGCGTGTAACTTTGATATGTGGTCCAATTGCTGATCTGACTCACCACATGTGCCTGGGGTATTTGGCACACACCCATGCTGCGGGTGGGAACAATGTTTGGGCCTCAGGAGTATGTATAGCAAGTGTGTCACACATGCTTAGCCACCTGCCTACTGTCCAGGGCTCATCCCTCTTTCACGTGGAGCAGGACAGTCATGCCTACTCCAGGGCATACAATACACTCTGTACTCCCACTCCCATGTATCAGCTGACACGTTGTGCTCAGTGAAATGTTCCCTCAGGTGTCTGCCTCTGTGTCATTGTGCTGTGGCTTCGTTGTCAGGACTACTGGGGTGTTTATCGGTTAGGGCTCAGCATGCCATCTGAGATGTGACCATAGGAGACGATACTTGTGTGACATGTAGGTGTTTGATCACTTGACTGTGCAGACTGGTGTATGCGACTGTGAAGTTCAGGCAGCTGTTATTCATTCACAGCAGACTGTGAGGTGTGCTCAGGTTCAGAGAGTTGTGTTTCATGTCTCCCATATGTCCAATTGGTATGACGTGGACAAATAAGAGTTCAGATGATGTGGTTTGTGGGGGATGGACATGTGCACTTGTCAGCTACAGAACTTGCATTCCCCATGACCTAGGATTGTGACACAGTGCAGACTGTTGTTGGCTGGCTGCCCTGCCCATGTGACTGGAGACAGTGATGTATGACTTTGCAGGCATGCCTGTGCCATGGCATTAAACTTCCTAAGAGTGATCCTGCAGGGGAGTGACATGTGCTACATGCACCCCATTGTGGCATTGACTATCAGGACATGGGTGCATCATGGTGTCTGGTGCTGGTATGCATCACATGCATTTCAAATTAGACTCTGGCCATCCCTTTATCTGGACACCTGTACTGACTCAGTGGCAAGAGATGTGATGTGTGCATGTTCACATACTTCACCGTGTTCTCTGCATTGTCCAACAACTGTGTAGGTGGTGCATGTGTCCACACTGGGGTATTACCATCCGACAGGCACCAGACAGATGGGTGCAAGGCCAGGAGGGATGTGAGTGCCATGGTTGACCATCAGACTGACAATTGGCTTCTCCTAATCTGTGTGAGCACTTTTGGCAATGTTCAACTAAGGATGCCAGGGCTTGCTCTGTAATGTGCTGTACTTACTGTGGTGTGTGTGGTCAGTGCAGGTGACTGATGTTTGTCTGTTTCCCTAATTGTTTGCAGATACATCCACGGCCACAGGAGGGGACAGCTCCACGGACCAGGAGGAGCTGCAGAGCCAGACTGGGTCAGCAGCCGATGAGTGGTCGGAGGGACCCAGTGGCACGGAGGGCGAGGGGAGCCACACCGAGGAGTCCTCAGCACCATCCACCTCAGCTGAGGACCACAGCAGCTCGGAGGATGACTCCCTTGTGGAGGCGGGTGTCAGCAGCCACCACACCCCAGCTAGTATGGCTGGCCCCGCCACCACCACCACCACCACCACCGCCCTCCCATCGGCTCCCATTCCAGAGGTCCGTGGAGGCTCCCGTGTTCGGGAGCGTGTCTCCTTCGTGCCAGGCACCGCACCCCCTGCCCCTGTGTCCCCTGCTGCCCTGAGTGAGGAGTCTGTGTACTTACTTCGCCAGCTCCATGTAGGGCAGACATCAATGCTGAGTGTCCTCCATGGACACACCACTCTGTTGACACAGCTGGTGTCGTTCATGGAGGGCATCTCATCGGGCATGTCTGCCCTACAGAGGAGCAATAAGTCCATGGCCTCCTCCCTGACGGCAGCAGTGTCCCTCCTCCAACAGTCCCTCACCCCTCCTACCTCTGCCCCATCCACACTTCCTGGCACCCTACCTGTCCCAAGCACATGCACACCTGCACAATCACCCAAACACACAGACACAAGCAGCACAGAAACACCCAAAACAAAGTCAAAACGTGCACGCAAGCATCCTCAGGGGACTGATACCACACCCACAGGGGATGGGGAACAGACACACACACAGGCATCCACAGTCACTCCGCAGTCCTCCGATACCTCTCCCTCCAAGACCCCTTCCCTTGCCTCACCTGGAACCCCACCTACAAAGCAGCTCTTCCTCTGTGACCTCGGCCTCTTCCCCTCCGATCCAGCTGATCCAGCATACAGGGGGAAGAGGAAGTCCACCCACAGAGAGGGGAGTGCCCCTCACCCCCGGACACCCTCCCCCAGGCACAGACAAACTGAGGCCCCCACCCGCAAGTCCCCCCGGACCCGGAAGAGCAAGACCCCGCCACCGCCCTGCAGCTCACCCACACAGCCTCCTTCCTCCATCCCTCAGGCCCCCACAACACAGGTTCCCCCACCACACCCTGCCCCAGGTTCCCCCACCCACAGATACACCATCCCCAAAATGATCCGGCCTTCTCCCCCTACCACTTGCTCTTCCAGCCCCACACCCCCGCTGCGCATGTTTGTGCCACTGGTGTGGAGATCGTGTCCTCCCCTCTGTCCTGCCCACCTTACCTGAACCCCATTCTACTCCCCTGGAGATAGGCACTGCAGTGGAGTCCACTACCACCCCGTCTGACTTGGGCACTGCAGTGGGGAACCTGTCCACTCCATCTGGCCAGCCCACTGCAGTCGTGCCGGCACCCACACCATCTGACTCATGCCCCCAGTTGTGCCGGCACACACCATGTCAGACACCTCCACTGCAGTTGTCAGTGACTCTCCAGCACCCACCATCCCTTCCCTGCCTCGTTCTGGTGAGCCCTGATCCTGTCCCTGCGGTGCCTGGCCTGCCCCCCCGTATGCCCCTCCGAGGGGAATGTCCCTGGTCCGTAGCAGTGCAGGCAAGCAAAGGGTGACATCTGCCACTGTCACCCTGTTTGGACTTTACTGATGGACTGGCCATTGGCCTTTGTGTTTTTTCAGGACTTTCAATTTTACACCCACATATGCTGAATAAAGCTACTTTCTGTTCTCTAGTGGTTTTGCTTCAGATGTACATGATGTTGATGATGCTAACCATGCCCTTGCTGCAGTGATGGTGATTTTTGATATCAGGAAATTGAAGTGTTACTGTGCAGGACCCCATGTGGTCCAGGGGAATGTGTCCTATCCTGGTGTGTATCCATGTCATCCTTTGCAGCAATATGAGGGTGTCATGTTTTCAATATTTGCCAATGGGATTTCCTACTTTTATTTGCAATATCACATCTGTGGCTTACACCTCTGCACATCTGTTGTGCTTGCCATTGTTCAATTTGTCTATTTCCCTGACCGTGTGACCATCTCCACTGGACATGCAAGTTTGGGCATCAATGGGGAAGGACTCATCTGTGTTATCAGTGCAACTTGCTATACATGTGTGTTGGATCTGTGCAGATGATTTCGGTGACGCTCCCATGACCAGGCTGATGTGACGAGAGCCTTCATTTTGTGCTAATTGTTGACTGAGTGACCAAGTGTTCTGCTGACATGATAGAGCCCTGCAGAGACAACGTATGGCACAGCTTTCCTTACAGAGGAGTGGAGTCCCCTCATGGCAGTGTGTAATTCCGTGACATTGCCTGAGCCCAAGGTGTGTGTTGTGTGAGCATGTCTGTGTGTGTTCACTTCCATTTTGCTACGCAGGCTGGGATCCCTAGTGATGTTCCTGTTTGTGATGCTTGCTGAGTTGATCTATGTTCCCCCAAAATCTTCGCCCTGGGTTCTCTGGGATGTGGGTGCATGGCACATTACTGGTCATCAGGGTGTCATCCATAGGTGTGTTTGCTGTCAGGGCTGAGTTTGTGGGCAAACGCAGATGAGACACAGTCAGGATTCCCCTTGGCACTTGTTGGTTACACAAGTCATGTAATTTACAGTTTGTGGTAGCTTTCAGTGATTGTGACACGTTGTGTGTGTGACTGCTGCCACCTCAGGGTCAGAGCTGCAATGTTGGAAGTTGTCTATGTGTGTTCTTTGTGGGTGACCTTGGCTTCTTCATTGGTGTGTGACTGTGGCCGGGATCCCATTGATTGGGGTGGATTTGACGTCATGCCCATGTACGGCGTACTGTGCAGTGTGTCAGACATTCACGAGTCTTGTTGACTGGCCATGTGTGATGGGTTTCTGCACCTTAGTTCCCACCACCACCCCTGGGATTGTCATGGGTGCATGTGCAATGTCACCAGTCCATGTGAGCTTCACTGCTGCACATTGGTGGAGATCAAGGTGTGTGGTGTTGAGTGTGTACAAATGAGAGTTGTTGCACGGCTAGACCCCTACCTCCAAATTGGCCTTGGCTGACAGGCCGTGCTGATTGATTTGTGCTTGTGTAGGTGTGATGGTAGTTTTTTGCTCAGGACACATGACTGTGGTTCACAGTGTGAACGACATCTAGCTTTGTCATCACAGTGGGATTATCATGCAGGCCAGTGTCACCACAATGTGGGGTCCCTGGGGGTAGTGCTGTGGTGGGTATGTCTCTTGCTGTGTTAGTTGCTGTTCCTACAAGCTTGTGTGACATGTGTAATTTGGGCTCCCTCTCATCTAACAATGCCTGATTGCCCACATAGGGGATTCCGATCCATGAGTTACTTCTGTGTGGCACTGTATACACATCTGTGTAATTGGGATTCAGGCCTCCTCATGTGTTGTGTGGTTGCCTGGGGACACTGGCACACCCCCCATCACCTGTTGTGTTTGATATGCAGTGTGAGGCTGCCTGTTTGTGTTTGTGCATCTGCACCACTGCATTGGCATATCTTTGGTGTGCCATTGGCAGTACGTTGTTTGGTGGGTTTCCCCTGCTGTCCCTGGGACTCCTAGGTCATCAGTCAGCACAATGATCATGGTTTGTATGTCCCATTGCTGCCATGGTATGTTATTTGTTCACCTCACATATTCAGTCTCCACAGGATATCTACATTTGTGTGTCCATTGGTGCAGATATGTGGGTCTGCATTATGATGGTCACTTCTGTCATTGTGTTATTGATGAATGTTGACAATGTCAGCCCCCATGGGTGATGTTTGTCTGCACATGGCCAAAGGTATGTCTTATTTGCACTGCACTGTTTGCCTCACCCAATCTATGTTGCTATGGGACACAAGCACTACTATGCCACTGATGTGTTTGTTGTTCTGTGACCAGGAATCATCCATGCTGTTTGGCATTTGTAGCTTTTTCCATGACAACACTTACATTTTGGTCACTGTGTTGATGGGGGTTTAGACCCCATTGCCACAATGTTCAAAATGTGCTTCAGCTATGGACCCCACACTTACCTTTTGGTCACTGTGATGATGGGGGTTTGGACCCCATTGCCACAATGTTCAAAATGTGCTTCAGCTATGGACCCCACAATTACCTTTTGGTCACTGTGATGATGTGGGTTTGGACCCCATTGCCACAATGTTCAAAATGTGCTTCAGCTATGGACCCCACACTTACCTTTTGGTCACTGTGATGATGGGGTGTTAGACCCCATTGCCACAATGTTCAAAATGTGCTTCAGCTATGGACCCCACACTTACCTTTTGGTCACTGTGATGATGGGGGTTAGACCCCATTGCCACAATGTTCAAAATGTGCTTCAGCTATGGACCCCACACTTACCTTTTGGTCACTGTGATGATGGGGTGTTAGACCCCATTGCCACAATGTTCAAAATGTGCTTCAGCTATGGACCCCACACTTACCTTTTGGTCACTGTGATGATGGGGGGTTAGACCCCATTGCCACAATGTTCAAAATGTGCTTCAGCTATGGACCCCACACTTACCTTTTGGTCACTGTGATGATGGGGTGTTAGACCCCCATTGCCACAGTGGTCATGGTCTGCTTGCATTGTGGAGGCCACACACATTTATGTGTGACACATGTGATAGGGGGTCACATTGTATGTTCAATGTCATGTTCAGTGTTGTAGGCATTTGACACAGACTACACACGCTTGTCATGGTGTTGGGGGGGATGTGTTTTTCTGACATTCCTTATGTTGGAGTATGCTGATTCTGTCATGCATTACCCGTCCTATGAGTAGGGGTGGTGTTGATGGTAGGCATCCATCCCCCTATGAGTGGGGATGGTAGTTGTGACAGGCATCCAGCACCCCATGAGTAGGGGTGGTGGTAGTGACAGGCATCGAGCCCCCCCTGAGTAGGGGTGGTGGTAGTGGTAGACATCCAGCCCCCTGAGTAGGGGTGGTGGTAGTGGTAGGCATCCAGCCCCCTGAGTAGGGGTGGTGGTAGTGGTAGGCATCCAGCCCCCTGAGTAGGGGTGGTGGTAGTGACAGGCATCCAGCCCCCTGAGTAGGGGTGGTGGTAGTGGTAGGCATCCAGCCCCCATGAGTGGGGATGGTGGTAGTGACAGGCATCCAGGCCCCCTGAGTAGGGGTGGTGGTAGTGGTAGGCATCCAGCCCCCCATGAGTGGGGATGGTAGTAGTGACAGGCATCCAGGCCCCCCTGAGTATGGGTGGTGGTAGTGGTAGGCATCCAGGCCCCCATGAGTAGGGGTGGTGGTAGTGGTAAGCATCCAGCCCCCCATGAGTAGGGGTGGTGTTGGTGGTAGGCATCCATCCCCCTATGAGTGGGGATGGTAGTAGTGACAGGCATCCAGGCCCCCCTGAGTAGGGGTGGTTGTAGTGGTAGGCATCCAGCCCCCCCTGAGTAGGGGTGGTGGTAGTGGTAGGCATCCAGCCCCCCCTGAGTAGGGGTTGTGGTAGTGGTAGGCATCCAGCCCCCCCTGAGTAGGGGTGGTGGTAATGGGAGGCATCCAGCCCCCCCTGAGTAGGGGTGGGGGTAGTGGGAGGCATCCAGCCCCCCCTGAGTAGGGGTGGTGTTGGTGGTAGGCATCCATCCCCCTATGAGTGGGGATGGTAGTAGTGACAGGCATCCAGGCCCCCCTGAGTAGGGGTGGTGGTTGTGGTAGGCATCCAGCCCCCTGAGTAGGGGTGGTGGTAGTGGTAGGCATCCAGTCCCCCTGAGTAGGGGTGGTGGTAGTGGTAGGCATCCAGCCCCCTGAGTAGGGGTTGTGGTAGTGGTAGGCATCCAGCCCCCATGAGTAGGGGTGGTGGTAGTGGGAGGCATCCAGCCCCCTGAGTAGGGGTGGGGGTAGTGGGAGGCATCCAGCCCCCCCTGAGTAGGGGTGGTGTTGGTGGTAGGCATCCATCCCCCTATGAGTGGGGATGGTAGTAGTGACAGGCATCCAGGCCCCCCTGAGTAGGGGTGGTGGTTGTGGTAGGCATCCAGCCCCCCTGAGTAGGGGTGGTGGTAGTGGTAGGCATCCAGTCCCCCTGAGTAGGGGTGGTGGTAGTGGTAGGCATCCAGCCCCCTGAGTAGGGGTGGTGGTAGTGGTAGGCATCCAGTCCCCCTGAGTAGGGGTGGTGGTAGTGGTAGGCATCCAGGCCCCCATGAGTAGGGGTGGTGGTAGTGGTAGGCATCCAGCCCCCATGAGTAGGGGTGGTGTTGGTGGTAGGCATCCATCCCCCTATCAGTGGGGATGGTAGTAGTGACAGGCATCCAGGCCCCCCTGAGTAGGGGTGGTGGCAGTGGTAGGCATCCAGCCCCCCCTGAGTAGGGGTGGTGGTAGTGGTAGGCATCCAGCCCCCCCTGAGTAAGGGTGGTGTTGGTGGTAGGCATCCATCCCCCTATGAGTGGGGATGGTAGTAGTGACAGGCATCCAGGCCCCCCTGAGTAGGGGTGGTGGTAGTGGTGGGCATCCAGCCCCCCCTGAGTAGGGGTGGTGCTGGTGGTAGGCATCCAGCCCCCCTGAGTAGGGGTGGTTGTAGTGGTAGGCATCCAGGCCCCCATGAGTAGGGGTGGTGGTAGTGGTAGGCATCCAGCCCCCCCTGAGTAGGGGTGGTGGTAGTGGGAGGCATCCAGCCCCCTGAGTAGGGGTGGGGGTAGTGGAAGGCATCCAGCCCCCTGAGTAGGGGTGGTGTTGGTGGTAGGCATCCATCCCCCTATGAGTGGGGATGGTAGTAGTGACAGGCATCCAGGCCCCCTGAGTAGGGGTGGTGGTAGTGGTAGGCATCCAGCCCCCTGAGTAGGGGTGGTGGTAGTGGTAGGCATCCAGGCCCCCATGAGTAGGGGTGGTGGTAGTGGTAGGCATCCAGCCCCCCATGAGTAGGGGTGGTGTTGGTGGTAGGCATCCATCCCCCTATCAGTGGGGATGGTAGTAGTGACAGGCATCCAGGCCCCCTGAGTAGGGGTGGTGGTAGTGGTAGGCATCCAGCCCCCCTGAGTAGGGGTGGTGGTAGTGGTAGGCATCCAGCCCCCTGAGTAAGGGTGGTGTTGGTGGTAGGCATCCATCCCCCTATGAGTGGGGATGGTAGTAGTGACAGGCATCCAGGCCCCCTGAGTAGGGGTGGTGGTAGTGGTGGGCATCCAGCCCCCTGAGTAGGGGTGGTGCTAGTGGTAGGCATCCAGCCCCCTGAGTAGGGGTGGTTGTAGTGGTAGGCATCCAGGCCCCCATGAGAAGGGGTGGTGGTAGTGGTAGGCATCCAGCCCCCTGAGTAGGGGTGGTGGTAGTGGTAGAGCATCCAGCCCCCTGAGTAGGGGTGGTGGTAGTGACAGGCATCCAGCCCCCTGAGTAGGGGTGGTGGTAGTGGTAGGCATCCAGACCCCCATGAGTGGGGATGGTGGTAGTGACAGGCATCCAGGCCCCCCTGAGTATGGGTGGTGGTAGTGGTAGGCATCCAGCCCCCCATGAGTGGGGATGGTAGTAGTGACAGGCATCCAGGCCCCCTGAGTATGGGTGGTGGTAGTGGTAGGCATCCAGGCCCCCATGAGTAGGGGTGGTGGTAGTGGTAGGCATCCAGCCCCCATGAGTAGGGGTGGTGTTGGTGGTAGGCATCCATCCCCCTATGAGTGGGGATGGTAGTAGTGACAGGCATCCAGGCCCCCTGAGTGGGGGTGGTGGTAGTGGTAGGCATCCAGCCCCCTGAGTAGGGGTGGGGGTAGTGGGAGGCACCAGCCCCCCTGAGTAGGGGTGGTGTTGGTGGTAGGCATCCATCCCCTATGAGTGGGGATGGTAGTAGTGACAGGCATCCAGGCCCCCTGAGTAGGGGTGGTGGTAGTGGTAGGCATCCAGCCCCCTGAGTAGGGGTGGTGGTAGTGGTAGGCATCCAGCCCCCATGAGTGGGGATGGTAGTAGTGACAGGCATCCAGGCCCCCTGAGTAGGGGTGGTGGTAGTGGTAGGCATCCAGCCCCCTGAGTAGGGGTGGTGGTAGTGGTAGGCATCCAGCCCCCTGAGTAAGGGTGGTGTTGGTGGTAGGCATCCATCCCCCTATGAGTGGGGATGGTAGTAGTGACAGGCATCCAGGCCCCCCTGAGTAGGGGTGGTGGTAGGGTAGGCATCCAGCCCCCCCCTGAGTAGGGTGGTTCTAGTGGTAGGCATCCAGCCTCCCCCTGAGTAGGGGTGGTGGTAGTGGTAGGCATCCAGGCCCCCATGAGTAGGGGTGGTGGTAGTGGTAGGCATCCAGCCCCCCATGAGTAGGGGTGGTGTTGGTGGTAGGCATCCATCCCCCTATGAGTGGGGATGGTAGTAGTGACAGGCATCCAGGCCCCCCTGAGTAGGGGTGGTGGTAGTGGTAGGCATCCAGCCCCCCCTGATTAGGGGTGGTAGTGGTAGGCATCCAGCCCCCCCTGAGTAGGGGTGGTGGTAGTGGTAGGCATCCAGCCCCCCTGAGTAGGGGTGGTGTTGGTGGTAGGCATCAAATATACCCCTATGTGTGGGGATGGTAGTAGTGACAGCCATCCAGCACCCCATGAGTAGGGGTGCTGGTGGTGATTGGCATCCAGCCCCCCCTGAGTAGGGGTGGTGGTAGTGACAGGCATCCAGCCCCCCTGAGTAAGGGTGGTAGTAGTGGTAGGCATCCATCCCCCCTGAGTAGGAGTGGTGGTAGTGGTAGGCATCCAGCCCCCTGAGTAGGGGTGGTGGTAGTGGTAGGCATCCAGCCCCCATGAGTAGGGGTGGTGTTGGTGGTAGGCATCCATCCCCCTATGTGTGGGGATGGTAGTAGTGACAGGCATCCAGCCCCCTGAGTAGGGGTGGTGGTAGTGACAGGCATCCAGCCCCCTGAGTAGGGGTGGTGGTAGTGGTAGGCATCCAGCACCCATGAGTAGGGGTGGTGTTGGTGGTAGGCATCCATCCCCCTATGTGTGGGGATGGTAGTAGTGACAGGCATCCAGCACCCCATGAGTAGGGGTGGTGGTATTGACAGGCATCCAGCCACCCCCTGAGTAGGGGTGGTGGTAGTGGTAGGCATCCAGCACCCATGAGTAGGGGTGGTGGTAGTGGTAGGCATCCAGCCCCCTGAGTAGGGGTGGTGTTAGTGGTAGGCATCCAGGCCCCTATGGGTGTGTATGGCATTGGTGATAGCCATCCCGCCCCTATGGTTCTGCTGTTGCTAGTGTACGTCATTTCTGCATCCCTATGTGTGTGTGACATATGTCGGGTACGTGTCGTTTGTTTGTGTAGTGGGTGTTTGACTTACCGTCTGCGCCGTACGCGTCCGTACCTGTTCCGGTAATAGATGTAGAGTATTGGTAGGACCTGCGTGATGGGATTCATGGTTGGTTCGTCTCGTTCGGGTTTCTCGTTGCTTCGACTCGTACTCGTTGCTGGCTTGTTCGTCTCGTAGCCGTGGATCGTCTTGTGGCGCGGATCGGAGCTTATGTGCGGCTCTCCCGGATGCTCTGACATGCCGGACGTAGCGACGGGTTCGGCGCGTACGGAAGGCGCATCGTACTAGTCCGGCCGGAAGGTGCTGTATTTTTGCTTCCGTGCGACTCGATTCTGCGTTTACGGATCCGGCTCGGGCGGGGAACAGGAGCTGGAATGGGTACGTACGGCTGGGTCGGGATCTGGGCAGTTATGCGCATCGTACTTGCTCGTTCGTACGAATGTTCGGATCGGTCGGGAAACACGCGTTCGGCTTGGTTTTTTTCCGGACGAATAGTGTTAGGTGCGCTTCCGGCCGAGATCGGAATCGGCCCCTTTGTGTGTAATACAAGCCAGTTTAAGTTGAAATCTGGCGTTGAGAGATGTGGTCGAATTTTCAAGAATCTGTTATGAGTCTTGCGGCCGCATTGAGACAAGCTTTTAGTGAAGCTGTTGACATCTTGGGTTATCATGTTAGTGTTGTACAGCCATATTCGATCCTCGAAATGACTGATGCCTGGACTTCCAGTCTAAGGTCTGATGATGCAATGAATAGTTTCAATTTTCTAAAATAGCTCAAGTGAAAGTGGGTGCTTTTTGCCATTGAGTTTATGTGGGTTTGCCTGTTTAGATTCTTATCAAGCATAATTCCCAGCGATTTAGTTGAGTGGACCAGGACCGGGGTGCAATTTAGAGCAGCGATTGTCTTGGTCTATTCCTTAGCATCAGAGGAGCTTTTTGGGGGGGATATTAATAGGAATTCCGTTTTTTCCATGTTTAGTTTAAGATCATTGCTAGTTAACCCTTTGTAAGGTCACCTTTAATGCATAATTGATAGTCTTGATCTCCTCCAGTGATGAAATCTTAATATAAATCTGGGTGTCATCTGCGTACATGTGGAAGGAAATGTTAGCATGCTGTAGAATTTCAGATAATGGTTCGACATATTTGTGAATGGTAAGTGGACATAATATCGACTTTTTAATATCGACATGCATTAATATCGAGTTTTGTATATTGACAGTATTAAATATCGACGTTAAGTATATCAATGTTAAAAATACAGTTTTTTGTGTTGTAAAAACTATCGAAGTTTGAAATGTCGACTGTCAAAATATCGTTGTGTCAAAATATCGTTAAAGTTAATTTTATTTTGTTATATGTTTGTTTTTGGTATAATATCAGTTAATTAATGTTATAAAAATTTAAATTTGTATTTTATTTTCAGGAGCGGGATGTTGGGTTTATAGGGGATAAAGGTGGGGAGTGTTTTAAAAAAAATTGTTTTAACTTTTAAATATTTTATACATTTGTAAATTTAATTTAAAAATATTGTTTTAGGAGTAGGATGTTGGGTTTATAGGGGATAAGGTTGGGGAGTGTTTTAAAAAATTAGTTTGAAAATTTTAAATAAATTCAAAATTTGTAAATTTAATTTAAAATTGTTGTTTTAGGAGTGGGATGTTGGTTTTATAGGGGATAAGGGTGGGGAGTGTTTTAAAATATAATTTGTAAATTAAAAAATTAAATTAAAAAATTGAAATAGATTTTTGTAATGATTGTTTTGTTGTTTTTATTTTGAATAAAGGTGTGTAATTTCGTATAATTTTTTGTAAATTGTAAATAAAATATTTAATTAAAATATTCTTGACGAAATGAAAATTTTAATTTTAATTTTAAAATATTGTGTTAATAGTGGATAAGTTTAAATAATGTCTTATCAAAAAGAATGTATTATTAATATTTATTATTATTTACGATGCAACATTTTTATGAATTTTATTACTTAAGAGATATTATTTGTATTTTATAATAATTATATATTAGAAATTGTAATAATATTTAATATTTTAAATAAATTTACACACAAAAAATATTATTCGGTTTAAATATTTAAAAAAAAAATGTATTATGTTCAATAATTTAAAAAAAACAATTTATATGTGAAATATGGTAATTTTAAATGTTTAATCTTATATTTACAAATTTTAAACTTACATTTTAAAATTATTACATTGTAAAACTATAATGAATAATCAAATTAAATATTGTAGTTTTTGGAAATTGTGATTAATAAAGGGAAAATGTTTAATGTATACTATATTCCCTGATGTTATATTAATTGGAGTGGGAATAGTATATTATATATGTTGAGTGTGTGTCACCTTCCATGATTTAATAGTAACTGGGTTGGGAATAAAAATTATATATGTTTAGTGTCCAGCAACTACCTTGATTTAATACTAACTGGAGTGGGAATAGAAAATTAGGTAGGTTTAATGTCCAGCACCTTCCTGATTTAATAATAACTGGAGTGGGAATAGTAAATTATATATGTTTAATGTCCAGCACCTTCCTGATTTAATACTAACTGGAGTGGGAATAGTAAATTATATATGTGTATAGTTTTGTGACCTTAAAAAACTTAATATAGTGTGTAGTGGGAATGTGTATAAATAATAACATAGTTTAAAAGGATAAATATTAAATTTATATATATATATAGAGTAAAGACATAGGGGCCGATTCCGATTCGGGCCGGAAATCTCTCCGACCCGGAGAGAATTCCGACCGAATCGGACCCTAGCAGTCCGACCGAACGAGTACGATGCGCACGCATGCCATCGGACTCGGAGTCGGTCGGACTCCAGTGAAGTCAATGGGAGCCTGTCGTACAACGCGTACGCGGCTCCCATTGACTCAATGGGTGCGAGGCGAACAAGGGCGCCCCCTACAGCGGGTACACGTCCATGCGCATCGCGGCATACTTGCACAGGTAGGGGGGACCCATGGGTCCCCCCTGTGTGTGACTCGCACGCCTACGCATACAGGGGGGTCCAACGCGGACCCCCAAAGTCCGGCTCCGACAGCTTTTTCGAGCCGGACGGCGCGAGTCGGTCGGACTGCTCGCGGCGCGCATCGTACTTACCCGGCCGGGAAACGTCTCCATAGCGCGGTGCGAGTCGTGTCCATGCGAGTCGGTCGGAGCGTGTTGAAGCCGCGTTCGAGTCGGTCTGCGATTTCGTGGGTGCTTGCATCGTACTCGCTCGGCCAGACCCGCGTACTATTCGGTCGGGAAGGGCTCTGAATCAGATCCGGTGAATCTGAATCCGATTCGGAGCACTACCGGCCGAGATCGGAATCGGCCCCATAATATTTGATACAGTACATTCAGTTAAAATATATTTTTTTATATTAAATGAAACATTAATAAATTAATTAAAAAATAATGACACGTAATTTTGGAATTGATGTTTATTTATTGTCAATCATATAGTAATGATAAAATAAAATATATTTTATTAAGTGCATATAATATCAATTGTTACATATAGAGAAAATAAATATAAACTTTATTTTTCAGACATAAAATATTTGGTACATATGTATACTTTTCCATATAATAATTTTGCTAACAAATGTTTTCAACATTGCTAAAGTTTTTAATACAGTTATGTACATTTTGTAACATGAAATTATGTAGTTTTACATTGCTTTAGAACATTTGTTTAAAAAAAATAATTTTTAATAACAGTTGTACACTTTTATTTTGTATTCTGAACATTTATTATTTTGATACATATCCTGTAAATTTTTATTACTGTATAGGTTTTCACATGTTTTTACTACAAACAGTTTTATAAATTGTATAACATTTTTTAAACATATAATAATACTTTTTAATTAATAGTATTGATATATAAAATATTAATAATATTAATTATTACATGGTTTAATTTTATATAAACATTTTTTATAATGGGTTTACATTTTTTAAACATTTATTACATTTAGTACATAAACGTTGTATATAACATGTATAAGTATGGAATTATAATAATAATTATTATATGTTTTATAATATTTATTATTATAATTTTACAATACATAAAAAATGTTACATAATTTTTAAAATGTAACTTGGAAATTGTATTTTTACAAAATATTTTAGCAATGTATTAATTATGTAATAATATGTTTTTAAAGAAATACATTTATTTTTCATGTTTAAAGCAGCCATATTTGTTTATAGCTTGTAGTTTGTAACCGAGGAGAAGCTCGCGGTAGAAAGCTGCGTCGCATCGAGGAAGGTAAGTTTAATTTTCTTTATTTAAATTATACTTTTACTTTAATTTGAAGGTAGTTACGTGCTAGGTAGTGTGTGTAGTGTTAGGTTTTGGAGTTGTGGTGTTTTTTATGTGTAACTTAGGTTTTAGCGATATGTCGATCGTTATTTTTGAGGACTAGGTTAGATATGGTTAAATACGTTAGAGTATGTTTGAATATGGCGTGAATAATGTTTGCAATAGTATTATGTTATAGTCTCTGGGGCCGATTCCGATTCGGGCCGGAAAACGTACCGACCGACTCGGAGCCGGAATTAATTCCGACCGACACGTACCGGTGCAGCCCGACCCGCAAAGTACGATGAAAAGCGTGCAAAATCCGACCGACTCGTACGGAACACAAGCCGAATGACCGAACCGCGCGGAAAACAGCTATCCGGCCGGAAAAGCACGTGAATCGAACCGACCGACACGCACCAGGAAGAATCCCGAAAGAAACGTACCCGCGAACTCCGACCCGCCAAGTACGATGCAACGCGTGGAAAACACGACCGAGTCGCACGGAGCTCAAGCCGTACGACCGACACGCATACAAAACAGCGAGCCGAAGAAACCCAATACACCGCAACCGACGCGTACGCAGCACAGGAAACAGCACAAACACAGCGTGAACGACTCGGAGAAGCTCGCACGAGACAACTGCAGGGTCCGACTCGGTCAGAAGAACGTCTCCTACATGCACAAAAAGTACAAAGGCAAAAACACACAAAAAAAGGCCAAACAAGCAATTACAAAGCCAATAAATACTGGGGGGGGGGAACAGGGAACAAAGACACACCCACAACTCCACCCATATAAAGGACACAAATCCCTACTATGATCCTTTGCAAATTCAAATTACCTGCCAGCACAGAACACCAACAGACAGCAACCACACACACACTCACAGCTCATCCATCACACAAGCCACACACCATCAGCACCTCAACAAATAGCACCCTCACATACACCCAGCAAAACACACACTCACACACCCTCACTTGCACACCAACACACACATCACTCACCACCACCACCCATCACCATGCCCCCAAGAAGAATCCAAAGTTCCTAGATAGTGAATTGGAAGTCCTGGTAGATGAGATACTCAGGAGTAGAGCCACAGCTGTTTGGTACACTGGTCCAACAGACCCCCATGTCGCAGAAAACCAAGATGTGGGCGAGGATCGTTGACAGGGTGAACGCACAATCACCATGTTTGCGCACAAAGGAAGACATCCAGAACAGGTGGTATGATGTGCGCAGGAGGGTCAGGGACCTACTGAAGAAGGATTACATCTTGAGCCAACACACCGGCAGTGGCACTCCTGCCAAACCACTACACCTCAGGCCCTGGGAGGAGAAGGTGCGGGCCATCCTACCACCAGTGAGCGTCTATGGACTAGAAGACATCCCAGAGCCTGGTGAGTACACAACCAATATACCCAATATCGTGTGACAATACACACACATCACTGTCAAGGGATAGTCAAACCATGCACCCTTAGCAAATCCACAGCAACAAAACCAGAATCATCCCAAGATGTGTATGTCAGTCAGATAAACACAATACATGCCATCTCATAGTGATATGTAACTGTGTCATGACATGTACAAACCCTACAACAAATAAAGCTAGGCAGTGGCACAAATCTAACCAACAAACACTGTCAGATATGTAGCCACCACTACAACACCACCACACAGGGAATCCCACAGAAAGGAAAGAATTCTGTGTATGCTGGTCAAGTCAGTGTAGCCAATAGCATCATGGGAGTCGTAGTCACAGATATTGCCCACCATCACAATACGCCCATCAACACCACTCTGAACCATGCTCACATCACAGGGAGTGGAAAACAACTGACAAGATGGCTGACACGGGCTACTGCTGTGGGGAGCACAAGGCCCTGATGGGAACTGTGCACCAACCAACAGCAGGACACCACTGTCTGACATCCTGAAAGACAACTTGCACTCCCTGCAATGGAAGCACGTTCCGTGGTGGGATATCTGGCTGGGTGGGAAGGAGGACTGACAGCTATGACTATAGTTACCAGCAGCTCTTCCCACACACACCCCTAACCCAAACTACACACAACTCACCTGGGAAAATGCATTGCCTCACACTAAAAATATTTATCCCACAAAGAACCACCACCCTGGGTCATGCTGTGGGAAGCACAGTGACACACATGGGACTTGTAGCCAAACAAACGCCAGGACACTGCCAGCCATCCATTCAGCACAGGCACACTACCCCACAGGGAAGCAGAGTCAGAAGGAAGGAAGTATGGGCATGCTGGGAAGGGGGTGGAGGCAATAGCATGATGGCAGTGGTAGTCACAGTTTAACATCCCCCCCCAAATGGCCCAGCAAGCTCACACTGAAGCATGCACACCTCACAGAGAGTGGAAAGCCCCATCAAAGATTTCTGACACTGCTGCTCTGTTGTGGGGAGCACAAGGCCATGCTGGGAACTGGCCACCAACCAACAGCAGGACACCACTGTCAGCCATCTTGCCATTGCTGTCACACCCACACACAGTGAAGTACACTCAAAAGGAAGGAAGTATGGGCATGCTGGGAAGGGGGTGGAGGCAATAGCATGATGGGAGTGGTAGTCACAGCTCAACATCCCCCCCACATGGCCCAGCAAGCTCACACTGAAGCATGCACACCTCACAGAGAGTGGAAAGCCCCATCAAAGATGTCTGACACTGCTGCTCTGTTGTGGGGAGCACAAGGCCATGCTGGGAACTGGCCACCAACCAACAGCAGGACACCACTGTCAGCTATCTTGCCATTGCTGTCACACCCACACACAGTGAAGTACACTCAAAAGGAAGGAAGTATGGGCATGCTGGGAAGGGGGTGGAGGCAATAGCATGATGGGAGTGGTAGTCACAGCTCAACATCCGCCCCCCACATGGCCCAGCAAGCTCACACTGAAGCATGCACACCTCACAGAGAGTGGAAAGCCCCATCAAAGATGTCTGACACTGCTGCTCTGTTGTGGGGAGCACAAGGCCATGCTGGGAACTGGCCACCAACCAACAGCAGGACACCACTGTCAGCCATCTTGCCATTGCTGTCACACCCACACACAGAGAAGTACACTCAAAGGAAGGAAGTATGGGCATGCTGGGAAGGGGGTGGAGGCAATAGCATGATGGCAGTGGTAGTCACAGCTCAACATCCCCCCACATGGCCCAGCAAGCTCACACTGAAGCATGCACACCTCACAGAGAGTGGAAAGCCCCATCAAAGATGTCTGACACTGCTGCTCTGTTGTGGGGAGCACAATGCCATGCTGGGAACTGGCCACCAACCAACAGCAGGACACCACTGTCAGCCATCTTGCCATTGCTGTCACACCCACACACAGTGAAGTACACTCAAAAGGAAGGAAGTATGGGCATGCTGGGAAGGGGGGTGGAGGCAATAGCATGATGGGAGTGGTAGTCACAGCTCAACATCCCCCCCCCCACTTGGCCCAGCAAGCTCACCCTGAAGCATGCACACCTCACAGAGAGTGGAAAGCCCCATCAAAGATGTCTGACACTGCTGCTCTGTTGTGGGGAGCACAAGGCCATGCTGGGAACTGGCCACCAACCAACAGCAGGACACCACTGTCAGCCATCTTGCCATTGCTGTCACACCCACACACAGTGAAGTACACTCAAAAGGAAGGAAGTATGGGCATGCTGGGAAGGGGGTGGAGGCAATAGCATGATGGGAGTGGTAGTCACAGCTCAACATCCCCCCCACATGGCCCAGCAAGCTCACACTGAAGCATGCACACCTCACAGAGAGTGGAAAGCCCCATCAAAGATGTCTGACACTGCTGCTCTGTTGTGGGAGCACAAGGCCATGCTGGGAACTGGCCACCAACCAACAGCAGGATACCACTGACTGACATCTTGCCATTGCTGTCACACCCACACACAGTGAAGTACACTCAAAAGGAAGGAAGTATGGGCATGCTGGGAAGGGGGGTGGAGGCAATAGCATGATGGGAGTGGTAGTCACAGATATTGCCCACCATCACAATACGCCCATCAACACCACTCTGAACCATGCTCACATCACAGGGAGTGGAAAACAACTGACAAGATGGCTGACACTGGCTACTGCTGTGGGGAGCACAAGGCCCTGATGGGAACTGTGCACCAACCAACAGCAGGACACCACTGTCTGACATCCTGAAAGACAACTTGCACTCCCTGCAATGGAAGCACGTTCCGTGGTGGGATATCTGGCTGGGTGGGAAGGAGGACTGACAGCTATGACTATAATTACCAGCAGCTCTTCCCACACACACCCCTAACCCAAACTACACACAACTCACCTGGGAAAATGTATTGCCTCACACTAAAAATATTTATCCCACAAAGAACCACCACCCTGGGTCATGCTGTGGGAAGCACAGTGACACACATGGGACTTGTAGCCAAACAAACGCCAGGACAACACTGCCAGCCATCCATTCAGCACAGGCACACTACCCCACAGGGAAGCAGAGTCAGAAGGAAGGAAGTATGGGCATGCTGGGAAGGGGGTGGAGGCAATAGCATGATGGCAGTGGTAGTCACAGTTTAACATCCCCCCCCACATGGCCCAGCAAGCTCACACTGAAGCATGCACACCTCACAGAGAGTGGAAAGCCCCATCAAAGATGTCTGACACTGCTGCTCTGTTGTGGGGAGCACAAGGCCATGCTGGGAACTGGCCACCAACCAACAGCAGGACACCACTGTCAGCCATCTTGCCATTGCTGTCACACCCACACACAGTGAAGTACACTCAAAAGGAAGGAAGTATGGGCATGCTGGGAAGGGGGTGGAGGCAATAGCATGATGGGAGTGGTAGTCACAGCTCAACATCCCCCACATGGCCCAGCAAGCTCACACTGAAGGCACACCTCACAGAGAGTGGAAAGCCCCATCAAAGATGTCTGACACTGCTGCTCTGTTGTGGGGAGCACAAGGCCATGCTGGGAACTGGCCACCAACCAACAGCAGGACACCACTGTCAGCTATCTTGCCATTGCTGTCACACCCACACACAGTGAAGTACACTCAAAAGGAAGGAAGTATGGGCATGCTGGGAAGGGGGGTGGAGGCAATAGCATGATGGGAGTGGTAGTCACAGCTCAACATCCGCCCCCCCCCACATGGCCCAGCAAGCTCACACTGAAGCATGCACACCTCACAGAGAGTGGAAAGCCCCATCAAAGATGTCTGAAACTGCTGCTCTGTTGTGGGGAGCACAAGGCCATGCTGGGAACTGGCCACCAACCAACAGCACGACACCACTGTCAGCCATCTTGCCATTGCTGTCACACCCACACACAGTGAAGTACACTCAAAAGGAAGGAAGTATGGGCATGCTGGGAAGGGGGTGGAGGCAATAGCATGATGGCAGTGGTAGTCACAGCTCAACATCCCCCCCACATGGCCCAGCAAGCTCACACTGAAGCATGCACACCTCACAGAGAGTGGAAAGCCCCATCAAAGATGTCTGACACTGCTGCTCTGTTGTGGGGAGCACAAGGCCATGCTGGGAACTGGCCACCAACCAACAGCAGGACACCACTGTCAGCCATCTTGCCATTGCTGTCACACCCACACACAGTGAAGTACACTCAAAAGGAAGGAAGTATGGGCATGCTGGGAAGGGGGTGGAGGCAATAGCATGATGGGAGTGGTAGTCACAGCTCAACATCCCCCCACATGGCCCAGCAAGCTCACCCTGAAGCATGCACACCTCACAGAGAGTGGAAAGCCCCATCAAAGATGTCTGACACTGCTGCTCTGTTGTAGGGAGCACAAGGCCATGCTGGGAACTGGCCACCAACCAACAGCAGGACACCACTGTCAGCCATCTTGCCATTGCTGTCACACCCACACACAGTGAAGTACACTCAAAAGGAAGGAAGTATGGGCATGCTGGGAAGGGGGTGGAGGCAATAGCATGATGGGAGTGGTAGTCACAGCTCAACATCCCCCCCCACATGGCCCAGCAAGCTCACACTGAAGCATGCACACCTCACAGAGAGTGGAAAGCCCCATCAAAGATGTCTGACACTGCTGCTCTGTTGTGGGGAGCACAAGGCCATGCTGGGAACTGGCCACCAACCAACAGCAGGATACCACTGACTGACATCTTGCCATTGCTGTCACACCCACACACAGTGAAGTACACTCAAAAGGAAGGAAGTATGGGCATGCTGGGAAGGGGGTGGAGGCAATAGCATGATGGGAGTGGTAGTCACAGCTCAACATCCCCCCACATGGCCCAGCAAGCTCACACTGAAGCATGCACACCTCACAGAGAGTGGAAAGCCCCATCAAAGATGTCTGACACTGCTGCTCTGTTGTGGGGACCACAAGGCCATGCTGGGAACTGGCCACCAACCAACAGCAGGACACCACTGACTGACATCCTGAGAGTCAACCTGCACCCACTGCAAGGGTGGCATGCTTCATGGTGGGATAACTGGGCTGGAGGGAGAAGGATGTCCAGATGTCAACCAAATACCACCAATGCTGGCTATGCACACACCTCAACATTCACATTGAAATGCTTCATGTTGCCAGGACAATGCGCTACACCAATATCAACAGCTGACTGTGACAACTTAGGACAATGCAATGTACAGGCCCGCATCCAGAGGTACATTCACAACTGTCAGGTGTTTGAACCATTGATGCCTGTAGAAACATTACATACATTGTGTGTCTCTTCCAAATACAGGTGATGATGGGGACACAGCAGCAGACGCTGAGGAGTCCCTGTCACAGGCTCCGGGGAACACTGAGCTCACTGGTGTGGAACAGCCTCTGCCCACCTCGGATGACGAAGACCTACCTGGCACCTCTGCAGTGAGTCATCATGCAGCACCAGCAGGACCACCAGCTGCACCCCTGCACCCACCCCTCCAACAACTGCCAACACACAGACCACCCCTGCCGACACGGACAGACCAAGGACCACCACCACCAACAGCACACGGACCCCGGCCCAACGTGGAGCTACGGACACCAACACCAGCAACAACCCCCAAGGGGGCCCAGGGTCACCTGTGCGTGCCAACGCAGGTCCTTCACGTATCGCCAGGGGTGGTGGGAGGGGTGGTAGACATAGGTCGCTGCTTGCAGAGGGGTCTGGACTGCATGATGACCCACAACTGGTACGCATAGCTGATGCGTACCAGACTAGCACCGGAGAGTTCAGCCAGGTAGTGGGGATCCTCAGGGACATTCAACAGCAGCAGGCTGCCCATCATGCCCACTTGGACTTACACATGTCCCGCATGGAGTCCAAGTGGGACACATTGCAAGAACAGACGGCGGTGCATAGGGACATATTACAATGCCTCCACCAGATGTGCACCAACATATCAACACCTCCCTGTGTGCCCACAACATCTGGTGCTGCAACAACTGCAACTGCCACAGGGAGGGAGAATGACTCTGGCGGAGAGTCCCCTGCACCGCAGCAGCCTGCACTTGGGGTCCCCCCAAAGAAGAGGGTCGTCCGAGGAAGGACAACTGAGAGGCTGATGGCCATGCACAACCCCCAGGAAGCCAACACCTGTTCCGGAAAATCACCTTTGTGCGCAAACTCTTCACCCTGTCGAATGCAACACAACTCTCCCACATGACATGGGGAGCTCAAGTTGGACCAATGTATCAGATGACTGTGGACTTTACTCAGGACATTTCTGCTATCAGGACTTCCAAATCATCTAGGAACTTTGGATTACAATCACAATGTACACCACCCACCATCCTGTGCACTATACTCACACATGTATGTCAATAAACTCACTAATACACCATACTTGCCTCTGTTGTGATTACAACGTTGTTTCTGAAGTGGAGATGATGATCTGTGAAATGACACTGTGCATGCTAACTGCTACAGCAAGTACAACACCGGCATGTGAGTCATGGCGACGTGACACATATGAGGGAGACACACCACCAGGGCTACACAACACATACACACCAGGGCCATCTGACTCATCGCCTACACTGATGTTGCCAGGAAATACGGTGCAATGCACAGACACAACACCTATTCACAGTCTGTGTTAACTAGCCCACTGGTGCAGGAAGCAAATGTCAGACAGATGTGTGACCACAGACAACGCACATCACAAAGTGAAGCACAGGTTTATTACACATTTGCAACATGTTGTAACCACTACAGATGTAAGGTAATCCCACCTGGCAGTGGGCACACAGTCAACAAGTGTAGAAGAAAGGAAGTCCATGGGTGTGGCGCACATCACCTGTAGGGAAACGACAGCTACCACCCTGGAAGTTGATTCACGGTGTCGGGGGATCACAGTTGACCAAACAACTCTGAAAGTACCCTGTGAAGGACAGAAATGTCACACAGTCAAAAGCACTGAAGAACAGGACAGAACTGTAATACTCATGCCCAATACATGTCACAAGATACCCACCCAGGACCAAGTTAGCATGTCAACACTGTTGTGGAGTACAGACTACCTGTGAGGACACATTGCTGCACGCATCCAGTCAAGTAGCACATGGACACACTCAAACAGCACCAGAGCACCACCAACACATATCATGCAAACTCACATCATTGACATAACATCCCTGGATACTCACATTCAGCTGAAGAAGTTGGTGATGAGCTGTGTGCGGACATCACCCTCATCATCATCATCACCACTGGCATCGTGGTCCAGCCCAGGATGCTCCACAGTTGGCAGATGTTGGTCATCGTCATCCAGGATGAGAGGCAACTCCTTCCGCACTGCCAGGTTGTGTAGCATGCAGCAGACGATGACAATCTTGCACACCTTTGCTGGGGCATATGGGAGGGCCCCTCCTGTCCTATCTAGGCAGCGGAAGCGGCTCTTCAGGAGACCAAATGTCCGCTCAATCACTCTCCTGGTCCGACCATGTGCCTCATTGTAGCGCATCTGGGCTGGTGTCACAGGGTTCCTGAGGGGCGTCAGCAACCACGGCATGTTGGGGTATCCGGAGTCACCTACATACAGACAATTGCACATTAGCTGAGTTGGAAAAGAGGGTGGAACACTACATTGCAGAACACACACAATGCTACAAAGTCAGTACACACCAACAAGCCAGGCACGCTGGTTCCGCATCTGTGACATCATCCTCGGGATGCGACTACTCCTCATCACGTAGGCATCGTGTGCAGAACCGGGCACAGACGTGTGTGATGCTCATATCTGCAAGACATACCACCAGTGCATTGACCGAATGGTAGTGTTTGCGGTTCCTGTATGCCTGCTCTTGGGCCTGTGGTGGTACCAAAGCCACATGTGTCCCATCAATGGAGCCAATGACATGCGGCATTCTCCCCAGGGCATAGAAGTCACTCTTCACATCAGTGAGTTGTTGAAGTCTAGGGAAATAGATGTACTGGTTCAGGTACCTCAACATAGCCTCCAAAACGTCGCGGAGCACACGGCTGAACATGGTCTGTGACATCCCACCAGCAGACGCCACAGTGTGTTGAAAGGTACCGTTGGCAAAGAAGTGTGGGGCTGCCATCACCTTCACCTTGGGGGTCAGCGCTGTAGGGTATGTCCGGCCAGGTTGCAAATGTGGGGCCAACCGCACCGTCAATTCCTCAATCAGTGGCCTGGTGAAGCGGTACCGTCGGATGCAGTCCCGTTCAACCACCATTGCAAGGTCAGGGAATGGCCGATGGACAGCTGGTGCCCTGCAGTGCATAGGTGAGGAAAGAAAGATTGTCATTCACCCCACATATGTGGCATAGACCAGACTCAATATCACATGATACATCACTACGAGACACAAGTACATGATGCGTGTGCCGTTCCGTAAGGACATGTATGGCACCTACATGGCTAACATCTAACATCACAGTTCAACATGTGTCCTCAACAAGTCCCAGGTTGTGCTATGGGATATCATTAGGCTGTGTCACATGTGAGGACAGATGTGCCCCAGGCATCACAGCTTATCGACAGGTAGATTCCCAGGGACCCTGTATAGACACATGGACACTGGCATGACATGGTGCATCATGAATACACCGCAGCTAAACAACCATGACCCCCACAGGTAGTGGTCCCTGTTGCCTCGGCAGGACAGACATGGACGTCTGTGACATACACACGCACAACATCAAAGTCCATGCACAAACAACGTGGATGTGGAGACTGTCTCCCATTGTGCACATGGAATCATAGACATTGTAAACACTAATGATACAATGTTGCCTGCGCGCACTCGTTTTTCAAAAGATAATTCAAAATTACACTAAGAGTTAATCATGTGCATTGTGCTTCCTCGCCTGATGCCTTTTCCCACGGCACCTCTATCAAACTGTGTACAAGACTGTAGAATTATTCAAATGTAGGTTCCATAAACATTAATGTTTATGGAACCTACATTTGAATAATTCTTTGAACATGGAATATAAAGAATAAAATAAGAATATAATAATAAGCAAGAAGATTCATCTTCATTAAATTGGATGTATTTTTGTGGAATACTTGAATGAAACTGAAAGAAAGGCGCTAGTCGCCATTAATGTTGTGCTCCCGCCAGTGGGAAGGCGTTCCTCCTACAGTCTTGTACACATTGTAAACACGACATGCACACAGACTGTGGAGGGCCATCACAATTGTGGCAATGGGTCACCCTGGGACATACATACCGTCCCACATGGGACTCAGGGGGTATGTGACATGACATACACATACACAACCGTGAAATGTGACCATGCCACATGCCCTGAAATGAACAGTTGCACACCCCAGTGTTCATGTGCACAACACACCAAGGATTCTGTCCCCATGAACACGTGCACAGCCTGGGAGTGGCTGCCCCCAAGTGCCACCCAAAAAACAACATGTTGACCCCCATACACGGAACATGTAATGCAGCCTTACATGCCTGAGGATACAATGTGGACAGGCTGTGGTGTTGTAGGTGTGCCCCTCACTCCCTGAGAAGTATATGTGGCTGGCATATGTTCACCTGTGACAGGCATGGTGACATATGCCAGTGACTTGTACAGGGACGCGTTGTACAGCAATGGACCGATCGGTGCGCACACATTGGCCATAGCATTCAATGTGAGCGGGTACGCGCTGTATCCCGGGTACGCGTTGTAGAGCAATGGACCGATCAGTGTGCCCGGCCGGCCCATTGCATTCAATGTGAGCGGGTACGCGTTGTATCGCGGGTACGCGTTGAACTGCAATGGACCGATCGGTGTGCCCGGCCGGCCCATTGCATTCAATGTGAGCCGGTACGCGTTGTATCGCGGGTACGCGTTGAACTGCAATGGACCGATCGGTGTGCCCGGCCAGCTCATTGCATTCAATGTGAGCGGGTACGCGTTGTATCGTGGGTACGCGTTGTACAGCAATGGACCGATCGGTGCGCACTCATTGGCTGGGCCTGGCATGGCAACGGACGCGTTTTCGAAGCTCCAACGAGTCTGATGCAGTGAATTCAGTTGGCCAGCCACAACAATGTTGCAAAATCATGGGTGTCATGAAGTTGAAGATTTGAAGGATGCTGTGGGCGTGTATTAGTGCTGCTATACCATGGATTGGTCAGATTTAGAAGATGCAAACGACTTGGACCTATCACTTTGGACACATGGGACAGTATCTGCCTCTGCAGCACACATATAATGCTGGCTGTTCCCCTGAGAGCTCACTTGCCTGCACTACATGCTCCAGGACGAGATCTGCCACCAACACTGCTGCTGTTTATGCATCCTCTGGCTCCTGCAATGGCACGTACTGTGGCGAGAGCCCCAGCCTTCAGCCTTGAGGAGAACCAGGCCCTGCTGGACAGCCTCCTTCCACAGTACAGCAAGCTGTATGGGAAACCAGGGGAGCAGGTGAGTGTGCTGTCCACTGCATCACTAATTGTGCATGTTGTCTGACTAGCAGGACTTTCACTGTGCACACCACTGGCTAGCATGCCCACTGAATAGTTGTCACACCCCAAAGTGTGTAGTTACATGCACTGAACTGGTACAGTGCAGTAACAGTGCATTCCAACTAGGTTTACTTCCCATGCAATGATACCATGTAGTGACTGCTGGCAAACTGTTCATAGCCATTGTTGCACTGCCTGTGTACATCATATGCCCCTGTAATTGAGACATGTATATCCAACTGTGTGATGCACGTATATGTTGCATGTGTAGTAATGGCCTTTTCACTTTGTCATCCTCACAGGTTGATGCCCACCAGAAGCAGGACATCTGCCTGACCATCGCCCGGAAAGTAAGATCCGTGGGGGTCTACAGGCGCAGGATCTGCAACTGCCAAAAGAGGTGGCAGGACCTTCGTGGCTGGACCCGGAGGATCGCAAGGGTCCAGCTGAAGCTGTCGCCTCCTCACAGGAGGGGCGGACACCGGACCCTGACCCCCCACATGCTCCGGATCCTGGCGGTGGTCTTCCCTGACCTGGATGGGCAGCTGAAGGACAGACAGCAGCAAGGAGGGGTGAGTCCATGACTGCACTGTGCACTTTGTCTGACATGCTATGTGCCCTCCTCTGGCCTGAGTAAACTTCCACAGTGCATCAGTCATGTGGTCCAGGACCCATGTCCCTCATTTGTTACATGCCCACTTCTCCTCTGATACGCATATGTGTGGCCCTTATAGTCAGGAAATTGTGTCATTTGGGGACTGTGTCATTGCATTTTGCTTTGCTCAAGGTGGGGGACAGCATTTGTTCCCGTGACTATGTTGTGCGATTCATGGGTGGGTCAATTGCTTACACAATGCCTAAGTTCTGACATGTGATCTGCGTGTAACTTTGATATGTGGTCCGCTTGCTGCTCTGACTCACCACATGTCCCTGGGGAATGTGGCACACACCCATGCTGCTGGTGGGAACAATATTTGGGCCTCAGGAGTATGTGTATCCAGTGTGTCACACATGCTTAGCCACCTGCCTACTGTCCAGGACTCATCCCTCTTACAGGTGGAGCTGGACAGTCATGCCTACTCCAGTGCATACAATACACTCTGTACTCCCACTCCCGTGTATCATCTGGCATGTTGTGATCAGTGAAATGTACCCTCAGGTGTCTGCCTCTATCTCATTGTGCTGTGTCTTCGTTGTCAGGACTACTGGTATGTTCATCATTTGGGGCTCAGCATGCCATCTGAGATGTGACCATGATAGACGATACTTCTGTGACTTATAGGTGTCTGATCACTTGACTGTGCACACAGGTGTTTGCGACTGTGACTTTCAGGCAGCTGTATTTTCATTCACAGCACACTGTGAGGTGTTCATGTTCAGAGAGTTGTGTTTCATGTCCCCCATATGTCCAGTTGGTATGACGTGGACAAATAGTAGTACAGATGATGTGGTTTTTGGGGGATGGACATGTGCACTTGTCAGTCACATAACTTGTATTCCCCATGCCCTCGGATTGTGACACAGTGCAGACTGTTGTTGGCTGGCTGCCATGGCCATGTGACTTGAGACAGTAATGTATGACTTTGCACGCATTCCTGTGTCATGGCATTCAACTTCTTGGGACTGATCCTGCAGGGGAGTGACATGTGCAACATGCACCCCATTGTGGCATTGACTATCCGGACATGGGTGCATCATGGTGTCTGGTGCTGGTATGCATCACATGCATTTCTAATTAGAATCTGGCCATCCCTTTATCCGGACACCTGCACTGACTCAGTGGCAAGAGATGTGATGTGTGCATGTTCACATGCTTCACCGTGTTCCCTGCAATGTCCAACAACTGTGTAGGTGGTGCATGTGTCCACACTGGAGTCTTACCATCAGACAGGCACCAGACAGATGGGTGCAAGGGCAGGAGGGGTGTGAGTCCCATGGTTGACCATCAGACTGACAATTGGCTTCCCGAATCTGTGTGAGGACTTTAGGCAATGTTCAACTAAGGATGCCAGGGCTTGCTCTGTAATGTGCTGTACTTACTGTGGTGTGTGTGGTCAGTGCAGGTGACTGATGTTTGTCTGTTTCCCTAATTGTTTGCAGATACATCCACGGCCACAGGAGGGGACAGCTCCACGGACCAGGAGGAGCAGCGGAGCCAGACTGGGTCAGCATCGGACGAGTGGTCAGAGTGACCCAGTGGCACGGAGGGTGAGGGGAGCCACACCGAGGAGTCCTCAGCACCATCCACCTCAGCTGGGGACCACAGCAGCTCGGAGGATGACTCCCTTGTGGAGGCGGGTCTCGGCAGCCACCAAAGGCCAGCTAGTCTGTCTGGCCCCGCCACCACCACCACCGCCCTCCCATCGGCTCCCATTCCTGAGGTCCGTGGAGGCTCCCGTGCTCGGGAGCGTGTCTCCTTCGTGCCAGGCACCGCAGCCCCTGCCCCTGTGTCCCCTGCTGCCCTGAGTGAGGAGTCTGTGTACCTCCTTCGGCAGCTCCATGTAGGGCAGACAGCAATGCTGAGTGTCCTCCATGCACACACCACTCTGTTGACACAGCTGGTGTCGTTAATGGAGGGCATCTCGACAGGTATGTCTGCCCTACAGAGGAGCAATAGGTCCATGGACTCCTCCCTGACGGCAGCAGTGTCCCTCCTCCAACAGTCCCTCACCCCTCCCACCTCTGCCCCATCCACACTTCCTGCCCCCCTACCTGTCCAAAGCACATGCACACCTGCACAATCATCCAAACACACAGACACGAGTAGCACAGACACACCCAAGAGTAAGGCAAGACATGCACACAAGCATCCGCAGGGGACTGATACCACAGACACAGGGGATGGGGAACACGCACACACACAGGCATCCACATTCACTCCGCAATCCTCCAAATCCTCTCCCTCCAAGAACCCTTCCCTTGCCTCGCCTGCTACCCCACATACACAGCAGGACTTCCTGTGTGACCTCGGCCTCTTCCCCACCATTCCTGCTGACCCAGCACACCAGGGGAAGAGGAAGTCCACCCACACAGAGAGGAGTGCCCCTCGCCCCCGGACACCCTCCCCGAGGCGCAGGCAGACACAGGAGCCCATTCGGAAGTCCCCCCGGAGCAGGAAGAGCAAGACCCCACCACCACCACCACGCAGCTCCAGTGCCCAGTCTCTCTCCTCCATCCCCCAGGCCACCACTGCACAGGTTCCACCGCCACACCCTGCCCCAGGGTCCCCACACACTGATACCGCATCCCCAGACTGCTTAGGCCCTCCCCCCCTGCCACTTGCTCTTCCACCCCCAACCCAGACGCTCTGCCTGTTAGTGGCACTGTTGTGGGGACCGGGTCCCCCCTCTGTCCTGCCCACCTCATCTGCCCACCCTTCCACTCCCTTGGAGTCATGCCCTGCAGTGGAGTCCACAACCACCACGTCTGACTCGGGCACTGCAGTGGGTACCCAGTCCACTACATCAGTCCAGCCCACTGCAGTGGTTGCGGCACCCACACCAACTGACTTGTGTACCACGGTGATGCCAGCCCCCCCTGAGTCAGACACCTCCACTGCAGTTGCCGGTGACACTCCTGCACCCACCACCCCTTCACTGCCTCACTCTGCCATCCCCTGATCCTGTCCCTGCGGTGCCTGGCCTGCCCCTTGTATGCCCCTCCAAGGGTGATGTCCCCCAACCGTACCAGTGCAGGCAAGCAATGTGTGACCAGTTGTCACTTCTCACCCCGTTGGTACTGTGATTTTGGACTGGCCATTGGCCTTAGTTTCTTTTGGACTTCCGTTTTTACCCTGACATTTGCTGAATAATGCCTCTTTTTGTTTACTTTTGGGTTTTCTTTTGATGTACATGATGTGGATGAGTAGCATCCTGCATTTGCAGTTGTAATAGTGTTAACATCAGGACGATGAAGTGTTGCAGTGATGGACTCCATGTGGTCCATGGGATATGTGTCCTGTTGTATTCTGGATCTATGGCATCCTTTGCTACAGTCTGAGGGTGTAATGGTCAGCATTTGACACAGGGATGTCCTTTTTGCATTTGTAAATGAACATCTTTGTCTTACACTGATGCACATCTGGTGGGCTTACCACTGTTCAATGTTCCGATTTCAATGACTGTGTGCCCAGCTCCCTCCACTGGACATGCAGTTTTGCACATCAATGTCGAAGGACTCATCTGTGTATACAGTGCAACTTGCTTGACATGTGTTTGGTGTGTGTGCAGATGACTGACGTGACACCCCCGTACCCAGGCTGATGTGAGCAGAGCCTTCTGTGTGTTGTGGTTGTTGACTCACTGACGGAGTGTTCTGCTGACATGTTTGGGTCGTGCACAGACAAGGTTTGGCACAGCGGACCTTCCACAGGGGTGGTGTGCCCTCATGGCAGTGTGTAATCTGGTGACAATGCGTGGGCCTGTGTTGTGTAAGCATGTCTGTGCGTGTTCCCTTCCCTTTTCCTACACAGGCTGTGTCCCTAGGGATGTTCCTGTATGTGATGCTTGCTGAGTTGTTCTGTGTTCATCCAGCATCTTGGACCTGGTTTCTCTGTGATGTGGGTGCATGGCAAACTAATGTTCATGAGGTTGTCATCCCAGGTTGTCTTTGTTGTCAGTGCTGGGGATGTGGGCAAACGCAGATGGGACACATTCAGGATTCCCCTTGGCACTTGTTGTTTACACGAGTAATGTGATTTACAGTTTGTGTTAGCTTACAGTGATTGTGACACGTTGTGTGTGTGACTGCTGCCACTCCTCAGGGTCAGAGCTGCAATGTTGGTAGTTGTGTACGTGTGTTCTTCGTGTGTCACCTTGGCTTCTTCATTGGTGTGTGACTATGGCCAGGATCCCATTGATTGTGGTGGATTTCACATCATGTCCATGTACAGCATACTGTGCTGTGTGTCAGACATTGACAAGTCTTGTTGACTGGCTATGTGTGATGGGTTTCTGCACCTTGGTTCCCACCACCACCCCTGGTATTGTCATGTGTGCATGTGCAATGTCACCAGTCCATGTGAGCTTCACTGCTGCACATAGGTGGAGATCAGGGTGTGTGGTGTTGAGTGTGTGCAAAAGTGAGTTGTTGCACGGCCAGACCCCTACCTCCATATTGGCCTTGGCTGGCAGGCCGTGCTGATTGATTGGAGCTTGTGTAGGTGTGATGGTAGTTAGTTGCTCAGGAGACATGGCTGGGGTTCACAGTGTGAACGACATCTGACATTGTCATCACAGTGGGATTATCATGCAGGCTAGTGTCAGCACAATATGGGGTCCCTGGGGGTAGTGCTGTGGTGGGTCTGTCTCTTGCTGTGTTAGTTGCTGTTCCTACAAGCTTGTGTGACATGTGTAATTTGTGCTCCCTCTCATCTAACAATGCCTGATTGCCCACATAGGGGATTTGGATCCATGAGTTACTTTTGTGTGGCACTGTATGTGCATCTGTGTAATTGGTATTCAGGCCTCATCATGTGTTGTGTGGTTGCCTGGGGACACTGGCACCCCCTCACCTGTTGTGTGTGATGTGCAGTGTGGGTCTGCCTGTTTGTGCATCTGCACCACTGCATTGGCATATCTTTAGTGTGCTATTGGCTGTATGTTGTTTGGTGTGTTTCCCCTGCTGTCCCTGGGACTCCTAGGTCATCAGTCAGCACAATGATCATTGTTTGTGTGTCCCATTGCTGCCATGGTATGTTATTTGTTCACCTCACATCTACAGTCTCCACAGGGTAACTACATTTGTGTGCCCATTGGTGCAAATATGTGGGTCTGCATTATGATGGTCACTTCTGTCATTGTGTCATTGATGGATGTTGACAGTGTCAGCCCCCATGGGTGATGTTTGTCTGCCATGGCCAAAGGTATGTCTTATTTGCACTGCACTGTTTGCCTCCCCCAATCTATGTTGCTATGGGACACAAGCACTAATTTGCCACTGATGTGTTTGTTGTTCTGTGACCAGGAATCATCCATGCAGTTTGGCAGTTGCAGCCTTTTCAATGTCAACACTTACATTTTGGTCACTGTGATGATTGGGGTTGGACCCCATTGCCACAATGTTCAAAATGTACTTCAGCAATGGACCCCACACTCACCTTATGGTCACTGTGATGATGGGGGTTTTGACCCCATTGCCACAATGTTCAAAATGTGCTTCAGCTATGGACCCCACACTCACATTTTGGTCACTGTGATGATGGGGGTTTAGACCCCATTGCCACAATGTGCAAAATGTGCTTCAGCTATGGACCCCACACTTACCTTTTGGTCACTGTGATGATGGGGGTTTAGACCCCATTGCCACAATGTTCAAAATGTGCTTCAGCTATGGACCCCACACTTACCTTTTGGTCACTGTGATGATGGGGGTTTAGACCCCATTGCCACAATGTTCAAAATGTGCTTCAGCTATGGACCCCACACTTACCTTTTGGTCACTGTGATGATGGGGGTTGGACCCCATTGCCACAGTGGCCATGGTCTGCTTGCATTATGGGGGCCACACACATTTATGTGTGACACATGTGATAGGGGGTCACATTGTATGTTCAAAGTCATGTTCAGTGTTGTAGGCATTTCACACAGTCTACACACGCTTGTCATGGTGTTGGGGGGGATGTTTTTTTGTTGCATTCCTTATGTTGGTGTGTGCTTGTTGTGTCATGCATTAGCCATCCTGTGAGTGGGGGTGTTGTTGGTAGTAGGCACCCTGCCCCCCATGGGTAGAGGTGGTAGTAGTGGTAGGCATCTGGCACCCCTGAGTAGGGGTGGTAGTAGTGGTAGGCATCCTGCCCCCCATGGGTAGAGGTGGTAGTAGTGGTAGGCATCTGGCACCCCCTGAGTAGGGGTGGTAGTGGTGGTAGGCATCCAGCCCCCATGGGTAGAGGTGGTAGTAGTGGTAGGCATCCAGCCCCCCATGGGTAGAGGTGGTAGTAGTGACAGGCATCCTGCCCTCCATGGGTAGAGGTGGTAGTAGTGGTAGGCATCTAGCACCCCCTGAGTAGGGGTGGTAGTGGTGGTAGGCATCCAGCCCCACATGGGTAGGGGTGGTAGTAGTGGTAGGCATCCTGCCCCCCATGGGAAGAGGAGGTAGTTGTGGTAGGCATCCAGCCCCCCATGGGTAGAGGTGGTAGTAGTGGTAGGCATCCAGCCCCCCATGGGTAGAGGTGGTAGTAGTGACAGGCATCCTGCCCCCCAGGGGTAGAGGTGGTATTGGTGGTAGGCATCCAGCCCGACATGGGTAGGGGTGGTAGTAGTGGTAGGCATCCAGCCCCCCATGAGTAGAGGTGGTAGTGGTGACAGGCATCCTGCCCCCCATGGGTAGAGGTGGTAGTGGTGGTAGGCATCTGGCACCCATGGGTAGAGGTGGTAGTAGTGGTAGGCATCTGGCACCCCCTGAGTAGGGGTGGTAGTGGTGGTAGGCATCTGGCACCCATGGGTAGAGGTGGTAGTAGTGGTGGGCATCTGGCACCCCCTGAGTAGGGGTGGTAGTGGTGGTAGGCATCCAGCCCCCCATGGGTGGAGGTGGTAGTAGTGACAGGCATCCTGCCCCCATGGGTAGAGGTGGTAGTAGTGGTAGGCATCCAGCCCCCATGGGTAGAGGTGGTAGTAGTGACAGGCATCCTGCCCCCCATGGGTAGAGGTGGTAGTAGTGGTAGGCATCCAGCCCCCATGGGTAGAGGTGGTAGTAGTGACAGGCATCCTGCCCCCCATGGGTAGAGGTGGTAGTAGTGGTAGGCATCCAGCTCCCCATGGGTGGAGGTGGTAGTAGTGACAGGCATCCTGCCCCCATGGGTAGAGGTGGTAGTGGTGGTAGGCATCTGGCACCCATGGGTAGAGGTGGTAGTAGTGGTAGGCATCTGGCACCCCTGAGTAGGGGTGGTAGTGGTGGTAGGCATCTGGCACCCATGGGTAGAGGTGGTAGTAGTGGTAGGCATCTGGCACCCCTGAGTAGGGGTGGTAGTGGTGGTAGGCATCCAGTCCCCCATGGGTAGAGGTGGTAGTAGTGACAGGCATCCTGCCCCCATGGGTAGAGGTGGTAGTAGTGGTAGGCATCCAGCCCCCATGGGTAGAGGTGGTAGTAGTGACAGGCATCCTGCCCCCATGGGTAGAGGTGGTAGTTGTGGTAGGCATCCAGCCCCCCATGGGTAGAGGTGGTGGTAGTGACAGGTATCCTGCTCCCCATGGGTAGAGGTGGTAGTAGTGGTAGGCATCCAGCTCCCCATGGGTAGAGGTGGTAGTAGGTACAGGCATCCTGCCCCCCATGGGTAGAGGTGGTAGGCATCTGGCACCCATGGGTAGAGGTGGTAGTAGTGGTAGGCATCTAGCACCCCCTGAGTAGCGGTGGTAGGGGTGGTAGGCATCCAGCCCCCCATGGGTAGGGGTGGTAGTAGTGGTAGGCATCTAGCACCCCCTGAGTAGGGGTGGTAGTGGTGGTAGGCATCCAGCCCCACATGGGTAGGGGTGGTAGTAGTGGTAGGCATCCTGCCCCCCATGGGTAGAGGTGGTTGTAGTGGTAGGCATCCAGCCCCCCATGGGTAGAGGTGGTAGTAGTGGTAGGCATCCAGCCCCCCATGGGTAGAGGTGGTAGTAGTGACAGGCATCCTGCCCCCATGGGTAGAGGTGGTAGTAGTGGTAGGCATCCAGCCCCCATGGGTGGAGGTGGTAGTAGTGACAGGCATCCTGCCCCCCATGGGTAGAGGTGGTAGTGGTGGTAGGCATCTGGCACCCATGGGTAGAGGTGGTAGTAGTGGTAGGCATCCAGCCCCCCATGGGTAGAGGTGGTAGTAGTGGTAGGCATCCAGCCCCCCATGGGTAGAGGTGGTAGTAGTGACAGGCATCCTGCCCCCCAGGGGTAGAGGTGGTAGTAGTGGTAGGCATCTAGCACCCCCTGAGTAGGGGTGGTATTGGTGGTAGGCATCCAGCCCCACATGGGTAGGGGTGGTAGTAGTGGTAGGCATCCTGCCCCCCATGGGTAGAGGTGGTAGTAGTGGTAGGCATCCAGCCCCCATGGGTAGAGGTGGTAGTGGTGACAGGCATCCTGCCCCCCATGGGTAGAGGTGGTAGTGGTGGTAGGCATCTGGCACCCATGGGTAGAGGTGGTAGTAGTGGTAGGCATCTGGCACCCCCTGAGTAGGGGTGGTAGTGGTGGTAGGCATCTGGCACCCATGGGTAGAGGTGGTAGTAGTGGTAGGCATCTGGCACCCCCTGAGTAGGAGTGGTAGTGGTGGTAGGCATCCAGCCCCCCATGGGTGGAGGTGGTAGTAGTGACAGGCATCCTGCCCCCATGGGTAGAGGTGGTAGTAGTGGTAGGCATCCAGCCCCCATGGGTAGAGGTGGTAGTAGTGACAGGCATCCTGCCCCCATGGGTAGAGGTGGTAGTAGTGGTAGGCATCCAGCCCCCATGGGTAGAGGTGATAGTAGTGACAGGCATCCTGCCCCCCATGGGTAGAAGTGGTAGTAGTGGTAGGCATCCAGCTCCCCATGGGTGGAGGTGGTAGTAGTGACAGGCATCCTGCCCCCCATGGGTAGAGGTGGTAGGCATCTGGCACCCATGGGTAGAGGTGGTAGTAGTGGTAGGCATCCAGCCCCCCATGAGTAGAGGTGGTAGTGGTGACAGGCATCCTGCCCCCCATGGGTAGAGGTGGTAGTGGTGGTAGGCATCCAGCCCCCCATGGGTAGGGGTGGTAGTAGTGGTAGGCATCCTGCCCCCCATGGGTAGAGGTGGTAGTAGTGGTAGGCATCCAGCCCCCCATGAGTAGAGGTGGTAGTGGTGACAGGCATCCTGCCCCCCATGGGTAGAGGTGGTAGTGGTGGTAGGCATCTGACACCCATGGGTAGAGGTGGTAGTAGTGGTAGGCATCTGGCACCCCCTGAGTAGGGGTGGTAGTGGTGGTAGGCATCTGGCACCCATGGGTAGAGGTGGTAGTAGTGGTAGGCATCTGGCACCCCCTGAGTAGGGGTGGTAGTAGTGACAGGCACCCTGCCCCCCATGGGTAGAGGTGGTAGTAGTGGTAGGCATCCAGCCCCCCATGGGTAGAGGTGGTAGTAGTGACAGGCATCCTGCCCTCCATGGGTAGAGGTGGTAGTAGTGGTAGGCATCCAGCCCCCATGGGTAGAGGTGGTAGTAGTGACAGGCATCCTGCCCCCATGGGTAGAGGTGGTAGTAGTGGTAGGCATCCAGCTCCCCATGGGTGGAGGTGGTAGTAGTGACAGGCATCCTGCCCCCATGGGTAGAGGTGGTAGTGGTGGTAGGCATCTGGCACCCATGGGTAGAGGTGGTAGTAGTGGTAGGCATCTAGCACCCCTGAGTAGGGGTGGTTGTGGTGGTAGGCATCCAGCCCCCATGGGTAGGTGTGGTAGTAGTGGTAGGCATCTAGCACCCCCTGAGTAGGGGTGGTAGTGGTGGTAGGCATCCTGCCCCCCATGGGTAGAGGT
Source organism: Calotriton arnoldi (assembly GCA_963921515.1). Classification (NCBI taxonomy): domain Eukaryota; kingdom Metazoa; phylum Chordata; class Amphibia; order Caudata; family Salamandridae; genus Calotriton; species Calotriton arnoldi. The sequence continues at coordinate 884,029 of CAWUFW010001994.1, read as the reverse complement.
GGTAGTAGTGGTAGGCATCCAGCCCCCATGGGTAGAGGTGGTAGTAGTGACAGGCATCCTGCCCCCATGGGTAGAGGTGGTAGTAGTGGTAGGCATCCAGCCCCCATGGATAGAGGTGGTAGTAGTGACAGGCATCCTGCCCCCCATGGGTAGAGGTGGTAGTAGTGGTAGGCATCCAGCCCCCATGGGTGGAGGTGGTAGTAGTGACAGGCATCCTGCCCCCATGGGTAGAGGTGGTAGTGGTGGTAGGCATCTGGCACCCATGGGTAGAGGTGGTAGTAGTGGTAGGCATCTAGCACCCCTGAGTAGGGGTGGTAGTGGTGGTAGGCATCCAGCCCCCCATGGGTAGGGGTGGTAGTAGTGACAGGCATCCTGCCCCCCATGGGTAGAGGTGGTAGTAGTGACAGGCATCTGGCACCCATGGGTAGAGGTGGTAGTAGTGGTAGGCATCTAGCACCCCCTGAGTAGGGGTGGTAGTGGTGGTAGGCATCCTGCCCCCCATGGGTAGAGGTGGTAGTAGTGGTAGGCATCCAGCCCCCCATGGGTAGAGGTGGTAGTAGTGGTAGGCATCCAGCCCCCCATGGGTAGAGGTGGTAGTAGTGGTAGGCATCCTTCCCCCATGGGTAGAGGTGGTAGTAGTGGTAGGCATCTGGCACCCATGGGTAGAGGTGGTAGTAGTGCCAGGCATCTAGCACCCCCTGGGTAGTGGTGGTGTTAGTTGTTGGCATCCAGGCCCCTATGTGTATATGTGGCATTGGTGATAGCCATCCCGCCCCTATGGTGCTGCTGTTGCTGGTGTAAGTAATTTCTGCATCCCTCTGTGTGTGTGTGATTTGTCGGGTACGTGTAGTTTGTTTTTGTGGTTGGTGTCTGACTTACCTTCTGCGCCGTACGCGTCCGTGCCTGTACCGGTAATAGATGTAGAATATTGGTAGGATCGGCACGATGGGATTCATGGTTGGTTTGTCTCGTTCGTCTTTCTCTTTGCTTCGCCTCGTCCTCGTCGCTGGCGTGTTCGTCTCGTAGCCGTGGATCGTCTTGTGGCGCGAATCGGAGCTTATGTGCGCCTCTCCCGGATGCTTTGACGTGCCATGCGTAGCGACGGGTTCGGCGCGTACGGAAAGCGCATCGTACATGTCCGGCCGGACGGGGCTGCACTTTGGCTTCCGTGCGACTCGATTCTGCGTTTCCGGATCCGCATCGGTCGGAGAACTGGACCTGTGTTGGGTGAGTACGACTGGGTCGGGATTTGGGCAGTTGTGCGCATCGTACTTGCTCGTTCGGACGTATGTGTGAATCGGTCGGGAAACAGGCATTCGCCTGACTTTTTTCCCGGCCGAATGGTATTAGGTGCGCCTCCGACCGGGATCGGAATCGACCCCTATGTGTATGTTTGTGTGGGTGGTATTGTTCGTGGGTTTTTTTACAGGTTTTCGCCGTGAGAAGTGGCGGTTACGAGAAGATTGCATTTTTTTTTGATTAAGGAAGTGTGTATTAGTTTAATCAACTGATAATTATTTTACACTTCCTTAATTTTTCAGGTTTTCATGGAGCGTTTCTTTTTTTAAAACCTTTTTCGGGATTTTTATGGTTTATCGTTTGTGGAGTTACGGATGGAGGATTACTTTTCAAACTCTTGGATTTTTCCATTTTTTGGGTTTTTTTTTTTGGTTCACTTGGTATTATGATATACCTGGATTTATTTACAAGAGTTGGGATTTCCTTTCTTCAGCTAAGGAAACGGTAAGTTATTTTAATTATTTATTGTGGGAGGGAAATGTTAAGAAAAGTAGTGTTATTGTGTTTTATATTTTCATAAATAAAATTAATATGTCAATATATATTTATGGTTTTAGGATAAATATATTTGACAAAATATTTATGTTTGTGAAAATATAAAAAATATATGTATATATTTGTATTGATTTTGGAGATGAGTATTAGAATATTTTGTGGATTTCTAAGTTAAAGTAGGCTTTTGGCTATTGTTTCTAGGTATTCTAGGCCTCTTGTTGTTGGATATAGTCTTACTTTATATTGTAAGTATTCAAACATTTGTTTAGTTTGTTTGGTAAGTTTGGGGGCTATTTGTGTTACGGATTGCTCCATTCTTAGTTGTTGGTAGCTCTGTTCTTTTTGGATAGATAGTAGGAGTTTTTGTAGAGTAGGGGGAGCTCTGCCTGTTGTTGCTTGGAAGGCATTATGCCATCCTTCAACAGCATTGTTTATTTTTGCCTCTTTATTTAGTGTGCTGTGGTATACATTCCACCATGGAATGTGGTATTTAGGTTGCCTTCTGTGCCCAGATCTGTGGAGTTTTCCCACCCAGGTATCCTCAAAATAGTCTAGAAGGGGACTTAGTTTTTGTTCGTTTTGTTGATAGTATGGACTTTCTATCAATAAGTTGTAGTGTTCGGCCACGTCAGTAACTGGGACGTAGGCCAGTGCTATAAGTTTTTTTATTTGATATGCGAAGGAGCTATTTGTTGCATATTCAACACTTAGGGGCTCATTAAGATGACGGACGGAAGCCCATCCGCACCAGTGGCGGAAAACGTTCACCTTCCCGCTCCAGGTGCGGTCATTGCGACCACCGAATTACAATGGTCCAACAGAGGCCATTTACCGTCCGCCGCGGTCCTTCAGGCTCCGCACGTTTTTTGCGTATGCAAGGGCGGTGGATGGAGTCAACAGAGCAAGACCGGCGTGCGGAAACCCGTTCCTTTCGCCAACCAGATTATGATGTGGCAAACAGCCATTCCCACCGCCGCGTAAAAACCACCATGTTGCGGATGGCGGAAAAACAACAACGGAGAGACAGGGCCGATACAGAACCTATCTAAACCACCAGAGCCGCCATGGATCCTGCGCAACAGCCCTTCCCGCTGCACTACCTGCTGCACCTCCGGCAGACAAGATGCCGCCGCGCCCAACAGCAGAGGCACGTACCAAACATCTCCACGCATGCAACCCCTGAACAACTACAACTCCCAGCAAGCGTTGGGGCACCACGATGAATGTGGAAACCTGCCAAATGCAAAGTGCAAGGCCCACCCAATCCCCATGAGTGACCCTCGGTGCCCCTGAAGGCAATTGGGGCCAATGCCGAGCCCCGCAGTTGCAGAGCGCGCACACCGCAATATCAAGAAATGTACGCCGAAAGCCCCCATTGGCTGATGGCTCATTCGCATAGTGGTTGCCACACCGCGGCGGGCGGGAAGCTGCGACCGCAACCCTGCATCATCCAATTGGGGCCAATTGGGGACCATCGCTGCGGATGCCAGCTACTGCGCATGCGGACACATCCTGCATTTGCATTGGCGCCCTGCGAATTACATCACACATCACAACTCATTTGCCTGAAGTGATTGGTGCACCCCATGTGTAATGTTGTGGGGCACGAGGCCCCCATGCATATAAAATAACCACACAGACACCGTACTTGTATAGGAGAACTGGCCCAGGGCACGTGCGTCCAGCCCCGTCTGTTGGCAGGGTCACATGTCCAATGACGCCTGGGCTGGGTGGCTGTGGGGTGGGGGTAAGCCAGCCCTCTGGGAGTGGCTGGTACATCAGAACAACTAGAACAGTGACCAGCTGGTCACTACACTGTGAAGGTATGAGAGAATGTGACCCTTGAGTCAAGTCTCCACACACATGGTATGTCCAAGAAAAGGAGAGTGAAAGTACATACATAGTCATGCCCCGTGGCCAGCATGGACTGAAATGAGGGAAGTAGTCAAAAAGGACAAAGGTCTCTCGCACTGTATCAATGTTGTGTAATGAAACATCCAACCTGTGAACATCGCTTGTAAATCCCTTGACATCTGACTGGCGTCTCTTGGCCAGGGGTCGACTTGTGAAGAGCCAGTGATGTAGGCAGACAATCAGAGGTGTCCACTGTCTGCAAATCTGACATACTTGTAATCCCTAGCACTCCCAACACACGTACTGGTGTGGCCTGCAGTGTGCATAGCTGCCATTGCCTGTAAATGTTCTCACACACGTCATAGGAGTGCACATGTGGAACAAACAAACATAGCTCTGACCGACATCATCGGTCATTGTCAGCCATGTGGGCATGTATACACAATCCATGTGCATTTGTGCCTCATTCAGGTGAACATTGCAATGTCTGTCACGCAAATTCCACACACACTCACGCAGGACTGACCCCATAATGTCCACATGTGTCTGTCCACCGTGCTGAACATCCATGTTGCGTTGTCCAAATGACACTCACTGCCCTCATCCCGTAATGTTGTGTATTGTGGGACTCAAGCTTGCGCCCATGCAGTGGCAGTAGCAACATGCAACTCAGCACTGATGCTGGGAAACACTAGTGCTGTGCCATCTAACCACAGGGCAGCTCATCCTTGATGTAGCAGTGTACTATCTGCCATACACATCGACTTCTTTGGATGTCGCAGTGTCAGTATGTCGAGTGAGTGAAGAAAAACATGGTCTGAATGCAGGTCACTTGTGCATTTCACGTGACCATGAGTCCTGTCAATGTTGTGGTTGTTTTAGTCCCTGGGTAAGCTGTGCACCACATTTCATCTACAACTCAGCCCATGCGTGTGTACCCTGACATACGTAGGAGGAGACCACCCATCTTTCGACCTGTCCCCGACCTGGCGACGATGGTGGACATCGAAATCATCCGGAAATTCCATTTGGATCGCCGCACACTACCAAACCTATGCGCCCAGTTGGAGCCCCATTTGAAGCCCAAAAGAATATATCCGGCTGCATTGTCTGCTACAGTGAAGGTCATGGCTGCACTGCATTTCTTCGCCACTGGATCTTTCCAGTGCACTGTGGCCAGCACCAAGGGGATGTCATAGCCCATGTTCAGCATGGTGTTGCGTGACGTCCTGTCAGCATTGATGCTTTACAAGGACAGACATGTCCACTTCCCGAGGAGGGATGAATTGGCAGCTGTGAAGGGGGAGTTCTATGACCTGGGAGGCATTCCAAATGTTCTGTAGCCATTGATGGTACCCACCTTGCCCTCGTTCCACCACAGGCAAGTGAACACATCTATAGGAACCGCAAACACTACCACTCCATCAACGTGCAAGTGGTATGCCAGGCGGATCAGATCATCCCACATGTGTGTGCAAAGTATCCTGGGTCGGCACATGACTCACACATTTTGCGGAACAGCACCATACCCCAATTGATGGCCAATCTGCACCCCGAGCGGGCCTGGCTTGTTGGTGAGTGGGCTGTGTCAATGACTGTGATGTATGTGTGACATGCTGCTCTACCCACATATTCAGATCACACTGTTTGCCTGTTCGTCTCACAACTAGGTGACTCTGGGTATCCCAATCGTCGGTGGTTGCTGTCCAACAACGCCGGGGGAAGTCCAATACAATGATGCACATGGGAGGACACATCGTGTGGTGGAGCGCACTTTTGGACTTCTAAAGTCAAGATTTAGGTGCCTGGACAAGACTGGTGGTGCACTTATGTACTCACCACAGAAGTTATGCCAGATGGTAGTCGCCTGCTGCATGCTACAGAACCTGGCCTTGCGCAGAAGGATCCCCCTGATTCTGGACGACGATGAACAGCAGCAGCCCCCCGCTTCCAACCCACACATGCCCAGTGATGATGACAGTGGTGAGGAAGAAGGCCTTGACCAGCGTCAACAGCTCATTGTCAACTACTTCAGTTGAGTGTAAGTTAACAATGAGCGACTATGACTGTGTCTGTGTGCCTTGCTGTTGTCTCACAAACCTTGAGAATTGTTGCTGGCATTTTGTACACATACAGGACTATGCGTAGGATTAGAGAACTTGGGCAGGGAGTGAGCACCCAGAAGCACCCATAAGCACAGGACCCAATTGCTATAGTGCCTCACTAGCTTTCCTACTCACTCAGAGGAATGCAAGCGCGTGTACACAAGTTGATAAGTTGAAGACAAGAAACGCTTTGAAATGTGCATTTTTTACTACAGTGTCAAAACATGCAACATACGTGCCACAACAAGTTGAGAATGCATGAGTACAAATACAGTTTCCATTGTGACACATCCATATCACATGAAGCAAGATGTCATATCAATAATCCCTCTGGACAAAGACCCATGAGCATATCCCCCGACCCCTTGCTTGGAGGAGTTGTATGAGATGTCCCAGGTCTATGGGCTTTGTCACCAGACACATTACTCAGCCAGTACATGGTGAAATGTACATCACATGTGCTGTGTTGCTCCCATCACTGGATGGATCACTCTCCAAGTGTGGGGCAACTAGCCCGCCTCCCCATGACATATAAAAGGCACCCGTGTCCTCTAGCAGCTGTGACACTTTGTTGAGTGGGGGTGCTAGGGCCTGACCAGAACAGGATGACAACGGACAATGTCCTCCGACCACGGACAGAATGTTCAGGCAGTACTCCTAGACCGCGCAGAGAACAAGCTTTGCAGACACTTCTCATGTGACAGACAAATACTAATGTACTTGCAAAACGACTACGTCATGTAATTCCGTGCGCTACAGCTGCATGATGGAAGCCGGGCTCATGCCAGTCGACAATGTCCATGACAGTCGGATGACAGGCTCCCCTTGCTCAGGTCTGTGGTACCAAGTGAAACAGACCGCAGAGGTCAGCAGAGTCAAAGCAGATGCAGATAGGGCAAAAGTCAGAGAGCTGAATGACAATCCCTGTTAGTAGACGTGAAAAAGGTAAAAGGACATTGAATTAGTGACCAACAGTTCCTGTTGCTGTTAAGTAGTTACGAATCCAAGAAGGCACAGGCAGCTTCAAAGGCAATCAGTTCCAAAAGACGATCCAAATCATCTCCAGCAAAAAGGACCGCCATCTAATCCAGCAGTATGAAGGAACAGATGTGCTCCTTGCACCACGAGGATGAAAGGAGCATCCCATGGCAACCTGGGAGAGGTTCGATGTAGGCATGGCACAGGAGCATTTGCGCAAACGCACAGGCGCAGCTGTCAACCTGTCTGACACATTGAAAGGCATCCCGTAAACGTGTCACGGGAGCAGTCCTGATCGTGGACCAACAAAGGACTCACCCACAGCTCATGATCCAGGGCAGCAAGGGATGTGTTTGAAAGGCAGACATCCATGGACCACTGAAAGGGGCATCTTCGGCAGTAGAACACAGGTTGCACGCAGGTGAAATAGGTATAGCGGAAGGTTAGCCTATAACTGATGCGTAGCACAGCTAATGGGACACATCCAATGAGAAGCTGCATGTGGTCACGGTACAGTTGCAACTGACCGGGGTTCGCATGGACCACAGGACGGGCAGACATGGCGTGAGAGCACTCCTAGAACCAGCGCTCAGCTGTACAGCCACAAGTAGTGATCTGAGAACCGCTACATGCAGTATGTAAATTGGAGGAATGACACACGATAGTACTCCAGAAATAGCATGAAACAAAGGGACAAGGCCAGAGTCCACAAGTCCTAAAAAAGTGTGCAACGGCCTTCAGTATCAGAGGCTTACGATGATTTTGGTGTCAGTCCCCCGGAAAAAAGTGGGAGTGCCGTGTTCAGCAGTGATTGAATCGCACGGGACGGTCAAGGCATCTGGAATTCGAAGGTCTCAGGGCTGATGTGGGAGCGACTACTTGTTGAAACAGAAGCCCACTGTGCCTGCACACTTATTGAAGTCCGCTTTCGCTGTGGGAATGTGAGGCCACAAATGACTATCCACAATTACAAATGGGGGAGTAAGGATAACATTGCTACAGCAAGGAACACGGCGTGCAACAGTTCCTATATACGCAATGCCTGCACTATGACCACAGCACTTGTGCCCATTCAGGAGAAGACAACTTTGGTTGTAAAACAGATTTAGCGTGGGCATGTTGTCAGGGACTGGTGTACATGTGGGTAAACATGCATAGATCGTACATGTCACTTGAAAAACCCTGGGCAACAGTACTTGAGTGTGTGAATGCAACAATGTCACCATCGTCCACATGACAGGATGTGTTGTGATGCTGGCTCTTGTGGGCACACTGCTAAGGATTTCATTGTTCTGTGCTGTGTGATCTGTGACAACTTCCGTCATGTCCATGATGATGTTCTTAGGGGGATCGGAGCACACTGCTTCACCTCCCAGCACAGTTCACCCCTCGGCATTCTGGTAAATGCAGTTCAATCATGATGCTTACTTGTCATGTGACTGAGGTGTTTCACATGAGTTGGGCAGGGAGAGGTACAGAGACCCAAGTAGATTGTGGCAGCTTCCTCAGCAGACACCGGTCACAATGTATTTTACCCCTACTGATGTGGGAGGATAACACGACACACATGTGTATAGAGATTCACAGCACTGACCTGCACCAACCTTGGTGACACGTGACAACGGTAACAGGAGTAAGCTTTTCAACTGAACTGCATTCACCAGGATGCTAAGGGCAAAACTGTGTTGGGAGGTGCAGTCGTGTGGTCCAGTCCCCCTGCTGTCCATGTTAATGGTGTTTGCCGATGTTGTCTGTAATGCATATTGTACAGTGTTGCCTCGTGGTGTGCTTTTGCGGTTATTGCATAATATGGCAACGCACTGTTGTTTCCTTGCGTCTTTCCGGGTTCCTCCACTCTCTCAATGGATTTTCGCTTTTACATATTCGGATACATTGCAATGTGAGTCAACATCCTACTTACTGTGATCATAATGCTCTTGACACGAAGGCATACTGTTGTGAGTTGTGTTTATTTTGCAATGTGTGACAGGTGAGGGGTAAAGTAGAAAGTGATGGTACACGGATAGTTAGGGTAGAACACACAATGGTAGAGTTCCAAAGTCCAACCGACCACTCCCATCCTTGTGGCAAGGTGGTTTGGTATTTACAACGAAAGTCAATGCTCGGTGTTACAGTGGTGACATCAGCGGTTGCTCCGAGAACTCGTACGGCTCTTTTTCGGACGCCCCCTCTGCCGTTTGGCCGGGGGGGAACCTGCTGCATGCTCAGAGGTGTCTGAGGATTCGCTGTGGTGTGACTCGCCCCTCCCTGTGGCCACTGCTGTGGTGGTGTGACTATCATCCGGCTGGCCACGGGGGGGAGGGGTTGGCAGCGATGTGAGCCGCATGCATGTCCCTCAGGACACCCACAAACTGGCCCATGTACTCCACATGTTGTCCCAAGTGAGTGTCCATGGAGCTCTGCAGTCAGCGGAGTACCTGCAGTTCTTCATGGCCCTGGCCCATCTGTCCCTGGTTCTGCTGGTGTGCACCAAGGACAGTTAGCACGGTGTCCAGGGCCGCAGTCCCATTGTCCTCCTGTGGCTGAGCCCAAGTTGGCCTCACACCTGCTCTGTAACCACAGACCGGTGGAGGTGCCAGGCGCTGCAGCAGCACACCATACCCAGCATCCCCGGTCTGCCTGGTGGTATTCGCAACTGCTGGCAAAGGGACAGTGTTGGAGGCAGCGGTGGTGATGGTGGAGGTGGCTGCCACACAGGTCGTTGCTGCAGGGGTCTGCGTTGGCAGTGCAGCTGTTGTGGGAGTCGTGGTGGTGGTGGGGACAGTGAGGGCCAGAGACTGGGCTGTCCTGGGCACGCCGGAGGGGCCAGGTCGGTCCTCCTCATCCGAAAAGACCAGGGAGTCTGCATCCGAGGATTCACCTTCCTGGGGGGGAGACTGGCTGGGCTCGTCCATGGCACGGGCACCTGCTGTTGCTGGCGAGTCACCTGTTGCAGAGAGGTTACATTGTCAGCATGTTCAGTACACAGCACAACTTTGATGTTCATATTTTGCACATTTCATTTGAGATGGCCTTACTCTTTAGCTTGGCATTACTATGCATTCATAACAGTTTGTCAGCAGTCAAACGTGATGTGGAGCTGCATACATTGCTCGTTGGCTATGTGTCATGGCTGAAGTAACAAGATATTGTATTTCCAAGGACATGTCCTCTGGTACAAACTTGTTGCTCATCCTATTCAGTTTATGCTTGGACATTTGTGTCTTCTCAATGAGTATCTGACTACTATGCCGCAACTTCATGATTTGTGTTATGCTTTTTGTACTTGCCTCCTGTGGTTTGTGAGGTTTGACAGGGTTTCCATGCATGTGTTGTGTTGACCCGAGTCTTTCTGCTTTGAGGCAATGGGACTTGCACATTGGCTTTTTGTGATGGCTTTCTTGTATTTTGCTTTGCAGTTACATGTGACTTCATCTGCGACACTGTGAATCATGTGGCCTCTCGATGGGATTGGCTGTATGTGCACTGCCTACAACTTATGGGGGGTTCCAGAGTTGGCTACCAAGTGCGGGATGTGGGGGTCATTTGGCTCCATGCTGTCTCTGAGGGAAGACAGAGGGCCTTGTGGGAGTTGTGGTCTTGCTGTCAGGGCTCAACAACCCCCTCCCCAGTGAGATGGCTACCTACCAGTTAGGAGGCACTGTTGATGGAGTTAGCTGACACATGGCTGTAGGATGGGGAGGGTGGGCCATGCTGTTTGGGAGTGAGGACAGGGTGCATGAGCTGACTACCTACCTGTGGGGTGCGGCTGAGTAAGGAAATGCTCGCCTTGTGATCCATTCATATTGAAAGCATGCATTCCACATGAGTTTGATGTGGGCTGGCGATTGAGGCTCACTTGTTATGCACAACAGTACATTGAGTGTGATGGGAGACATTTGTTAGTACTTACCAGCCTCCACTCCTCCCTCGATTCCTGTGAGACTCTCTGGGTGCAATATGGTAAGCACCTTGTCCTCCCATTCGGTGTAGGTTTGTGGTGGAATGGGAGGGCCGCCACCAGTTCTCTGGGCCGGCGTGTGGTTCCTCTGGGCCTGATGCTTGACCCGGCCCTTGTGGTCACCCCACCGCTTCCTGATGTCACGCACAGTGCGTAGGGTGGTCCCTGCGGCATTGACTTTGCTGTGGATCCTTGCCCACTTCTGATTCTTGCGCGCAAGTAGGGTGTGTTGGACCAGGTGCCCAGACAAATGTGGTTTTACCCTGATTGTCTCGTCTACCATCACTTTCAACTCTGAGTCGGTGGATTTGGGCATTGTCTTGGGGGGCATGGTGCAAATGAATGAGGGGTGCAGGGTGGAGATATGTGAAGTGTGTGAGGTGTGTGAGTGAAAGTGGTGTTGTGTGGAGAAAGGTGTGTGTGATGTTGTGCAGTGTGAGTCAATGGTGTCCTGTCTCTCTGTCTCGGCTTGTGGTGTGCAAAGGATGCTGGTCCAGGAAGGGGTTGGTTTTATGCTGTGGTATGTGGGTGTGTCCACATGAGTGATGACCTCCAGTTGTCTCTTCCATGCTGCGCATGGCTTTCCTTACCAGGAGCAAGTTGGGGTGTATCATTGTGGCGTGTGTGTTGTGATTGAGGGCAGCAGGGAGTACAGGCACACTTCGGGCATAGTTGTGAAGTTGGTTCCGTCCGCCATTCATTTGGCCTATGTGCTTGCGCGACGGTCGGACGCAGTGCTCGGTCCGCCAGCTCCGCATTCTCATTGTAATTCGCCGTGCGGTCATGCCGCGGCAGGTGCAGCCTTTTCAAGCCGTTGAACAGCTTTCCCCGTCTGCGGCGGTCGGATTTGCAGCTTTTCCGACCGTGATGGACGGTCTTTTGTGACATCCCTCCGCCACGGTATGATTTTGCGTACATTGCATCGTAATTTGGCAACGGAAATGCCGCGGCTCATGCGGGGTAATTTTTCCCAATACGATGGCGGTCGGAGGGCTTTTCTGTACACCATCGTAATTGGGCCCTATGGGGCTGATTAGGATGGTGGGCGGACTTTAGTCCGCCCGCCATCCTAGCGGCAACGGGACCGCCCGCCTGCCATGCGACGGTCCCGCCACCCTGATAATGATGCGACCGCCACCGCGGCGGTCGCATCTGGCGATTTAACATTGCGGCGGGTGCTTCTGGCTGCAGCACCCGCCACAATGTGAAATGGCCATGTTGTGCATTTCCCTGCACAACGTGGCAGGCACCGCGCGGTGCCTGCCACCTTGTGCATGGAAATGGAGGGCCAGTGCACAGCTGACCCCCCCAGGGGGCCCGCAACGGGCCCCCAAAGCCAGTCTCCGTATGCCTTTTTGCGGCGGAGAATCCGCCGCAAAAAGACAGGCGGACAGGACCATTATAATCACTACGGCGGTGCCTGCACGGCATCGCCGCAATGATAGCCTGGTTCCGGGTTCCGCAAGGCGGGCGGAAAAGGACCGCCTTGCGGAACCGTGGCGGTCGGTGTTTCCGACCGCCGCAGAACAATAGTGATTCCCACCGCCATCCTAATATGGCAGTGGGCAAATCACCTTTCGATGGCGGGCAGATCACAACCGCCGGGTCGGCGGTGGCAATCCGCCCGCCATCGTAATGAATCCCTTAGTGTGGATTTCTGGAGGTGTCTCCAAATACATTGATTAAAATGATAGTAGCAACCCTGAATTGCTGTGTGTGGGTATGTTTTTAGTATTGCATTTATCATTGCCTGCTCAAAATCAATAATTATTTTTTGGGGAAAATAATTATTGGTTACTTGTTTAATTTTAGACAGTAGTTCCATATAGGTGGAGTTTTGTTTATTTGGTAGTAAGGCGTAGAGGAAAGGGATGTTAGTATTTTTGTATAGTGCATGGACAGTATATAATTGATAGAATGGTTTGGGACGTATTTTAAAAGTCCCGTCCATCATCCAAGTTTCGTACTGTTGGAGTTTTACTAAATTATTAGCAGTTGCAAACATAATTATTCTTTTATCTTTAGATTTGTTATCATAAAGAAGAAATTGTTCTTCATTATGTGTAATTGATAGTTCTGGGGGAATTTCTACTTCTTCAAATGTTTTTGGGGTAGGTGTGGTGGTGGTAGTAGCTTTTTTCGTTCGAGCTATAGTTCTTTTCAAGGAAGAAATTGAGGGCATTTGGCCAGTAGCATGTTGGGGTATTTTGGGCAGCATTTCCTTCAGTATTTCAGTGGTAGATTTGTCTGAGCTAGTGCTAGCTTCTTTTATATCATCTAGAGCATTTCTAATCTCTATTTCAGTAACATTAGGGGGTGGTTATGCTCCCTAACATACAGAACAGTTGTTTCCTTAGTTGTAGCTCTCCCATACCACTTATTAGAATAGTATTTACTACATTTCCAGTTTACTTTCAGTCCAGTTTGCCTTTCTTGGGTATGCACATACCCCATGTAACATAGTAAAAACTTTCCTTTTTGTGAAGTTATGAATTGGGCGCCTTCAGTCATTGTGATGATTAAAAATTACTAAAAAGAATACTGTACAGTTTTTTTTAATTAATACAGATACATTGTTCTTTATATACTTACAATGTTGAATTTGAGGTAGTTTTCAATGTTGATGCACTTTCTTTGTTGTTTGATTTCAGTTTTGTTGATGATATTTCTGTTGGTATAAAAAAGATACTTTTATTAATTTTGTATGATTGTGAACGAGGTGGGGGAAGTTGGGTTAAAGTTGGCGCTTGGTTGGGTATTTTAGGTAATTGTTTTAATTGAATTTCCTTTAATACTTACTTTATTTCTCAGTCGATTTTTCACACTGTTCTGTATCTGTTTGGATATTTTCCGAGTTATCTTTAGAGGAGACATAATTTTAAAATATATATATTACTTATTTATTCATTATAAATAGTTGTTTTTGAAGACTAGCAGTAGTGTTAGATTATAAATGGCATTTTACTTACTTTCTGAAGTAGGAAATAAAATTTTATTTAATGAAGTCCTGTGTTCTGGCAGCAATCCGGCAGAGTTTCGCCTTCTTCTTTCTTTTTGGTTTGATGTGTAAAATAATGATTATTTTTTTGTCTTTATATAGTGTTTAATTAATTGTTTGTTTAATTTGATTGGTTTATTTTAATAGTGTTTGTATTTCATTGGTTGATATTTATTGTTTTAATTGTTCTCCATATATGGAAAACGCTAATTAAGAATCAGTTATTGCTTTTTTTATTTTTAACAGATTTAGGGGCCGATTCCGATCTCGGCCGGTAGGGCTCCGAATCGGATTTGGCATAACCGGATCCGATTCGGAGCCCTATTTCCCGACCGATTCGTACGTGCGTCCGGATGAGCGAGTACGATGCGAAATAGCCGACCGACTCGTTCGGGCGTCCCAACCGCTCTGACCGACTCGTTCCCGGGTCGAACCGCACCGACCGACTCGCTCGGACACGACTTGCACCGCGCAATGGAGACGTTCCCCGGCCGGGTAAGTACGATGCGCGCCGTCCGGCTCGAATGAGCAGTCGGAGCCGTACTTCGGGGGTCCGTGTCAGACCCCCCTGTACGCGTAGCCGCGCGAGTCACACACAGGGGGGACCCATAGGTCCCCCCTACCTGTGCGTGTACGGCGCGAGTCGCTTCGCCACGTACCCGCTGTAGGGGGCGCCCTTGTTCGCCTCGCACCCATTGAGGCAATGGGAGCCCGTGTACGCGTTGTACGACCGGGTCCCATTGACTTCAATGGGAGTCCGACCGACTCGAGTACGATAGCATACGGACGCATCGTACTCATTCGGTCGGGCTGCACGGGTCCGATTCGGTCGGAAATCTCTCCGGGTCCGGCTCGGTCGGAGAGATTTCCGGCCCGAATCGGAATCGGCCCCTTAGTCCATTAAATGTTTATTATATTGTATTTGCTGTTAAATAATGTGTGCATATTATTTCCTTATAATCTTTAAATAGTTATTAATAGTGTATTTATAATATATTTTGTGATTACATATTTTTATATTTTTAAAACAGGTTGTATTTCATTTATTTTGTATGCAGTGTATGTTTATTGTTAAAAATATATTTTTTGTGTTAAGTATTGTTTGTTTTAACTGTACTTAAGATGTCGATAATTTTTTTAAAACGATATTATTGCTGTCTATATTATTGTTATCGATATTTTTGACATGTATGTTTTTTAACTATGTTCGATATTTTTGATAATGATATTTTAGTGTTCGATATTACTGATATCGATGTAAATGTTTGACAATATTTTGGTGTCGATATTAGTGTATTTTTAAAAATATGTATAGGTTGTCGATAATAGTGTAATCGATATTTTTGTGTCGATAATATGGTAGGTCAATATTGTGTCTGTCGATATTATGACAGTGAATCTTCGTAAATAGTGATGGAGATAATGCTGAGCCTTGCGAAACTCCAATCGAATTAGGGGACGGCGATGAAAGATCTTGCTTAATCAAAAATCTTTGATTTCTGTTCTGCAAGAAGGATTTAAGCTAAACTAGCACGGTTCCCGATAACGCCATCCTGTTTTCTAGTAGGGCTAGCATTTTTTCATGGTTTACCATGTCAAAGGCAGATGACAAGTCAAGAAGAACTAATAGACATGTTTCGTTTTGATCTAGTACTAGTAGAGCATTGTCCTCTATATGAAATATTGCTGTTTCCGTACTCTGACCTGGTTTGAACCCAGATTCGCAATCGTCTAGCAGATTAAATTTAGTAATGTGTTGACTCAGCTGTTGCACACATTTCCTAGCACTTTGGTTAATAGGGGAATATTGGTCACTGGCCTAAAATTATTTGGGTTGGCAGGGTTCCCTGTCAGTTTTTTTAAGATGGGGAGGACTTGTCCTGTTTTTAGGCAGTCTGGTAAGGAACCTTGAGACAAAGAAGCATTTATTATAATTGTCCAAATGGGGATAACAATTAGGTTGACTATTGTTAAGCATTTTTAGGGGAGAGGATCATTGTAGTGGTTATTCGGTTTTATGGTAGAAAGGGTTCTGGCAAAATCGGTGTGGTCATATAGCTTGAAAGCCGACCATTGTGCTTTATTTTTAGCCGTTGCCTGTGAGGAATCTATTTGATCATCATTGTGGAATGTCTACAGGCTGCTGAGTATATCTGCAGATATCTTGAGCTCACTTTCCAGGGAGTTGGCTTTAGATATAAAGAAGGCTGAGAATTCCTCACAACCTAGGGGGTCATTAGGATGGCGGGCGGACTTGAGTCCGCCCGCCCGCCATCCCAGCGGTAACGGGACCGCCCGCCTGTCAAGCGGCGGTCCCACACCCCTAATTATGATGCGACCGCCACCGCGGTGGTCACATCTGGCAATTTAACATTGCGGCGGGTGCTGCTAGCTGCAGCACCCGCCGCAATGTCAAATGGCCATGTTGTGCTTTTCCATGCACAACGTGGCAGGCACCACGCGGTGCCTGCCACCTTGTGCATGGAAAGGGAGGGGGGTACAATGGGTACCCCCCAGTGCACAACTGCCCCCCCCCACAGAGGGGGCCCGCAACGGGCCCCCAAAGCCAGTCTCCGCCTGACAGGCAGAAGGGCTCATCCTAATCACTACGGCGGTGCATTCACGGCCCCGCCGCAATGATGTCCTGGTTCCGGATTCCACAAGGCGGGTGGAAAAGGACCGCCTTGCGGGACCATGGCGGACAGACTTTCCGTCCGTCGCGGTACCAATGTGATTCCCACCGCCATCCTAATTTGGCGGTGGGTGAATCACATGGTGATGGCAGGAGGATCGCCACCGCCGGGCCGGCGGTGGCGATCCTCCCGCCATCATAATGAGCCCCTTAGTTGGGATTTTATTGATTCTTGCGAGGATTTGGACAGCTTATTAGATTGTTGTTTTATCATTTCGAAAAGCTTACGAGGTCTGTTTTTGGCATTATCAAGTTCCATTCTAAAGAAATTTTTGTTGGATCTGAGAATACTTTTGTTTTATGCGTTTCTAGTCTTTCTTAGGAGTTTAAGCTGGGGGGATGATGGGTGCTGTCTCCATTTCCTTTCAGCTATTCTCAGATTTCGCTTTTCATCATTTAGTGACCCATTAAACCAAGGATTTGTGTTTTTATTTTTATATGATATTCTTTTCAGTTTTAAAGGAGCGATCAAATTGATTATATTCATCTTCGTTGAATTATAGGGTTCAGTAAGTTTGCTAACGTTTACCATATTATTAGGCGGGTGTAGATCCCTCTCACAACATGTTACTAGTTTCTTATTGTTTGTCTTTAATGTCCCTTACTCACTGCTAGAGTTTGACGGATTGCGTAGTTATTTTCTTTTTTATGACAGAAATTTGGAAGGTTATGACGTGGTGATCGACCAATCGCAAGGATTAATTAAGTTTATTTTAACAGCCTTTTCTCTGCAAATAATCTAGTCTAATGTAGCACCTTTTACATGAGTTGGGAGAGTTCAGGCTTGTGCAAGGGTTAGGTCTGCTAGGAAATCTTTGAGTACATTGACCTGATTATCGTTCCAATGTAGATTGAAGCCATCTAGGAATATGTCATTGTAGTGAGTGGATGAATTTGCTGTAATGATCTCCATTAAATGGTCTATGAAAAGGGCATTCATACCTGGGGGATGATAAAATGCATGTAATTTGAAAAGTTGATTATCTACAGTTCTTATAGAAAGTTCGAAGTATTCACAGGAGTCCAAAGGGTCGGAGTGTAGTTGAGTAACAAAAACTGAGGGTGAGGGATTACCCCAACCAGATTATCAACAAGTGCCAAAAGAGAGCCAGGAATCAGAATGGGATAACCTCCTGGAACAAACAGAGAACGCAAAGGATAATGACATCCTCACATGTGTGACCACCTACTGCACAGTGTCCAACAGCATTAGGAAAGCCATCAACAAACATTGGCACATTATGACATCTGGATCTTTAAAATGGACGAAGCCTAGATTTGCCCACAAAAGGAGTTAAAACATCCGAGATCTCTTGGTACATACACAACCCCCTAAAAAGAAAGAGAAAACAAATATGATGCTCACAACTTGGGGCCTACCACCTGTAGCAGGACATTACCCCTGCGGGTCATGTGCAGTGTGCCATTTGACAAAAGTAACAGAAACCCTCACATTGAACGAGAACTCGGAGTGGACTCCAAAACTACATACAAATTGCAACACCACACACGCCGTATACATGATCACATGTCCATGCAGATTACGATATATAGGCATGACGTGCTGCAAAAACAAAACACGGATTGGAGAACACCGTAGCAATATCAGATACAAGAAAGCCACCACAAGGATGAGTAACCACTTTCTTACTTCTCAGCATACAGCCAACGAACTTGAATGGGTGATTTTGGAAACACTGGATGAGACAGACGGAGATGCCGAACGCACTCTCTTTCAAAAATAACAAAGATGGGTCTACTGTCTTAGAACCTTTGATATAGGACTAAATGACAAATTCCCTGGTTAGCGTTTGGTCAGTAATAATAATAATAATAATAATAATATGCATTATTATGATATTTATATATGTATGAGCCATCAAGATTTGGTACAATAACCTGTGAGTTTGGAGACATCATTCCTACAGCTTCTATTACCAGTAAAAGATGACCATATGCTGACAACAGTGGCTTTCGCTCTTGGGCCCACAAGCAAATACTCACACGCATAACATTTATCATAAGCTACAGAGACATAAGTTAACCCTATAGTATTCCTCAGAGCATGTTCACGAGTCTCTACTCTTGAAGATAAGCTTTAAAATACATATGTGATTTCCATCACCATGAAACAAGATTCCTACGGTTCACCACCATTAACTATGGGTGACCGTATGTTGACACCGGCTACATTAGCACTATTCCTTTTCTGCTCTTGACTCTACAAACTAACATATATGTACATCACATGCCTAAATATAAGAAACACAAGTTAACCCTATAGCACTTTTTTAAAGGTGCCCATGAATCTCTTCTTTTATGTACAAAAAAAGACCTTTTTATTTGAACTGATTTGCCCCATGATATTTTAAACATAGGGCGCCTGATATGATTTTGAAAGTCCACTTGAGAATGTTGCACTCCGATTTTATTTATAACATGGAAGCAAATATTCTGCATTTATCTACTCATTATTTCTTCAACATAAGAGCAGCAGAGACTTGTCAGGACCTTACCAGCACGTGTTCATTTGACACAGCTCACTCATAGCAGGAGTCTTTCTTTCTTTCCTTTTATTGAAACTTCCTTTTTTCAAACTCCCAGAAATTAATTAAGCACATTACAGCAACTTCAGCAATAGTTTCTTCTTAACGAAAACATCTCTGATCACTTATTTGTGCATTTTACACAGCTCACTCATAGCAGGAGTCTTTCTTTCCTTTTTTGAAACTTATTTTTTTTTAAACTCACAGAAATTAATTACGTCAATTCCAGCATGTTTCTTTTTACAAAAACACATTTGAGAGTTTATTTTTATAACCAGAAATGTTACTCACTTGTAACTTTCACTTCAGACAATGTTTTACGGTCCTTTTCAGTAGTTGATCACAAAACGTAGGGGCCTATTACGATGGCGGCCGGAAAACCTCCCCGACCGCCATGGTAGCGGGAAAAGACCGCCCACATGGACCGCGACATCACCGCCGGTTGAATTACGATGACCCGCGGTCGAAATCCGACCGCAGGGGTCTGATCGCGGGCCGGCGATTCACTAACGGAGGGGCAGGTAATGGATGTCTACAGGGGCGAGTGAATAGACTCACCCACATAATCGCAGTGAGCGCCGTCGAGGCCAACCATTTTGAATCAAGGGGTTGGGTAAAGGAACTCGAACCAGACGTTCCTACTAGCGCTTAGACGCATCAACACCTAATTATAGGTACAGTAGGCATACAGGGTGTCTTTTCCCTGATTCCTATTCTCTCTTTCTTTTATTTTCACCTCACGGTCCTGACGAAGCGCTTCTGGATCCATTAGGGACCACCTTTAAGCGTGAAACATGTTGACTTAATCTCACTTCTCACTCACTCACACGGATTTTGAGAGCAGCAGGAAGACATTTATTCCTCCTCCGCATTTGCTTCAAGGAGGTGCTCCCCATCCTTTGGTTTTTTAACCTTACCTTACGGACCCCCAATTAAAACTAGGTTCCGGGTACCGGAAAGGTAATTTTAACGCACTCAACCACTCACTGTCCTAGACCCACACACCCACATGCACAACTGCGGCGTCTCCTTAAAAGATCTCCGATAAAGAGCCCTCTCGCGGGGCCCGTGGAGGACAGCAGCACCACCCTCACGAGGAGCAACGCCCGATGATGAAGCATGACACTCGCAAGGGTGTGTGAGGGCACTATATTCAAAAGGAGCAATTCCCTCACTGTCATAAAAACCCAACTTTATTGAGAGAGACTACTCTGACACCTTTGTCAACCACAATAGGTTGCCTTCTCTTCTTTCTTTAGGAACAGTTACCCCTTAGTGAAAACTAGGGGGCATATTAGCAAGGGCACCATCGCCGCTTTAGCGGCACTTTTTGCCGCTAAAGCGGCGATATTTATATCGCCCTATCAGCAAACTGTCTCTAACAGCAGTTAGCGACAGTTTGCGGACATTAGCGCCCGTTTTTTTACCGCTTTGCATGTCAGCGATATTTATCGCTAATGACATGCAAAGTGGGCGTTCCCGACAAACAAACCTGGGAAACACTCGCTAACAGGCCTATCGCCTATTAGCAAGGTGGCCATGGCCCCAGTAGGCAACGTGAAAAGTCGCGCTAACCGGGGTCATCGCCATTTATTTAACACCTGCAATTAGCAGGTGTTAGCCATACCTAACATGGGGGGGTGGATTATGCTGATACGACCACAGGGTCGTATCAGCAAGGTGTTCTCCCTTCTCCATGCAACATCGCTGGTTTTTCAGCGATGTTGGCCCATTTCCCCCGCTATCGCTGGAATATTCATTGCCATAGCGCTAATCGTTGCTAATACAGCGTTAGCGTGGCGATATATTCCAGCGATAGCCGGCGATAAAAAAAATCACGCTACGCAGGGTTAGCGATGATTATCGCCTCTTCTTGCTAATATGCCCCTAGGATTTATCTATTCACTATCATTATTATTAAACAGAGAGAGCACTGTGCTTTACCTCACAGTTCTCTATACACATTTGCCAAGAGTGAGAGCAAGGCAGTGTCCCTGTTCCCCCCGGCTGTATCTTTTTTTCACTAAGCATATCTATAGGAAGAAAACCACGACGTCACCAGCGACATCAATGCCCATGTTTTGAATTTGGAAATTGGCAATGTTAGTTTTAGCATGCTTTTAATTCTCTTTGTTTCCCTAACTGTTATAGGCCTAAAGACCATACCTATAACCAAGTTCTGTCTGGAGCAAAGTGTGCTCACTGACAAAGACGGGTGAGTGCTTCCACTCACTATAACACACTATCTGGGAAGCCCTAAAGTATAAGGCCTCCATTTATATTTCTTTGATCCTGACGAAGGCCATTAACCCATAGGGGCTGTTCCAGGCCGAAGCATGTCGACTTGACCACTAGGTGTCGTGGACCAGTGATTCATCCACTAAACACCGCTTTTGTTTTTAGACTTATCCCTGTCCTACTCTTTTCTCCCAATAAATATTTACCTAAAGGATAGGAGATCAGTTTAATTCACTCACCACTGTCAACATCCAGACAGTCTCCCTCCTGGTGGAGGTTTTGATGTCACTTGTAGGACAGGACACTCAAGTGACAAGACCCGATGATGACGCTATCCACGAAACCACGCTAAGCGGAGATTGCATACACCGCAGTCTGTGAACGCGTGGTTGATGGTCTCCTAGACAAAAAGTTCTGAAACTCTGATGTTGAGATTTATGTGGTTCATTCCCTCCTCTTTCTGATAGAGAACCACTTTCTGTAATAATCCATCATAACTAGGGCAAATCTGGACGTACTGGCCAAAGCATTGAATTGTCCTACAATACCAATCCTCACTTTTTCCCCCGGTGCATTAGGTAGTTCTATCGGACACAATGGAGGAGTTTATCAAGGTAGGATCCTTCTGCATGGTTACCCCCACTTTTTGCTGGTGCCATACTGTTTTTCTGACTAGTCTGACAGGGATCCTGTTATTCAGAACCCCAGTCACTGTACTTCCTCCCTAAATTGGCTACGGTGAGGACCTCGGAACATTCCTAATTGGCGGCTGGTGTACCCTAGTAAGCCCCTAGTATATGGTACTAAGGTACCTATGGCCTAGGTACACCAGGGGTCCCTCATGGGCTGCAACATGTGTTATGCCACCCATAAGGGACCCTCTAAACTCTGACGACAGGCCTGCCATTGCAGCCTGTGTGAGTTGGTGCATGCACCTCTCACGAAAGATATGTCTCCTTTTATCTAACCTCACTGCACTTGAAACCTATAAGTCAATCTTCTAGCAGGCCTTTTCAGTCCCAAAGGCAGGGTGCTCGGTTCTGAGTGTGAGGGTGGCCCTGCATGAGCAGACCAACCCTGCAAACACCGGAGTCCATTCTCCGGGCTTTGTAAGTGAATCAGCTGTTACGATATAGAGAGGTCATGCGTCCTTACGCAATGATTATCTCTAAACTGGCTGGAGCGAACCTGGGCATGTTTGGTATCAAACATGCTGGAATCATACCCCAACACCGTATCCGGTGTTGGGGTATGATTCCATCCATGGTAGGGCCCCTTCGGAAAGCCCTCCATACTCCCGGGACCGATCTTACAGAGCCTGACGGCAACCTAGGACTGCTGCCGACCACAGGCATGTTTCTGCCCTCCTGGTGCTGGGCCAAGCCCAAGCAGGGGAAGGTAGGACAATAGATTTCCTGTCACAGGGAGGTGTGACCACCTCTCAGACAGGACTTAGGGGCCGATTCCGATTCGGGCCGGAAATCTCTCTGACCGAGCCGGACCCGGAGAGATTTCCGACCGAATCGGACCCGTGCAGCCTGACCGAACGAGTACGATGCGTCCGTATGCTATCGTACTCGAGTCGGTCGGACTCCCATTGATGTCAATGGGAGTCGGTCGTACAACGCGTACGCGGGCTCCCATTGCCTCAATGGGTGCGAGGCGAACAAGGGTGCCCCCTACAGCGGGTACGCGGCGAAGCGACTCGCGCCGTACACGCACAGGTAGGGGGGACCCATGGGTCCCCCCTGTGTGCGACTCGCGCGGCTACGCGTACAGGGGGGTCCGACACGGACCCCCGAAGTACGGCTCCGACTGCTCTTTTGAGCCGGGCAGCGCGTGTCGGTCGGACTGCTCGCGGCGCGCATCGTACTTACCCGGCCGGGGAACGTCTCCATTGCGCGGTGCGAGTCGTGTCCGAGCGAGTCGGTCGGTGCGGTTCGACCCGGGAACGTGTCGGTCGGAGCGGTTGGGACGCCCGAATGAGTCGGTCGGCGATTTCGCATCGTACTCGCTCGTCCGGACGCACGTACGAATCGGTCGGGAAATAGGGCTCCGAATCGGATCCGGTTAAGCCAAATCCGATTCGGAGCCCTACCGGCCGAGATCGGAATCGGCCCCATAGTGTATTAGGCCGGGGTGGGGGTGCTTGCCAGCGCCACATAGTCTGCTGGAAGGGCACATTTGGTGCCCTCCTTGCATACTCCAGTTCAAACCAGATCAAGGAACCGTTGGCTTCTCGCTCTGGTGCGAAATTGGACAAAGGACATGGGAGTATCCTCCTCACTGTCCTACCCCTCCTCTGGGAGGGACCCCTGAATCATCCCAACCCTCACCTTAAGGTACTTAAGGGCTTACCTGTGGGTGGGTCCCTAGATTAGTCGTGGGATTCGATTCAGATCCAACTCCACTTCTACTTCGACCGTCTGGGTACTCTGGACTCTGCTGATCTTCGCTCTGGGCACCGAGACCGCACCTGGGAAGATCCCTGCTGCTCCTGGCCTCCTCGTCCTGCAAGCTCACTGCAAAGTCTGTGCCCGTGCTCTGTACTGGTCCTCCCAAGGCCTGTGGACATCAAAGATAACAGAAAGAATCTCCCTTGGAGTGAAGGAGTCACACGACCGTCGTGGGGTTCCTAGACTCTCACCTGGGGTGGTTCCTTGGGTCCCTGACTCTTCTACATCTCCTGAGTCCAGTCTCGACTTAGGTCATGGTTCGCATTCCACTATTTGGATATATGGTCTGGTCTCCCCTCTGGGGACCACTGTGTATTGGTGCTACTTGATGTTCTATGTCCAAAGTATTGTGTGCATTGTGAATATATCTCCGGGTAGGGGATATTGTAATGTGTTAGTGAGTGACAATAATAAATATCTATTTTTATAAATACACTGTGTGGTTCTTTTTCATTTAGCCTATACTAAAAGATTAGATATTGGTAAACCGATCTGCTTTGCACTCCCCCTAGATTAAGCCTAAAGGCTGCTCTCCACAGCTACCAATTAGAAAGCTTTCTTTGGTGATCTAAACCACTAAAATCACCATAAGGGTCACCCGGATCAGTGCAGGGTGCTACACTTACATACGTAAGCACCATATACTGACCCTGCTTCTCACAGGGAGTGCATAACTTCAGGGTTTTATCACAACTAAAACATATTCTTTTACTATCTGTTCTACTTCTCTGTCCCTGGAGGGCCACCAAAATGACAACCTTACACTTTTTTTGTCAATGTGGCTCCTATATGACCTTCGTGAGCACTAATTATGATGGCATTCCTCAAAGAGTTATGTGAAACTGATTTGTCTGCTCTAATTAATAGACCATCCTCCACCGATAACACCTCTGCTAACTTACATATGTTTTTAAATCAAAGCCAAGATTCTTTTCCTTTGGCCAACCTGACTCCACCTATCCCAAACTATGCCCATTAAGGGATCATATTTAATAGCATTACGCCACTCCTGTTCTGTAAATGTACACATCTGTGGTAAGTCTAAAGCTACAACTATACAGCCATCCTTATCCTCATCAAAATCAGCAACACTGTTTTCCTCATTAACCACTGAGAACCGTGACAAATAGTCTTCACATTTGTTCTTGCTACCAGGAATATATTGAGGAATAAAATTGAATTGTAATAGTTTTGTCGACAATCTTGCAATACGTGGAGTGAAGCCTCTGACATTCTTGCCACTCAGTATGTACCCCAATGGCTTGTGGTCGGTTTGAATTACAAATCTCCTACCCCACACAAAGTTTCAAAACTTCATAACTGCCCACCAGCAAGCAAGAAGTTCCTTTTCGATCACCGAATATTGTTTTTATCACCAGTCAAAACCGTTGATGCATATCCAATTATGCGTACAAATCCATCCGCTTCTTAGCTAAGAACCGCTCCAATCACCACATTGCTAGCATCCACTGTTATGACACACAGTAGCTCAGGATCATAAAGCTCAAGCACTTTTGGTGATGTCTACTGTCTTTTAACCATTCAAAAACCTTTGACACTCAATATCCCATTCAAAAGTGATACCCTTCATTAACATTCTATATAAGGGTTGCATCTTGGTTGCATAATTTTGAATAAACCGTGAATAAAATTCACACCTACCAAGAAATGATTTCAACCCTACTTTATCAACTGGTGGTTTAGCCTTGTTAATACTAATGACTAGACTAGGTTTGCATGTAATCCCTTCCTCAGACACACAATGACCTAAATATTCAACATTGTCGCCAAGAAACACACATTTGTCCCTTCTCAAGACAACCCCTTTCATTTGAAACCTTTTTAACGCTTCTTCGAGAATGTTGTCGTGTGTTTGCCTGTCAGTTGCATAAATTAAGACATCATCTTGAAAAATTGACAGCTCATGAACACCCTTTAGCATGTTGGTTATTACCCTTTGGAAAACCGAGGATGCCGAAGCCAATCCATAAGGCATAGAACAGTACTGGTACTTGCCAAATGGTGAAACAAAAGCCTTGACTCAGGCTCTAACTCGATCTGGTGATATGCTGAAGCCAAATACACTTTTGAAAAATATTTGGCTTCCTTCAATCCAGCCAACAGCTCATTCATAATTGGCAAAGGATAAGAACCCACCTACATTACTTGTTAAGGCAACGGAGCTCTACACAAACCCTCAGTTCACCATTCTGTTTATGAGCCACCACTAATGGAGATAACCACAATGATGAATCAATAGGTTTAATTATGCCACACTTACATAGAGAGTCTAACTCCTTCTCAAGATCTTGTCGAATGATAAGGGAACATTCCTCATTCCGTGTTTTACAGGCCTTGCACCTTCCTTTACTATTACCTTGTGCCAACAATCCTTTATTTTTCCTAATTCACTGGAAAACACTTGTGGATATTTGTTTGTAACCTTTTCCACATCCTCATTGTCTCTAAGAGCTAAGACCAGTTCTTTCGCACTTGATTGGAGAATCATGTCAAAAAGACCTTGGTGAAACCACCCTAATATGTTCATCCCCTTGTAGGCTACATAGATCTTCCCAGCTACTCTCCGACCTGTAAATTCTAATGTGTCTTCAATGTATCCACATAAGTCGATGTTCCGTCCTTCATATGACAATGCTTTTCTATCAGGTGGTAGTAGTTGTCTAGTGGGTCATACACTGCCATACAATTCTTCAGTTACCATGGTAATGCGTGCGCCAAAGTCTACTAACAGCTTTAAAATGTTGTCACCCACTATGATTTTAACATAGGGATCTACACACATATCAGGATTTCCTAGCTTATTTCATCACTCTTAACAACTAAAACCATGTCCCTCAGCTCTTTCTCAAGATTTATATTTTCCCCTCAGTGATCACTATGATCTCCAATACATCTTACCGATGAGCATTGTTAAGTTCTATAAGATTGACATACTTTCGCAAGTTGTCCTATTTTGTTACATATTCTGCAAGTTACATCTTTAGCTGGGCATTGTTTACCTCCTTTTACATGTGTTTGAGTGCCACAACGAAAAGATACATTTTGCTAGGAAAAAAACGAGTTTGGTTTTTCAAACTGTCTAAATCTGTCACTTTGTTTGTTGTCCTTCATACCTTTACTCCTACTTGTCTTGACGAGAGCAACTGCTTCCTTATTTTTACCTTCTAATTATTTAGCTGACACTTGTGCCATTTCAATACTCAATGCCGTCTTAATGGTAACTTCCAATGACGGATTACCCATTGACAACAATTTTTGCTTAATTGTCTTCTCATTACAGTGACATATAAATTGGTCTTTTACCAACTGATCTGTAAAAACTTCAAATTGACAATCTGCAACAAGTCTCCTTAATACAGATATATATGTCTACATTCTCCCCAGAGTTTTGAACTCTCTTATAGAATTTATGTCTTAACGCAACAAAACTTGGTTGCACATCAAACCTAGTCTGCAGTTCCTTTTCAGTTTCCTGATATTCATCTAACTCTTCTCCCGCCTCCGTTACTATTTCTGGTAAATGCTGGAATACGGCTCTGCCCTCAAATCCCGATGAACGTAGGAGTAAATATTTCTTCCACTCAAGACGGAATTGAAGTGCCCCAATTGCCCCTAAATAAGCCTCAAAGGCATCAAACTATTGCTTCCATCTTATTGGAGGATCACCTGGGGTATCCAAGAAATGTGGAGGTGGATGCATATCCTTCATTGTGTAGGGTAGAAATTGCTTAACTTACTTAAATTCCAATTGTACTATTTTCTAACCAAAACCAGTATAATAGTGACCTTAACACAACAATAAGATAATGCACAATGATTCCACGCACTTACAGCAAGTGTGCCCATGACTAAAACAGGCTAGATAAACGACATCTGTAATTATATCATTTTTTCCATAGCAATGCTTTTTGACAGCACAAAGTATCTAACAACTGTGCGGGTCAGTGTTGGAGGACCCCCTCCTATGTGTCTTCTTACTGCTGGAATACACCTTTAATGGACCATACTTCGGCTACCAATCTCTGCTGTGTATATCAGCGCTCAACTATTACTTGTTAACCAAGTGACAAGCTCACTATAAAGACGCTCCTCATATAATAATATGACCACCTTATCTGTGGTAAGCAGTTTATAACACGCACTAGACATAAGCTGTGTACATTAGGGTTGCTGTGCACAACATTAGCTGTGCTCATCAGCGTTGATATATATACTGCCTCAGCTGTTTGTCTTTTAAATGAATCCACAACATAAGCTGTGTGCACCAGCGTTTATCTTTATACTTTTTTGTTGTGGGCATACTTGACTGAACACGACATTCCATTTTATTTTTAAAAAAGTATGGATGCCAGATGTCGCTTTTATGGATAAGACACAAAAGAAAAGGTGCAGTCTAGTCATTCCCACCTCAAAATTACGTGCATGACATGCTTGATTCCACTTGACTAAACAGCTTCGGCTTGTGCTGTGTTCCAGCTGTATGTTTGTGGTTCACAGCAAATTACTGCTAGAGGCCCAACTTCACCCAGCAACCTAGTGTCTCACCACTATGCACAACCCTGACTCAGCAACGAGTTTTTGGTCCAATTTCACGCCAAAATCCTATAAGGCGTGGAAATACCCCTTAGTCACAAATTGCCTGCCACTCACCACCCTTCATGTTAAGATCTGTCATCATCACTGTAGAACAGGTTGGTTGTGTTGTCCTGTGTGCCTCACTTGTTGCGGGTCAATTTATTGATCTGTAAAGCGATGATCTCGGATGAGGTATGCTGATGGGTCCGTGTAAGCAGCTCGATCGTTGCCTGTGGTAATTTATGTACACAGACACTATGAAGAATGTTCCAGGTAGGTTCATTTATGAGTAGATGTAATGAGCTGCTGGTGGCACACAGTTTGGCAGCAACTGTCCACCCCCAAATTCACCTGAACATTCCTATTGAGAACCTGGAATGTGACGCTCTGCCAATGTTCCAATCTCTTGCCCAGCTATACTCTAACTTTATACCACAAACAGCTACTACACATTTGCTTTTATCATCTTTAATCAAGAACTAGCATGATTTTCAAGTAGGTTTTTTTCTGCCATTGTGACTATTTACTCCTAACTGCAACCCTCTTTAGAAGAAACTTGATAATGTTCACGAGCAAATTAACTGCAGGGTACTGGGATGAGTCACCGTTGCTTCAGGCAAATAAAAAGGAAAAATAACAGGGTTACACCAAGTTCAGGAGGTGAGTGTATAAGCTTACCATGTCAATTTATTATTAGAACATTGGATGGTAAAAGCTAGGAGCTCCAACATTCCAATGTTTTCCTTTCACAGCTGTTGCTATGAACAAAGGCCTCATGGAGCCAGAGGGGATTTCAACTCCCTCGGGCTTCGTGAGGCCTTTGTTTTACTAATTAGAACATTCTGCCTTCTAGGGGCGGAATGTTCTAATAGCCTTATAGCCCTCTGTAGCGGGCTATACAGGCCATCAAAGGCCCGCTAATCAATGTTAAAGGCCCTCGCCTTCGGCTCGGC
The DNA here is from genome assembly GCA_963921515.1 of Calotriton arnoldi. Classification (NCBI taxonomy): domain Eukaryota; kingdom Metazoa; phylum Chordata; class Amphibia; order Caudata; family Salamandridae; genus Calotriton; species Calotriton arnoldi. The sequence goes on along the minus strand of CAWUFW010001994.1, from coordinate 854,858 downwards.
CCTTTAAGGCTGGAAAGTGCCTTTAATGGCCGGTATAGCTCCCTACAGCGGGCTATAAGGCTGTAATAAAACATTTTATTAGGACTTATTGCATTCAGCTAACAACTAATAGGATAGATCCGTCAAATAACTGGTGGCATTAGTATCACCCAGATCAATTACAAGGTTCCCTAGATCAAATGAAAGGCAGCTCCTGGTCGAGTCTCTCAGGTTTTGCTGTTTTGTGATGCAATCAGTTCAAGAAAAAGCAACATTTTTAGTAGTTTCTTGAATTCCTTCAATGATTTTTCTTTTCGAAGTTCGTCAGTCTAGCTGCTGTCACTGAGCACTTACACCTCTATAGGTAGCTTGACTGACATTAGGCCCATTCACTGAAGCTGAATTCTCAAAGTGCAGATGGTATATAAAGGAGATTCTTCCAGTAGAGGGTTTGGGCCTGTCATCACACTGCACTTTGTAAACTAAACATAATGAGTTACAGTGAATTTTCTTAGAGATTTACAGACTGGAAACCAATGAAGTTTGGCTAGATCTGGAGTAATACATTAATTTTACCTCATATTTGTGTAATAATCAGAAGTCCAGTAGCCGAGGTGTATATTGTACATAAGATGGCTCATTAGTCTTAGTTGCTGGTAAGTAAAAGTTCCAATAGTAAGCTTCAATGATTAGCCCCACCCAGGAGCAACCTCCCTGCCGCTCAGCCCATACTCCAACTGACACTCAGGCACCCAACATTCCATTGCATCACCATGCACCAACATTCCACACAGTACACTCATACTGGCTGACCAGCAGGTATAACAAATTGGTATCATTCTTGCGGATATATTCTTACCACTTAAATTTACTTATCAGTCTGGCTGGGAGACCAAAGCAGACAGCATCACAGTAATTTAACCTTGCAACTATAAACACATTCATTATATGTATTCACTGTTGAGGATCAAAAAGGTGGATTATCCATTTTAGCATCTGAAGCTGGCATTAGCAGGATGTGGTTGCACCCTTGACCGTGGTTAAACCTGAATCAAATGTTATCTCCAGATTTTTTTTAACTCCTCACTTGTTTTGGCTGTTTGCCTAAGGAGGACTAGAAAGCATGATTCCATGCAAAGGCAGGCGTATTTCTGTCTTTCCTCTATTAGGTTTTAAACTTCTGTGCACCATTTTTTCCTCGCCATTTGACAGGCAGTTTTGCAAATTAGCTGCTGTTTTAGCAGGGGCATCATCTATCAAAAATGGTGCCTTAGATGTAGCTTTGGCGGCTCGTCCAGGACCTGAGGACAGCGAGCATGAGTCACTGTCAGAGTGAAGGTGCTCCTGGGAGTTAGGCGTAAGCGGGATCCCATTTAGGTTGCGCGTGGATGTTTTTGGTCGAGTTCCTATGTTGGCCACACCATAGGTCAGGTTAATTTGCCTCTGTGCCTACACAACTGTTGTTGGGTTTTCCCTTCACCCACCTCCACCCTGCTTTGAAGTATTAAAGGCGAGGTTTCTGTGCTGTTTGTCTAACTAGTGACACGTGTGATGTATGTTGTCCGGACTAATGAAAAAGAGTTTGCAAAAAAGGATCATAAATCATAACATCACTTAAGCCATTATCCCTGGAATACAGCATTCTTGGTAATGCAATGAATACATACTCATTGTTGTACATCAAATATATGAGATCCCATAATAAAATGAATAGTTTGTCATGGATATTTAATGGGAAAAGAATTATTCCAAATATCTAACTCTTCTTTACCTAAAATGTGTCTAGTAAAACAAATTAGACACTTATAATCCGCAAGTTCTTTTCTATTAAAACGCACTACTTGAGAGTCAGTAGCATTTGCCTGTGAAGAAAGGAGGATCTGAAATCCAATTCAGAATGAGGTTTCTGCCAGATACAGTCAATTCTAGACCCTCATCAGGAAGAAACAGAGGGCCTCATAAATGAGGCCCTCTGTTTCTTCCAGCACTTTTGCACCCCCGGAACGTCACTTTTTTGATGTTCCGGTGGCGCAATGTGCCACCGCATATTTATAAGGCCACGTAAAGGCACTTTACATGGCTTTTCATGGCTTTATAAATACATGCCCCTTTCACGCAGAAAACTGCGTGAAAGGGGAGTTCCATGGGTGTTGGTGTGGGTGTTCCCACGCAACACCCATGGAATCTGACACATTCACAGATTTACGAGGCATCGTAAACCTAGAAATACGTCAGAACCCATGGGGTGGCATTAGGGAGGTGCAAGGAAGAGAAATGAAAACATTTCTCCTCGTGCTTTCATTTTTCTATGTGTGCTGCATTGTGCAGCACACATAGAAAAAGGAAAGCGCCTGAATGGATTGATTTTGTGAAGGAAGGGTCCTTTACTGCACAAAATCAATCATCCCCGCAACGTAGGCACCCTTGCACCATGGTGCAAAGGTGCCTGCGTTGGCGCACAGCAGCCCATTGTGCACCGGAGCAGGGGAAAAGGACAGGATTGCGCCATATCATATAGTTACAGCGCATTCCTGCCCTTTCCTTTAGTCGTAGGGCAGCGCAGCAGGGAGGCCTGCGGCGCTGCCCTACGGCAAAAGCCCATAAATAAGGCTCAGAATTCTTTGCACACCCATTACTCTAACACTGCCATGTTCAGAGAAGCATATGTATTTTTCTGTGTTAATAAAAGTTTACATATGTACCAACTCAGGGACACCCACAAAGTCACCCCTTCTATCATATTAGAAACTGGAAATTTCACAATACTGGAAAGATTTCCACGGAAGCAAATTCACTATCATAAATCTCTTAATCACAATTAGTGCTTAATTTGTAAAATAACATAAGTGCCAGGGCTCTCTTCAGGAGGCCACTGCAGCTTGCACCACACATTGCCCCTTCCAGCGCAGCAAAATGCCAGTTCTAACACAACAACTAACCTTCACACTCCTGCAAGTGTGAGGATTCAGCCAATAGTCATTTTTTATGTATATTGATTTAATAAACAACTATTACTGTGCTATCTTTAAAATTAGACCGACAGCGCCAGCATGTGGCAGACTGTTACAAGTCCCATTGTTGACAATTGAGTGCCGGCGTACAGCATCGGAAGCCACCGGCTCAAATTAAGCACTGATCACGATTAGGATATCCATGCACAAGGGGATGATTTTACCCACTTAAACTCAACATAGGTGCACAAAATTAAGAATCAAGCCTTTGGTTAGACTTTTTGACAGTCTGTGCAAACTTTATCATGTAAGATTTATATTTTACTGCATTTGTGCTGTTATCTGCGCAGTTAATTGAATTATGCTAATGCTGTTTGCCGCATGACTTTTTTAAATTATTTATTTTGATTGGGTCCAAAAGTATGCAGACCTAATAAAACCATTTACAATGTTTCTTATTGCAAAGATAGAACGAAACATTTTTATAATTTAAATAAAACAATCAGGCTCAGTTTTTAGAGCCATGATTGGGAATTTCTAATCAATCTATATGCCTATTTTCTCAAGGCACAGTGATTAGATGAGTGCCCATACATTTTAGGCAGTAATAAAATGTCAGACTTTTGGTTTATCATTCGCAATAAATCCTCTGCCTTATTGCAGTTAGGTTTCAGGTAAACCGTTCAAACGCAAACACCCATGGCCTCTAACTAAAGTTTTAAAATAACTTCCAGGGGGCTCCGATGTGACTACATCAGGCCCCTGGTACTATCAGCATATATGGAGACCGTGAAGCAGCATAAGCAAATGACATGTTAAGAAGGCCTCAGGTAGATATTCAAATCAAAAAGAACAAAGATCCTTTTGGGACCTAATAACCATGGGTTATTAGGGTTATCCTCAGATGTGAATGGTGGAAGGAAACTAGATAATCATCAAACTAAAAGACGGTCCAGCACCTTGCCCTGAAGCCAAAAATAAGTTTATTGAAAAAACAAATCTTCTTCCTCAAACAGGTTCTCGGATACGGAAAACAATATGGACTTGGCTGCGTATGATCAGTGTGAGAAATTGGGTTACTGGTTGAGGCGGTTGAAACCCTACTCAAGCAGCAACCCCAATCCTTGTCAGGGTGAGGTACAAGCAAACTCCAAATTAACTTGTGCTCAACCCTCAGGTAGCTTGGCACAGAGGAGTCAGGCTTAACTTAGAGGCAGTGTGCAAACTAGAAGAAAGTGACAACAGAACACAAGAGTAATCCCACTCAAATTTATAAATATAGAGTGAATGTTAATAAATAAACCAAGACCAAAATGACAAAAAATCAAGTAGTAGAACCGGAGATATGCAGGGTTAAATATTTCAGTAAATATAGCTCCAAAAAGCACAAAGCGCCAACTGTAGATATCTGGTCGCACCGGACTGGGGCAAAGCCACAAATGCAGGCCTACTACGATGGAGCATGGGCCGGCTACAGAGACCCAGTAAGGCCCACTGAACAAGGTGTACCTTTAATCCTGGTTGCAAAGCATTGCAAAGTCCCACGTCCAGGATGTGTTGCGCTGCTGAGGCGATGCATCAGTTCCAAGGGGCTGTGAAGCTGTGATGCGAGGTCCTCCATTGTCATTGAGGACCCTGTCAACAAGGACTTGTGATTCAAAGTCCAGCATCAAGGATACCTCATGCAGTTGAGGTAATGCGTCGGTTCCAAAAAGCTGCGAGGCTGCGAAGCGAGAACCTGCGCTGTCGTTGAGGCTGCTGTCGATGACAGATTTGTGATGCTAGGGCCTGCATCAATGAAGCTTCGCACAGCGGTGGCTCCAATGCGGGCTGCGAGGAAGATGCAGAATTCTTGTGCCGAGAGAACCTTCGCAGTAGAGGTAATGCATCGGTTCTGCTGGATCTAAAGATGGGCTGGCAGAGCACCTTCAGGGCCACTTCCAAGGGTCCAGGACTGGGGTGGCACCTCTTGGCAGATTAGGACTCACAGATGAGAGTCCAGGTGCTGGGTTCAAGGTTGTGGGAGTCTTCTGTCCCTGAGGTTCTAGTCAGGAGCCCAATCAACTAGCTCTTGGAGTCACTTTGAGGTCCTGGGTTCAACACATGTAGGTCCAGTTCTTCTTCTTCTCACCCAGGCAAGAGGGCAGCAGGCAGCAGGTCAGCACAGCAGGGCAGCTGTCCCTCAGAGCAGCAGTCCAGCAGAGTGAGAGTCCTTTCAGCAGCACAGCCATCTTTCTTCCTGGCAGAGTATCCACAGGCCCAGACGTGTACTGAAGAGTTGGTGTGTAGGGTCCAATATTTTTCCCTGGACCTTCCTTTGAAGTGGGAAAAGCTTCTAGAGCTTTCCCTATGAAGTTCCCAGGCATCCTGCGTTCCCTTCTCTGGCTCCAGTCTATCTGCAGGGGTATGATGCCCTTTGTATGGAGACAGGACACAGCCTTTTCAAGTGTAAGCAGGGCTGTGCCCAGCTTCGCCCTCCAATCCTGGCAGTGATGGCCCTTCCAGGCACACCTATGCCCTCTAGTTTGTGTGACTATATAGGAGGAATACCTTAAGCCCAACTGTCAGCTACACCTAGTTATGTGACCCAGAGATAGGTTGCAGGTACTAAATGGCTAGTGCAAGAAAATTACAATTTTTGAAAAGTGGCAATTTCAAAATTCTAATTTCAAATCTGACTTTACTGTGGGAGAGGATTTTTCATTGCAATTCCAAAAATACCAAACATGAACTTCTTACCTGCTCCCATTTGGAATTTATCAATTATTAGATGTAATAATGTAACTCCAATGTTGGCCTATCAGCGAGAGGTAGAGCCTGTGGTACTGAAAAACAAATGTAAGAGTTTTCCACTACAAGGACATGTAAAACTAAAAGGTACATGCCCCACCTTTTAAACACACTGCACACTGCCCACTGGGCTGTCCAGGCCCTACCCTAGGGGTGAGTTACATGTATTAAAAAGGATGGTTAGTCATGGCAAAAAGTTTATTTCGCCAGGTAGAAATGGCAGTTTAAAACTGCACACTCAGGCTGCAATGTCAAACCTGAGACATGTTTGAAGGGCTGCTGAAATGGGTGGCATAATCAGTGCTGGAAGCTTTCTGATAGCATGTAATCTACATGCCCTGGGCAGAGGTAGTGCCACTTTACTAGGGACTTGCAAGTAAATTAAACATGACATTGGGTATAAATCAATTCTATTAGGTTTTAAGGAGAGAGCACAAGCACCTTTGCACTGAAACTTAGGGGGAACACCACACCAAAGATGCCCTGTCTAACAAGGAGTAGTCAGAGAGAGGGGTGGTGTATACTAGGTGGATAAAGCCATGGTAAGAGACAAAATTATCTCATGTCCGGCACACAGACCGCGAGAGCCCCCAGTCACCTGGATGCATAGAAGACAGACTTCTTCAAAACATACCTACCGTAGCTTATCAATGTCACTATTGACACATGTCTGGTTCTGGCTCCCAGACTTATATCTATTTTTCGCTCTCGGGCTCATGTTTTGTTCTTGATCTTGGACTCATGTCTGATTCTGGATCCCGGACTCATGTCAGATTCTGGCTCCAGGCTTATGTCTGGTTTTGAATCCCGGATTCATGTCCTGTTCTTGCTCTTGGACTCATGTCTGGTTCCCGGACTCCTGTCTGGTTCTTGCTCTCGGGCTCATGTTTGATTCTGTATCCCCGAATTATGTCTGGTTTTGGCTCCTGGACTCATGTCTGGTTCTTGCTCTTGGACTCATGTATTATTCTGACTATCGGACTCATGTCTGGTTTTGGCTCTCTGGCTTAAGTCTAGTTTTTGCTCTCGGACGCATGTCTGATTCTGGCTCCTGGACTCATGTTTGGTTCTAGCTCCCGGACTCATGTCTTGTTCTTACTCTTGGACTCATGTCTCATTCTGGCACCCAAACTCATTTCTGGTTCTGGCTACCAAGCTCATGTCTGGTTCTCGATCTCTTGATTTGTTATGATTTTTTCTTGATATTTGTACCAGTTACATGTTCACTTTTACACTGTTACTAATTGTTGGAGTTGGCCTTTCTGCAGGGTCATCCCCAAACTGTTGGACTTCACCCTTCTGTTTTTTCTGAATTGTTTTTGTTGGCCTTGAGATGCTACACACTTTACCACTGCTAATCAGTGCTAAAGTACTTGTGCTCTCTCCTGAAACAAACATGGCAACATTGGCCTACACCCAACTGGCCTTTAATTCACTTGTAAAACCCTACTAAACTAGTACTACATGTACCCCGGGCATGTAAATTAAATGCTGGTAGTGGGCCTGCAGCACTTATTGTGCCACACATTAAAGGTGCCTCTTTAAACATGTCTCAGGTCTCCATTGCAGCCTCTGTGCTCAGTTTCAAAACCTGACAAAATAAACCTTTTGCCTGGCCTAAACCTTCCTTTTTAATACATATACAACACCCCTAGAGTATGCCCTGTATTAATGTAATGAATGTATTTAAAAGTAGAACATGTACTTTTAACTTTTGCACTTCTTGGCAGTGAAAAAGCTCTAAGGTTACCTTATTACATTTAATACGTGATAACTTTCAATTGGGAGCAGGTAGGCATGTCAAATTTGGTCTTTTTGTACTTTAAAACCCTCTTTAATGGTAAAGTTGAGTTTTAAGTCACAACTCTGCAAATCCCACTTTTAGAAAGTTGCCGTTTTCTTGTCCCAGCTATTTGGTGCCTGCAGCCCATATCCTGAGTCACATGAGTAGGTGTAGCTGGCTGGTGGTCTTTGTATATTAATCCCAGACAGTGAGACAAAAGGAGAATTGGTGTTGGCAAGATGGGACATCTATTTCAGGATGAGGGGGAGGAGCTGTCCCCTACCACGCTTACAAAGCACAAATACTCTGCCGCAGCACACTCACAAAGGGTTTCACACTAGTCTTTGATTTTCACATCAAAAATACGTTGTGTGTGCCTTTTAGGTTGCACGTACTCTCCTTGTCTACGATCGGATCGCCCTCCTTGGTTGTACTGTTGATCAGACAAATCCTGAAAGGAACGAGGAGGACGAGTATCAGGAACCTGAAACCAATCAGGATTTTTAATTTTGGAGCGGTCAGGAAAATCATAACGCATTAAGCAAAGGAGTCAAAAAGGCAGCACAAACAAGGGTATATTCTTTTTAAGATTCAAGCTTGAAAAACCAACAGAACTAGCTGTGTCCTAAAAACTGTGGAGGACAAGTCCCAAGCACCACGGACGTCTCCGCAGAACGGTGCGAGGGTATTGTGGATAAACACAAGTGCTACTCAGGGTACCTGCAAATAAGTACCAGACCAAACGGTGGTGCCAAGTTGTAGGATTATGCTCGGAAACAGAACAATGCTTGGGACTATAGAACATATGTAGATAGGGATTAAGGGGCCTATTACGATGGCGGTCGGAAAACCTCCCCGACCGCCATGGTAGCGGGAAAAGACCGCCCGCATGGACCGCGACATCACTGCCGGTCGAATTACGATGACCCGCGGTCGAAATCCGACAGTGGCAGTCTGATCGCGTGCCTTAACATTGCGGCGGTTGCTGCTGCCCGCAGCACCGCCGCGATGCCGAAAGGAGCATGTCCTGCATTTCCCTGCACTGCGTGGCAGGCACTGCACAGTGCCTGCCACCTGGTATGGGGAAATGTAGGGGGGGACAATGGGTACCCCCCCAGTGCACCCACACCCCCTCCAACACATTGGGGGCCCACAACAGGCCCCCGGAAGACAATCTCCGCATGCCTTTCCATGGCGGTTTGACCACTGAGGAGAGGCTGGCTACCGCCGGCATCACAATCCTGCCGGGGGAGCCTGCTCTGCACCACCACCATTATCCCGGTCCTGCTCCGTCCGCCAGGCAGGAGTGCAGATGGCAACCGGCGGAAAAGCGGCAGTCGGAATTTCCCACCGCCGCGGTCACCACCGCCATCCTAATTTGACCAGCGGTTTTCTTGGTTGCGATCGCGGGCGGATGTCCACCGCCGGTCCAGCGAGTGTCACCGCCGGCCCGGCGGTGGACATCCGACCGCCATCGTAATAGACCCCTAAGTCACCATATCACCTCAGTACCATGAGTCAGAGTCCGACTAGTTATAGTGCCTCACTTGCCCTCCTACTCATATCCAGAAACACAAGTGAATTGACACCCCAGAACACAACACTCCTGACCCTCTCAGAGATCTGGGTAACAAGACACCCCCTTTCGCTCACACACTCGTACTCATCCACAATAAGATATGACAGAGACACGAATGAATTTGGAATGTTTATTTAAACTATCGACCTCTAGAATGCAGTATACGTGCCACAATTAGAAAACAACTGGCTAGCAAAAATACCATCAGCATTGTCAATAGGCCGTATATTATGAAAAGCCCTGTCATATTATAACACAGAATAGCCTAACCCCCCTCTCCTTCTACAGAAGCAAACTGTACAGCACAGATCTCTGAGTTTAGTAGCGGACCCCGTACCTTAGCATACACAGATGAACGTTCTACATCTCAGATACAGCTGTGATCTTCTTTCCGAACATATCTGTGTCTCTCTGTGTGTTACATTACTGTGCATACCTATATGACATAGTTTACATGTTCATAAACACCAGCTGCATCTCTGTGTTGTGTTTAGGTACGAGTGCCTGATCAGGAAAGAATAACAAGGGACATTGTTGTTTGACCTTGTCTGCTGCAGACTAAATCCCAGGAAAGAACAGAACGAGAAAACAACTGCAGGTTCGATGTAAAAATATAATGTGGCACAAAAGCAATTTTTTTTTATATAGTAATATGTGCAAAGCTAATACGGCCTGTGTTGTGCACAGTTAGGCTAACCTAAGAAAAACAACATTGGGCCCTGTACAGAACACATGACAACCTCCCCTTGGTCAGGAAGGAAGCACGTAAAGGGACACAGATATCTTAAGGAAAACAAACTCAAAGCTATCACCAAGAAATTAACATATCGGAGGTAGCCAACAAATGACAAATTGGAAAGAAAAAATTATCCAATTAAGGCATGTCGGAGGAATCCAGTATGTATGCTGCCATTGTAGAAGCAGAGGTCTCCATAATGGGGTCTGATTCCATATAGATGGACAAGTCAGCGGCCCAGTTCATAAGTTTCAAAGAACAAACATGATCTTCAGCTCCAACAGATGCAGATACTATCACCGGGCAACCGGCGTTGACTTCAACGAAACTCTGATCTAGCAATCGCTGTGCTGATGCACAGGAACTCCCATGGGCCATTTGCTCCAGACGCGGATTCAGTAGAGGGCACAAACACAAGGAACAGTCCTGATGATATGCCACTATGGGACTCATCAGCAGTTCAAAATCCAGGGCAGCGGGCATCTGTAGAGCTAGGCATATGTCTAGTGCCTATTGAAAGGGGCACCAGATGCAGTGAAATACCGGTTGCACGCAGGTGAAGTAAGCCCGGCGGAAAGTTAAGCACCAATTCACATCCAATGCTTGTAGCGGAATCATACCGAATAGCTGAAGCATACGCTCACAGTAGTGCTGGAGCGATGCCAGGTCAGGGGCAGCCACAGAGGGAACATCCATTATGGAACAACAGCAAAAGGATGAGAATGTCGCAAATGAGAAACAGCAGTACTGGGAACCCACTGAAAACGCTTGAAAAAATAGCGTATAAAACACGGAATTACTCCAAAAATAGTGTAGAAAGAAGTGACGAGGCCGGAGCCTACACATTTAAAAAAAATGGGCTATTCCCGCAGTATCAGAGGCATAAATTATTTGATGTATCAATTTACCAAAATGTAGGGGAAGATTTGTATTTAACAATGACTGTTTTTCAACAGTAGTTCTTGCGGGCAGATGCAAGAGCCACTTCTTGTTGGAACAGTAATGCTTTGAGTCTGCTTAGCTTGTTGAAATCAGTTTTCAAAGTTGGAATGGAATTCCACAACGAGCTATCTACCACTCCATATGGAGGGGGAAACCGGGCGTTGGTGCAACAGGTGACTAACTGGGAATCAAATACAATGTACGGTACTCCTGCCTGCATACCGCAACAGTCTTGATTATTAAGGATGAGATAGCTTCCATTTGAAAGTATAGTAATGAAGGGACGAATTGCCGGAACTGGAGTTCCTTTTAATAACAAGCCAAATTAGGCACCGAAACATTACAAGCGCGTGGATTTTAACGTGTTGACAAACAAGCGAATGCCTGGCAGTGGAGTTGCACTCCTCTACCATAAGAAAAAGCTCTCTATCAGCACATTCACAGTGATAGGAAAACGGGAGTGACCATAACTCATGGATGCAAGCGCTCCCAAGGGACTCATATCTAACTATTTGAAAATGTTTCATGCAAGCTGTAAATTGAAATGTTGATATGGGCAATGAGATAACCCCGTATATTAACCAAAGCTGAAGTCGATTCGGCTACAGTGAATAGGATTTTTTCTAATTTTTCTAAATGAAACATAGTGTATATTGCATCTTTCAGAGCCATTGAGTGTTGTGTCGTGTAGTCCCTATATTACCTATACAGGATCTGCGCGTTTGGATAACATAAACTGTGGGATTGGTGGCAGACTGATTCCGTGTACCCCCACCGGATACGTTAGCCTGTCTGTATCAGTTAGCTCACAGTGCCACTATAATCTCCTCTTATCACGGAGAGAATAGATTCTGGCAACCTCAGAACATGACAACCCTGATCCCTCAGAATCGTGGAAACAATATACTACCTTTCGCTCAGTCACTCGTGCTTACTTAGTTTGTCTCAGAGAGATACACAGAATAAACAGTCTGGTCATTTTCAATAAGAATTTATTGAACAGTTGTTATTCTAGTGTAGAATATATGAGCTGCAACAATGATTAGACAGTAGCAGAGATATATGATTAGCAGTACTACGAAAGTAAACGGATGGTATAGTTCTACCATCTTGCAGAAATCATGAATATTTACAAGTACATAAAACACATGATAAAAAGTGCGTACTCCTACGATGTCTCCCTAACTCGATGTACCTAAATGTACCTAGCATCTGTGTAGGTGTTATGCCAAGAATCCCTCTAGGATCTAGTCAACCCCATTACCTTAGAATGAGAGAATATGGGACCCCATCCTGGTCTCGAGTTGGATGTTAGTCCACTGCGAGCTGGAGTGTCTGCATGCAGGAACTTCAGCGTCTCTGGTCAGTGTGTCAGCCGGGAAATCTCGGTCTCCTCTCCCTTCCTAAGCAAGATGTGATGTATATATACCCATAGGTCTCCCCAGGGGTCCTACCTTGCTGTGTTACTGTGTCGGCCTAAAGGATGACGTTGGGCCTGAACTTTATACAGAGTTATTATACAGGAGATGGTAATCCTACTATTAGTCCTGCTGTGCTTCCAAGAAGCCTCATGCATAATGTATGAGAATCGAACCAGGGAAAAACCCGCGTTCTGAATACAGTGTCATATCTAGGTAAAAGGTCAGTGCCTAAGAACCGTTATGTATGTAATGTAGGGAAGAATATAGGTGAAAGGTTGCAATGTTACCTGCGCCTATATAGGGTACCTATATGGAATATAACAGTTGTTTGTGTGTTAAATTAAAAGGCAGAAATAAAGCAGTGCAGTTCAGGTAATGCCATGGAAGGCGACCATTTTTAAGTGCCTGAAGCGTCCAGGTAACTGCATAATAAATCTGAGCTGACTTTGACCATTTTACAATGTTGACATGTCATTCTGCACAATATCAATAACAGAAGATACAATGTAGTTCAAATTATAAATATGGGATGATAACGTATTAATTCTGTTGTCTACTATAGAAAGTACTTTATCCAAATTATCTTGATCAACTTCTCTCAAACGCATAGCAGCTTCAATTTGTTATAATTTCTAATATTTTTATTGTAAGCCGCATATAGGAATCTTTTAGCACCAGGGGAATTTGGATCTAACAAAAAATCAGATGAATTCACATCTTCGGACAAGAGAGAAAGATGTTGTTTCACTGCAGACAGTGTAGAATGTTCCAACAATTTCTGGCATAACTTTCCCACTGAATAGGTGCTAATAATGTTAGAATGGGTTGACTGGGAGTACTGTGGGTCTGGTCTACCTGATTTAAAACCAGGGGTGGAGTTGAGAAAACGAGTATGACACCCATTTGTGTTTACTGGTCACAATAACCACCCACCACGATTTGAAAATGAAGAGTTAAATATACCATTTTGTATCATATCATCTAACTGAGCTTCTGTACAATTTGTATAAGATTGCCAGTTATCAAAGTGGACAATAAAAGGAATTGTCGGGCATTCAGCTCTTTAATTTTAGCCAATCACAGTCAAGTAGTTTGTTGGATTGTTTCATTTAGGAAAATAATTTGCGTAGGAATCAGACAGGATCGAAATAAAGTTTCTGTGCCCTGGACTTGCCAGGCTTTTCTACCCTAAACTGATTTCTGATCAATATTGTCTTTCCAATAATCATAACCCTGGCCAGCTGATCGACAAATAAAGCTGCATATATCAGCTTGGTCTGAGAAAGCATATACCTTTTCGATTGGGTTGAAATTTTAAATAGTATGATGTTGGGTCTGAAAGGTCATAACTTGTAAAATATGTATACTTGTCTGTCTGTGTTTCTGAACTTCCCTATGGTGGAGTTGGACAATGTTCCCATTGCGTATAATTATAATGGGGACACTGTCCAATTGCCCTATGCAGAAAATGGTGTCCATAATGGTGGTAATATAACATCTCAGCATAATTAGCTGAATTAAGATATAAATCCTCCGATTCAAACACAGTATAATATTGTAATTCAGAAAGTATTGAATTCACAGTATCAACATCCCAATTGTCTGATTGTAACCCCGGTACTATTACATCACCCATAGAAACTTTGAATGCATATGGAATCTGCAGGATCTCCATAGGACCAAATACATCGAAGGGAACTTTATCCCAAACAATTCCATCAGTCCCTGGAGCGGCTGAAATGTTAACAAAGGACAAGTCTCTTTTCCATTCATGTGGAGAGGAAGTGGAGCCAGCACCCTGTCAACCAGTTCTGTAGCAGAACACTCTGGAAGGTAATGGCCGCTAATCAGGAGAAAAAAAGCAGTCACAAATCCAATCCACATCAATAAAAGAATCAAGGAAAAGATGATCCAAATATATATCCAAGGAGGTACTAGATAAGTGCATTTAAACCAGGAAATAAAAACACATATCCGCGCTGGAGGGGGATGCAGAACCGAAGACATGGAAGAGTTGCCAGACGAGAAATGATCTCGATCCATATAGTACCCTGAAAAAAGGTGGCTGATTCAGCAGTAGGATTTGATAAATGCAACTCAGAAGGAGTATCCAATGGCGGATCAGGTTAAACGACATCCATTAGAGAAGAAGGAGGCGTAGAAACAGGTACCAAATCAACAGAAGTTTCCATCTCCGTGCCGGCAGCCGGGGAAAAGCAGCAACGGTGGTGCTCACGGGCTTCAAAGGAAAGGCTTGAGAGGGACTATTCTTGGGCATACAATAGAGAATTGGCCATATGGTGTAGCTTGACATGTTCAATGGAAACAAAGTGATTTTCTTTATGACCTGGAAGTGTTGGCAAAATTACAGTTTGTGTACCCTGGATACCAAGGACTGGAACAGGAGCACAGTACGTTGGTCCGAATTCTTTCTTGAGGGCCACTTTTATGCGAACAAAGTCTCCAGCCTCGGGAAGCCAACCAGAAACAGGAATTTGAGTCTCAGTACTCGATGAAAGAGTTGGAGGCAAATGTGTGTGAGCCAGAGTGTCACCGCACTTTTGTAGATCCTGCAAAACAGTACCGTGGTTATCTACGTCAAAGGTTGCGGCTGCTGTAACAACGTCTGGACCATCAAGGTTTAAAACAAACATCTTCATGCCAAAGAGCATTTCATAAGGGGTCCGCCCACCCAGAGATCTTTTAGGGAGATTATTTAATGCTCGTTGAACCCTATAGAGATAATTCAACCAACCACGCCCTGTACCTAATACTCTTGCCATTAAGGATTGCTTTAAGTAATGGTTCATTCTCTCCACAAAAGAATTGCCCTCAGGCCTATACGGAGAAGAAAAATGTACTTGCACACCCATGGACTTCATCGAATCATGGTATGCCTTAGAGGCAAAAGCCAGACCTTGGTCCGAGTTGAATGCCCAATAGGCATAAGTACCGATAAAGACTTGCAAATCTTTAATAACAGTTCAAGCGTCAGCCAAGCGCTCTGGCCAAACCCAGAGGAACATGGAGCAAGAATCAGCTTTAACCAAAATAAACTTGAAAGCAGTATCTGAAATTAGAGGACCACAATGATCAAGGTAAACACAGCAGAAAGGCTGGTTCGAAATAAGCAAATGCGTCTGTGGTAGACAAGACACAGAGGAACTTTTAATTTGTTGACAAATATCACAACATAATTTTTTTTTGGGTTTGTTGGTATAATCCTTTCCACCAATAACGTTGTTGTAAAAGGGAAATAGTGGCTCCCACTACCGCATGTGCGGAAGCGTCACCTTCATGCGCGGCAACTATTAAAGATTGTCTGCGGTCAAGGTTAGGTATCATGCGATAGCCAACCCCAGGTATAGTTACAAAAGGAATGAGTTGTTCATTTAGGGAATATGAATATTTGGAAGGAAAACCATTAAGTAAATCGGTGCCGGCCTGAGAAGCATGGACTGCAGCCAAGATGTAATTATCAACACATGTTTTAGAATGTGGCTACTGCAGATTTGGCTGCCACAATCAGCCATAGAATTCCCTACTGTGTGTGCTCCCAAACGTTGATGGCCCAGTGAATGGATTACATGTGTAGGTGGCAATTTATCCTTAAAATCTGCCACGTGAACCCAAAGCATTTTATGCTTGATTGTGCTACCTTTGGAATCCTTAAAGTCATTTTGTCACCAAAAATGCAAATCATCATTAAATGATTGTACACAGTAAAACAAATCACACACTATAAGTGTCGGGAACTCGGGATTCGTATGTTCAAGTGCGAGAAGCAAAGCTTTCAGTTCAGCCAACTACGCAGTACAGTCTCCTAGAGACCGAGTGTGACTAATAGTCGCCTGAAAAATGACATCTGACATAGTGCCTAAAACCATGGCGCATGCTGTGGAGTATTGCTGTTTAGAACCTATAGTTGGTTGAGCTGAACTATCGGTGAAGGGTCAAAGACAAAGTCGACATCAACAGCTGTTAAAGAACGTTGCCATTGAATCCACCAGGGATTCAGGGCTTTGGAATTCGGAACGCTAGATTTTGTGACAGCCTCTAAGGCTGGCACAGGAGAAACAAGAATAATCAGTTTACCCTGAGCTGAAGGTCGTTCCTTGAGGACGGCCATTTGGACTGCTGTTAGTATTTTTCAACTGATGCAAAACGCATTTCCGCCAGGGAATATAAATGCAATTTATATGCAATGGGTATTGTATCACCCTCATTGAATGTGTCATGGGTAAAACCAACAGAACCTGGTAAAACCCAGATGACCACATTTGTCGAATTAAGATGTGTCTGTAAATTTCATGTTTCTAGCAAGTCAGACTGTAAAGATCTGAGAATCTCAGTAAGTTCAAGCATCCAGCATCAAGCGGAAAAATCAAGGCGTATTAAGGCATACAGCGGCTTAATACGTAGAGCATAGTCAGGAATGTAAGTTCTTCCGAAATTTAAAAAGCCGAGCAAATATTGTAGCTTTTTGAGCATATTTGGGGCTTGCAACTGCACACCTTTTTTCAAAAAGTGAGGGGCTAAGCTCCTACCCTCCTTGGTTAATTCATAACCAAGGAAAAGGACACTAAGGAAAGCAATATGAGATATAGAAAAATGTAACTTGTAACCAAGTTCAGCAAACAGCAAAATTATGCAATTCACTCTTGCTAAATGCTCATTTAATTCATCATCTGTAGATTTCATCAACATAGGACAATGCACCAGAGTCAATATCATGCAGAACTGACACAATCCACAATGCAAAGACACCTGAACTGTTCTTATTGCCCATAGGCAAACAAGCGTATCATGTCTGGGATCCAAGGGCAGTAAACGCGGACCAATCACGGCTCTCTAAAGCCAAAATTGTGACTGAAAAAAAACATTTGAAATATCAACTGTGGTTTTGAACTTCTTGCGATCAATATTGTTAATTAGTGCTGTACTATGGGTATTTTGGACAGCGAAATTGTGAGTATGACTATTTAAATGCTGATAATCCAACACAAGTCGACAAGAGTGATCAGGTTTTGAATCCGGAAAAAGAGGATTATTCATCTGTGATATACAGGGCTCAATTACGCCCCGGTACTTCAATTGAGTAAGTATGTCTTTAACGGCCGCTTTGGTTTGATTGAATACTATGAATAAAACGAGGAGGCCAATCAACCTTCACTAAAAGAATATCATGTGAAGAAGTCAAATTGCCCCAAAAGATAGCTTTAATGGTGCGTTTAACATCACCTTCAATCTGAATATCCTAGTGATAGAGTCTGTCAGGGGGTGCCATGCGGTAATCCGTAGTCTCTATCATGACAAATGTTTCAGTTGCTCTCGCCTCCAGAAGCTGGCGGAGTGTCTTGCGCACTATGGTGACTTCTGACGCGCTGTCGAGGAGAGTCACCTCCTGTACAGGAGAAGGTTTCTCACCATCTGGGGCATATTTAGCTTTTAAGGCTGCAACTTTATTTTTCTATAAAGGGGGCTTAGATGGAAGTGGTTGATCCTCCGTCTTGATTTTCACATCAAAAGTACATTGTGTTTGCCTTTTAGGTTGCACGTACTCTCCTTGTCTACGATCGGATCGCCCTCATCGGTCGTACTGTTGATCATACGAATCCTGAAAGAAATGAGGAGAACGAGTATCAGGAACCTGAAACTGATCAGGAGTTTTCATTTTGGAGTGATCACGAAAATCGTAACTCCATAAGCCAAAAAGTCAAAAAGGCAGAATAAACGAGGGTATAATCCTTTTAACATTCAAGCTTGAAAAACCAACAGAACTAGGTGTGTCCTAAAAACTGTGGAGGACAAGTCCCAAGCACCATGGGTGTCTCCACAGAACGGTGCGAGGGTATTGTGGATAAACACAAGCGATACTCAGGGTTACCGCAAAAAAGGACCAGACCAAAGGGCGGTGCCATTTTGCAAGGATTCTGCTCAAAAATAGAACAATGCTTGGGATCATAGAACATCAGTAGATAGGGACT
Source organism: Calotriton arnoldi (assembly GCA_963921515.1). Classification (NCBI taxonomy): domain Eukaryota; kingdom Metazoa; phylum Chordata; class Amphibia; order Caudata; family Salamandridae; genus Calotriton; species Calotriton arnoldi. Next base: position 836,690 of record CAWUFW010001994.1, on the reverse strand, counting down.
GAGTCACCATATCACCTCAGTACCATGAGTCAGAGTCCGACTAGCTATAGTGTCTCACTTGCCCTCCTACTCATATCCAGAGACACAAGTGAATTGACACCCCAGAACACAACACTCCTGACCCTACCAGGGATCTCAGTAACAGGACACTCCCTTTTGCTCAGACACCCGTACTCGTTATATGATAAGATATGACAGAGACACAAAGGAAGTTTGAAATGTTTATTTAAACTATTGTGCTCTAGAATGCAGTATATGTGCCACAATTAGAAAACAACTGCCTATCAAAAATACCATCGTCATTGTCAATAGACCGAATATTATTAAAAGCCCTGTCATATTATAAGACAGAATAGCCTAACCCCCTCCTCTTCTACAGAAGCAAACTGATTATACTCCAAAGATCTCTAGGTTTAGTAGCAGGCCCCGTACCTTAGCATACAGAGCTGGGCGTTCTACATCTGAGATACAGCCGTGATCTTTCAGAAAATATCTGTGTCTCTCTGTGTGTTACATTACTGGGCAAACCTATATGACAAGGTTTACATGTTCATAAACAACAGCTGCATCTCTGTGTTGTGACTAGGTGCAAGTGTCTGACCAGAACAAAATAACAAGGGACATTGTTGTTTGACCTTGTCTGCTGTTCAGGCTAAATCCCACGAAAGAACAGAATGAGAAAACAACTGCAGGTTCTGTATGAAAATATAATGTTTCGCAAAAGGTGTATATAGTATTGTGTGCAAAGCTTAATACAGCGTGTGTTGTGCACTGTTAGGCTAACCTAAGAAAGATGACAATGGGCTCTGTTCAGAACACATGACACAAACATATTACCACAGCTGGCGCTTTTACTTCAAAATTGCATACCTCCGACTTTACTGATTGGACTTTTGTTAATTTGGTTTCAAATAATGGATTACATTTTGATCTACTTTTCAAAACTGGTGTGGTATTTTTGCTGTGCTGTGTTTTCACTTTATCACTGTTTGAAGTGCTGCATAAATACTTTACACATTGCCTCTAAGTTAAGCCTGGCTGCTTTTGTGCCAAGCTTACAAAGGGTTAAACCTTGGTTAATTTGGGGTTTGCTTGTGTTTCACCCTGACAAGAATTGTGGTAGCTGATTGAATAGGGCTTGACCCCCTCAGCCAATAACCCATTTTCCTACACTAACTTTGATTTTGTCATACTGTTCTTCCCTTGTATGAATTCTAGTAATTTTGCATATATGTTCTTTTTGTGCCTTCTATGGCAGAATTAATTTTCTGTCCCAATGAAATGATTGAGCTTCTCCCATTTGTAAATTTGGTAATCTAATGACTTGACTAACCCAGATACATGGGTCCTTAATAGGTGTTCACCTAGTTAGACATATGTCAGCACAACAAAGACCCTGGTTAAAGAACTTGTTGCAGATTCCACAACTGGTAATTTGAGATATATCAGTAGCAGTGTATTACATTCATGTGCATCAAACAGCTTTCTTCCAGTCCTCTGGGTGTATTTCGGAATTATGCATTAGGTTAATTTCTCTCTTGATTTGTCGACTGCGCCCAAAGTACTGACAAGTATCTTTAAAAGTGTCTTGCCTTAAACTTTTGTCACCAAATTGGGTATTTCATCCTCTGCGATCATAATTACTACTTGAGTGCGGGCCCACGCACCTCCACGGTTTAGAAACTGACACCTTCGGGGTCAGTTGCATTCCTATTCGGTGAAAAGGAGTAATTACTGAGCCTCTGCAAACGCACCCCATGGGTCTCTTGCCCTCTCCTGAAGATACTCTGACCTGTATTTGCATATAATTATACCACGCTGATGAGCAGAAAGTGGACACCCAGGCTATTTGCATTTTTGTTTCTCATTCGCTTCTGATTTTGCATTATATTAAGCAAATGTAATTTCTCCAGCCATCCATGTTAACCTTTTCCATCTCGGTGATATGATGAAAAAGACTGTCAGTTTCTTACACTGTACACCTAACTATTCTTCAATTTTCAAGGTGGTCACTTCAGGGAGACGTGTGGCAGTGAATGGTAAGGTATAGTTAAGTACTTTGTGGTTTACAACTGTTTCAATCTTTTTTTCTTCTGTACAGGAAGGTGATTGGGCCCTGCTGCAGAGACATTAAACAAGACACCTTTTCAATACCCACGACGGTCGGTGTCCATCCTCATCAAAATGACTCATCTCAAAATGAAACATTTCACAATTTATACATCAATTTACTCTCTGGGATTTTTTTTCAAGTTAATTAACCCATTGTTGGCCCTTATGACCTATATGCATGTGATACTGAGCAGCAAGATCGGCAATCCAGCAGATCAGTGTGTGGTTGGTCTTGGGCCTGTTTTATGGTCAGGTGGGGCGGGTTCTACTGTTGATTTCTTTGCTATTACCACAAACGTTGTCTGCGGCAAGCATAATTGCATGAGGTCTCCGATATCTTGCAAAACACCAATATAGAGTGTCTTTAAAAGTTCAAAACTGTCCCTATTTGCAAACCTTTTGGGTTGTCTGATGCGCTAAAAGGGGGACACTTTTATGTTGGTGCCGGGGCCTATTTTCTCTTCCAGTCTGACCCCACAAATCAGTCAGGAACATTATGCTTGTGAGCACGCACGCTTCTTCCTGATTGGCTGGCAAGTGGATACTGACTGCGGAATGCGTGTGAGACTAGCAGGAGATAGTGAAGTGGAATTCTGTTGCTCAAACAATTGAATTCCCATTTGATGTCACGGTTCTGTCAGCGTGACAGACCATCAACCACTGGTATTCATTTTTACATCTAAGGGGAGGGAGAACACAACTCCCCGCATTGCGAAATGGCTCATTGGATTAGAGGGATACAATTTCAAAATTAACAAGCATTTGCAATGCAATAGGTCTCGCATTCACACAAGTTTGAGCTATTGGCATTGTAAATGACAATGCCTTTTATTTATGTTTTGGGTTTTAAAACATAACTAAAAGGCCTTGTCATTTACAATACTAATAGTTTAAACTCTCGCAAATGCGAGACCTATTGCATTGCAATAAAGGACCTTCTCGGCTGCTTGTTAGATTGTAAATATCAGAGGAAGAGACTGGCCTGCGACGTCTTCAAAGTAGTGATAAATAGTGCAGTGAGGAAGATGTGTAAGTGTTGTACATTACACAGGCACAAAGTGTGAAGTGAGAGTTACATATGATCCGAGCTATAAACACTAACAAAGCGCTCCAACACCTTTCGCTCTGTGATTACACTGTTGCGGAGGAAGAGCGGGGGGGGGCTATTTCCTGCCCTCTCTGTGATTTGAGTGTGCAGTGAGGCATTGCGTAATGCCATTGCTTTTTTTGGCCTAATGAAAAACACTCCAGCTGTAGTAGGGCCCTGGCTTCACCTCCTGGTGCAGGGTGGGCTGTTCTTTATGGCAGGCATGGAGGGTGGGAGGGATGGTCTCGGCTGCAGCTCCTGCCTCGTACAGTGCCCCTGCTATTACTAGTGAGCGAGAGGCACTGAGGTGGTGGTATTGGTATTGGTAGTGGTAGTATTGTTATTGGTGGTGGTATTGGTGGTATTGGTATTGGTGGTGGTGGTATTGGTGGTGGTGGTATTGGTGGTGGTGGTGGTATTGGTGGTGGTGATGGTATTGGTGGTGGCGGTATTGGTGGTGGCGGTATTGGTGGTGGCGGTATTGGTGGTGGTGGTATTGGTGGTGCTGGTGGTGTTGGTGGTATTGGTGCTGGTGGTATTGGTGGAGGTGGTATTAGTGGTGGTATTGGTGGTGGTGGAGGTGGTGGTATTGGTGGTGGTGGTCGTGGTATTGGTGGTAGAGATGGTGGTATTGGCGTGGTGGTGGTGGTATTGATGGTGGTGGTATTGGTGGTGGTGGTATTTGTGGTGGTGGTGGTATTGGTGGTGGTGGTATTGGTGGTGGTGGTGGTGTTGTTAATAAAACAGGCTTTTGAAAACAACCCGTCAGGTGGCTTTAGTACAGATGACATGTAACACAGATGTGCTGTTGTCAGCTTCAGCCCATTAGCACAGGATTATGTGCTACCTGGAATTCACATGACTTAATTCCCTAATCATTTCTAAATCCATTTTACTTGGGGGGGGGGGTTTGAAACAGACATGAGATAATGCCAGGTTAAAGTGGTTGAAAGCAGGCGCCCGTGTCACGGGGGCGGCTGTGCTGCTTAAAAAAACACAAGCAGTTTCAGCTGAAGCAACGCATGCCCGGCCTGCAGTAAGAGAAACTCAATAAAGTAAATACTGCTTACACACTAAATAACAGGTCCCGTGTAACAACTGAAGTAAAAGGGCCAGTCACCATGGGAGGGTACAAATGAAGACAAGGCCATACTAAAGAGGGACTAACAAGCCTATTAACAAATCCGAAGGCAGCATTTACGAAAGACAATGACACAAGCCAATGAAAAATATGGGAGGAGAATGGGCGTGGCTTCTCTCCCATACTCTACTAAAGCAGTCTCGCAGAGCGAGCAGCTCATGCGCAGTGCCGCTAGGCTCGACCTAATAACATAACCTCAATTTTAAAGAGTCCTGTACACAGCGGAAGCGTTTTCACTGCATTGATTTAACCAGCATTCCTGGAATTATGTGGCACTGGAGAATCAGATTATCCGGCAGTGCTAACAAAATTATGCAGCAACCAAAGGCACATTGTGCAGCATAATGTGGCACATTTTGTGGCAGTAATATTTTGCTAGTTTGCCATTTTAATGCATAAAAATACTGTAAGGGTGAAGATTTCACCTCATTAGTACTCCTTTAAAACCAGAACGCAGCTTTTTGAAAATGCAAAGTGAGTCTGCCACTACAGAGCAGTTTTTTTGTAACTTTTTTGAATGGCATAATTCCAGTGGCCCTGGATAGTACATGTGATTATCGTGAATGCATGAGCCCTTCTCGACAGTCTGTAATTGTGGGCTGTGTGGCAGTCACATATATCGCTTTGGAAGATTTGGAGCTGAAACATCCACCCCTTTCCCTCTGTGCCTGCTATTCCAAGGCAGATGTGCGACAACCGCTCCAACTCTTTCCCACATACCTTTTTTCACAGCCCCTGCTATTCTGAAGTACATGTGTGACAGGAACACTTAAGGCCTTGTTTCACGGTGTGAGGTAATACTGGAAGTTAATGCTACCCAGAGAAATAACTATTCCCTGTGTAGTGTACCTCCCCTTTACGAGTTGTGCAGTTTGGAATTGAGGATAATGCGGAATAATGCCACGTTTTTCCACTTCTAGGTTTTAAATCTGTGACGCTCGTGGTGTTTCACCATACCAATTTCTCTTCTGGAATTTGTTCGTTGGTAAAATTGTTATGTCTATTTGAAATGTATGTGCTACTTTTACTGTTTATTGAAAAGTAAAACCCTGTTTACTTAGATTACCGGCAATGCAACCTCAGCCCTCAATTATTCCTTGATCGGGTGCCATTATACTGGGCCATAGTAAAATCTGTTCTACAAAGTGCTTAGTTTGTGGAAAAAGTACAGCATGAAGTGCTGTATAAAACAGGCCATTATTATATGGAGGCACCCTGCAATTTTAACATGTGACAGTGACATTCTCCCTTCTGCACAGTCCTTCCTATTTTAAGGGAGGTATGTGACAGGAACATGGATCCCTTCGCCGTAGACTGCACTATTCTGATAGACCTATGTGACGGGGATCGTTGTTCCATCTTCACAGACCCCACTAGTGTAAGGTAGGTATGTGATAGAAACACTTGCCGCTTCTCCAAACACACTCTGCTATTAAAGGGTGCTATGAGATGGGAACACCCAACCCCTGTCCACACACCTTTCACTTCCAAAGCAGATATTGATGAGAACACCCGGCTCTTCTCCACACCTTGGTATTACTATTGATAATGGTGATGGTGGACACTGTCCTTCAGAATTAATTTAAATGAGTCCTCTGTGCCTTTCCAACTGACCATAGGTATTGTCCAGTGTTAAAAATGCAACATGCCACCACTGGATTCAGTTGAAAGCCTGCTGTGGTAGTCTGTACTTCGCAAAGTTACTGATGCTATGTAGCAGGTGTGGTCTGTCACTGAGCTGGACTGTCAGCTCAGGCGGTAGAGGCAGGCTGCACAGACAAATGCCGTGACACGGTTCTCTGTGCTACATTCACCAAACTCTAGATGACCAGTCTGGAATGAATTGTATTGTGTGAAATGAATGTGTCCTTGTGTAACGTAACTGGTGCTCATGTAAAGCGCTCCAATACCTTCGGGTCGAGTTCGCGCTATATAAATCTGCAAAAAAATAAAATAAAAAAATAAAAACTCAGAGCTGTCAACTTTTCGAAATTCTTAGGCGTAAGAACTATTTAGTCTATTTGATGACATCACGGGATGTCACATAGTTTTGACATCAATGACAGCAGAAATGGTATCGGCGAAACGCAAAAAAATTTAAAATAACAGTCACTAAAGTAGCCTAAAAATTTGCCAAAATATTGGCGCAGCTCTCTGAGATGTCCAAAGTGGCTGTCTACAAGTGAAGGGGTCTGTACATGGGTCCCCTCTCGTGGGATGCGTTACTGGTACTCTGCAGTTCCCAAAAGCAGAGCCCTGAAACGGGCCGCATTTAGAGTTGAAGTGCTAATCAAGTGACATTTTGTCTGCAGTAAGCGAGACTGAACCCGACCTCCAAATGTGTGTTTTACTCCTAGTTACCGATATATGCATGTATGCATATGGCATTCTATAGCACGAACCCAGCTGAACTTCGGCAGAGCATACGGCCAGGCCCCTGATGAACTGAGATTTACGTTCTCCAGTGAAAAAAGGCTGTGCCCTGCTCTTCCCAGCCAGACTCTATCTACCCTCAATTACGAATGACCAGCTCGAATGACAGCCCAGCCCGGTGACCTTCCTCACACACTACATGCAGCATGAGCCTTCACTGGGCAAATTACAAACGTGTGAACTCGAATTTGTTGCAAAGTTCCCCCAAACCCGGCCCTACAGTGAGTGCTAAGTGCTTGTGCTCTCAGTTTTGATATACATTGGAGCATGGGCACCGTGAGAGACATGCTTTCCCAGTGCCACAGAAGCGCCCGAGTATGGGAAGCCGTTCACGTCAAAATTACAGATCCCCATATAAGAAAGCTCCTGAAATGCATGGAGTGCTGCAAAATAAATTTGAGACACACCAGAATGAATGTGACATGTGTCTAAACAAAGACTAAACATGGCAGAGTGAATATACTACCTAGAGGACAATAGGAATAACACACACTCTGAATTGGATAAAAGGTATGACGAAATGTATAGCAACTACACTGAAAGGAATATGACTGTTGCTGAAAAGAATACAACAAGAACTCAAGTGAATATAAACCTTAATGAAATGATCTAGACTAGTGCTGAAATGAATATAACCCACATTGGAACGCATATGGCACATATTAAATTGGATTTGACACTCTTTAAAATGACTGTGACACACATGAAATGAATGCCAGACATACAGCAATGAATACAAGCCATGTTCAAATGAATATGACACATGTTCAAATGAATACAAGATATGTTGAAATAATTATGACTAGTGTCAAAATGAATATGACTAACACTGAACTGAATATGACACATGTTAATATAAATATGACTGCAGTTTAAATTAATTTGGTGTGCATTAAAATGAATATGGCCCACACTGAAATGAATATGAGAAGCTTCAAACTGAATACAACATCCATTGGAATCGATGAAACATGGCAGAATAAATATTTTACCTATTGGACAATATGAATAACACACTTTGAATTGGATAAAAAATAAACCGAGATGTATAGGGAAATGGAATATGACTGTTGCTGAAAAGAATACAACAAGAACTCAAGTGATTATAAACCTTATTGAAATTATATAGACTGGTGCTGAAATGAATTTGACCAACATTGAAACAAATATGGCACATATTAAATTGAGTTTAACACTCTTTAAAATGACTGTGACACACATGATGTGAATGTCAGACATACAGCAATGAATATAAGCCATGTTCAAATTAATATGACACATGTTCAAATGAATATAAGATAATTTGAAATAAAGATGACTAGTGTAAAAATGAATATGACTAACACTGAACTGAATATGACACATGTTAATATAAATATGATTGCAGTTGAAATGAATTTGTTGTGCATTAAAATGAATATGGCCCACACATCCAATGGAATCGATATGGCACATATTAAATTGAATGTGACACTTTTTCAAATGATTGTGTTATATATGAAATGAATGCCAGACAATCAGCAATGAATACAAGCCATGTTCAAATGAATATGGCACATGTTCCAATAAATGTAAGATAAGTTGAAATAAATATGACTAATGTCACAATGAACATGACCTACACTGAACTAAATATGACATATGGTCATATGAAGATGATTGCAGTCGAAATTAATTTGACACGCCTTAAAATGAATATGTCCCACACTTAAATAAACATAAGGAGCTTTGAATTAAATACAACATCCATTAAAATGAATATTGCATATCTTGAAATAATTATGACACATGTTGCAACATACATGACATGTTAACACAAGTAACATATTCATTGGATTTGAATTTACACACTTTCAAAGGAATATGACAACTGAGATATTAAGGGCCTGATTACAAGTTTGGCAGTCTCGTAGCAGGTCGCCACACCAGCGCCCCGCTGTGAGACTGCCAAACCTGTAGTCAGACCGTCCGCCGGATTACGAGTTAATCCAGGTCGGGCGGTCCCACAGCAGTGTGTGTCTAAGGCACATAGGTGTGCCTTAGACATGCACCACCGTGAGACCAGGACAGCCCGTTCCTGCATGGGAAGAAATGCACAATGGACAGAATGCTGCACAATGTCAAACATTCACCCCAGTACAGAGATCTGGGCCTAATTCCTACGTTTCTTGCTCCCCATGCCATTCCAGTTCAGACCCAGTCATATGCAAATCAATCTTGACCCTGTTCCCCATGGGAACAGTCCAGCCTGAACTGCTAGGCCAGGTCCTCCCTGAAGTGGAAACAAGCATCCTGAGACCGGTTTCGGGGCATCACCCCTCATCAGCCAGGCTAGCTTGACTCCAGTGGCATGGAGAGCACGGGACCCATGTCTGGGCATTCCGTCCCACTCGGGGTGACAAATGCAAAAAGAACAATTGATGGACAGAAGGCTGCACAATGTCAAACAGTCACCCCAGTACAGAGATCTGGGCCTGAATCCATTGTTTTTTTGCTCCTCATGCCATTCCAGTTCAGACCCAGCCACATGTAAATCAGTCTTGACCCTGTTCCCCATGGGAACAGTCCAGCCCGAAAAGCCAGCCAGGTCCTCCCTGGACTGGAAACAAGCATCCTGGGACCGGTTTCGGGGCATCACTCCTCATCAGCCAGGCTAGCTTGACTCCAGTAGCATGGAGAGCACGGGACCCACGTCTGGGCATACCCGTCCCACTCAGGGTGACAAATGCAAAAAGAACAATTGATGGACAGAATGCTGCACAATGTCAAACATTCACCCCAGTACAGAGATCTGGGCCTAAATCCATCCTTTTTTTGCTCCCCATGCCATTCCAGTTCAGACCCAGCCATATGCAAATCACTCTTGACCCTGTTCCCCATGGGACAGGAACAGGGTCAAGACTGATTTGCATATGGCTGGGTCTAAACTGGGGTGGCATGGTGAGCAAAAGAACGATGGATTTAACCCAGATCTCTGGACTGGGGTGAATGTATCAAGTCTTTCTCAGAAAAATGCCGGACTTGCGAAAGGATGCCAGGCAGACTGAATCTGCTGCACTTGGCTTCTGTGACCTGTTAGAAGGACCTGAGGAGTTTGGACCCCCTTCCTCTTGAAACCCAATGACTGAAAGGTCTCCAAAGATCATGAGGCTGATCCCCTGGGCGGCTCCAGGAACCTAAAAAAGCTGAAAAGAATGTTCCCATGAAGAATGCCAGTTGACCATTGGCAACTGGACCTAGACTGAACTTTGCTGTTTCCCTCTGCCAGACACCCTGAGGGGCAGATTTATCATTATTTCATGCAGCGCAGTGCAGCAAGCCACCTTGCTGCGCTATGCTACGCAAAAGAGAAAGGTCAGGATTGCACCGTATTTAACACGAAACGGCGCATTCCTGTCCCTTGCTTGTGCTGGCGCACTATGTGCTGCCTAGCTCTAACTCAGACACCCTTGCACCGTGGTGCAAGGGTGCTTGCCTTGCAGAAAGGACTGTTTTTGTGCATGACTCCTTCCTGCACTAAAACAATCCCCTGAGGCATTTTCCTCTTTCTATGTGTGCGACAGAACACTTAGAAAGAGGAACAAAAGAGGAGAAATAGAGGTATTTTTCCTTCTTGTGCTTTACCCAATGAGGCTTAGCATTTTGACTCATTCCCAGGTCTGACAGTAATGGTATATCTGGGAATGATACTAAGCAAAAGTAGGAGTCATCCCAGCATATCAGGCGAGGAATACGAAAGAAAAATCTTTCTTGAAAAGAACCCTCACTCACCAACCTAGTTGGTGACATGCTTCATCATCGGGTTCCCACCCGAGCAACCGAATGTCACTCGGGTGTGCTTCAACGCCTGATTACAGCGGCGCAGGTTTTTGTTTGGTGACACCGTGTAAATGCGTGAAAGAAAGGTGAGTAAAATTGTCTTTAACGTTCCTTAAAACTTTTATGATGGAGCAATAAGACAAGATTAAAAACAGAGGGGGATGCCTTCATAGGTTAAATTGACCCGTAACATCCACAAAGTGAGATTAGTGGAAGGATCACGGTCTACATGTTTCAGCCTCAGTACGTCAGTGCGAGGCTTTCATCAGGACCCCACAAGTGACACTAGGGGTATGCACACGCTAAGGTGCACCCTACTCAGAGTCACACACAAAACTCTTCTTTAATCTCACACAAGTCCGAGACAAATGTAAGGTGAGCACCGATTTACCTGGGTGCCGTTACTTACCGGTCTCGGATAGACCAAATACATGCACTTTATGATATTCAAGATATTTCCTCCTTTAGTTTGTTGAAGCATTTTGTTTGGGAAGATGAGGATATATCTCCTGTAAAGACTTCTCACTCCTCCTTAAGTTTTGGTGCCGAAAGTGAACCTGCCGGTGAGGATCAAGTGAGGGCCCTTCCTGAGTCTGTGGGGCCTGAAGGCACTCCAGAGGTGCCAGGCCACCCAAATATGATGTACATGACCTTAGAAAATCCTATCAGCTGGGCGGGGGTCGATCTGGCTCAGGGAAAGCCATGAAAGCACGGAACGGAGTCTGTCTCAGGCTCTGCTGAAGCGCATGGCCTGGAGGGCCGACGCTCCTGCGCCTCGCCCGATGACTTAGATCGGTGTGGCGAAGACGAAGATCTCTTCGGCTTCTTGGTTTTCTTCTTGCGTTGGGACTTACCCAACAACTTTGAATGAGACGATGACCGCTGGGTGCAGCTCGACTGGGATCTTGAGCATCGTGGGGTCATCTGACATCGGATGACGAGGAATTGAGGGAATACTCACTTAGTGCCTTTGGGTCCTTGGCTCGGCAGTACTCGCAGATCTTAGAATCATGATCTTTATCCAAGCACCATAGACAAGCCAAGTGTGGGTCTGTTACATATATCTGCCAGTGACAGGCACCACATGGTTTGTAAACAGTAGGTCTCTTTGGGGATATCCTGTTATACCAGGAGAGAAATCTCTCAAAAAATGTTAAATAAAATGCAAGCAAAAAAGTTAGAAAGCTACTAGGGTAGCTCTTCATAAATCAGTGGTATCTGGCATGGAAAGGAAAGAACTGAAGTCAGCATGCTGGAGTGGCTCCTGTATAGGCTCAGCCCATGCAATTTCCGGCGCAGACAAGGCATACGCAGAGCAGAATGACGTCACCTACCGCCATGCAAGGGTACTGCTCAAAAACCTCTGGATTCAGTCTGACACCTGGAAAATATTCTAAGGTGAGAAATCTGCAGCTAGAAGCCTCTATCAGATACACCAGTTTCTTGTGCCGTTCCCTGCCCTTACCCTTCCCATACACCTTGTTGTTGCTTTTACCCCTTCCACCCTGGCCCTACTCAGTCTGTACCATTTTAATTTCCAATCTCAAAACCCTCCATTTTCCTTGTGGTATTTACTCGCATTAGTTCTGATTATGCCTTTATCTTCTACTTGTGCCGTTTTGTATATTTTGCATGTCCCCAGCCATACATGGCCTAGATGCTAATCTCTGTTACATCCTGCCAATAACCTTTGCTTGTTTCTTCTTGATAGCTCGGTTCTCTAATTCCACTATTCTGTTCCTTCCCGTTACTGGTTGAACACCCATGCACTCTATCCACAAATTATTATTATTTTTGCAGTGTTTCTCCGCCTACTCCTGTATAACCTTTTGTGGCCCCAGGAGTTTGTCTCTACCCACCTATGCACCTTACTATTATCTCTCCTGATTATACTGCACCAAAGTATCACTAAGACACCTTCTTAACAGTGAACCTAGATATATTCCCTCTCTGATCTGAAAGCCACTCTGAGACTGGCTGCATGGGTCACAACGGCATGGCATTCAACATCCTTATCAGTGGCTTCTCCCCCTTGCTATGGGTGTCTTGATGCATGTAGCTCAAAGCCCAACAAACCTACACAGGTGGGCCCCCTTCTCCCCTTGCCCAAGCTAGAGAGATAACTCTGCAGGACTGACCATATAACATTCAGATATTAGATTACTTTACATATAAACCTTACAAACCTTTTTTGCAGATCTCAAATCTGCAAGGTCTTAGAAACCCAGCTATCTAAATGTAATGCTAGCAAAACTTGGGCATCCCCACAGATAACGGTGTCAATGATCTGTTAATTTATCACCTTTATCCGTTCGGCGGGGGTGGTCTTCCATTGATCTGACTGCATGCCATAAATTTAAAAAAAAATAATAATAATTAAAAAAATTGGCACCTTCATAAACACTCTGACCTTGAGAATCAGTCCATCCTTCCCTTCCACTGTGAAGCACTCCTTTACTCATCTGTTACTACTACCATTCCAATAGGCTCCACTCCCAAATGAAATATCATCAAAACTTCATTTACCTCTTCTTTCCTCCTATGCCACTCATTCACTAATTGTGTTTTCTGTGCAGGGAAGAAACTGCTATTTAATTCCTATATCTATAACTATAAAGCTATAAATTCTGATTGCTGCTTTCCTCTATGGGAGCAACCCAGTTTTCAAAAGAACATACAGGACTGGTCATCTGACATCTACAACACCATACAGAGGTGCCTCCGATTATCACAATTTTCAGACAACAGCAAAGCCCATGAAATTACACACAATATCCCAATTTACCATATTAACCAGTAAGTATCACTACTACTTATCCCTGTTCCAATATGCTAGTTAATCAGATACCTCTGAAGATCAAACAACAATCCAGCATTCAACATTGTAACTTTACAGTTCTGTCCAGATATAGTTGTTCTTTCCCGTACTCCAAATACGAATGTTAGACACACCACTGGAGACAATCAAGTGGATACCATGGCACCACATACGTGCAGGGCATGAAGCTGAAAGCAATTTGCATATTACACCACTAGGTCCACAACTCATAAAAGTTGACAGGAGTACCTGCAATGCTAGCCGTAAACCTGGGAAATATCCTGTCACCATATTTTTTTATTTTTGTGGCTGTATCATTTCTCCTCTAAAGTAATATTAAGCAGGAGCAAAGTGATTTACAGCTGTTAAATAACTAGTTCGTGTTCTGTGCATTTGTAAATCTTGCCATTAACCCAAATAGATTTGTGAAACAGATCATTAGTATATTAAAAGTTGCCATCTCAACTGCAAATGCACATGAAGCTATTTATTTTTCACCCTCCACCAACAGAACAAACTGAGCACACCAGTTGGTCATCATTTTCTCAAAAAAAGGCATTAAAGAAAATTTTTTGTTTAACATCTAAATATTTCATTACCATAGCATGTCCATTCCATAACAGAACCATTTAGAATAAGTGAACCTAAACATGGCAACTGAACTGACGATTTGATCAGATAGTTCTACCTCAGCCAGGCACTACTAATTAGGTATCACTATTAAACAATGGCAAACAAAACACTACAAAGTACTGTTACAACATTAATTAATATTCCCATAGCTGAAATGAGCTTCCGTACCAGGAATCGCCATAGGACCATAATAAGAGTAAATGTACTACAGAGATCCTCATAACCTCGTACAGCACCATAATATACTCTATTATTGATATGCTGTGTATGCCACATTTAAAATATATTTTACTGAGGATTCTCAGCTTCTTATTAGTGAATATTCAACCAGCACCTCAACTGTAAAAGATGCAACACTGGATAACTGGCATTGTCTCCTGTTATCACAAGGGAAAAGGGTATGACAATTGTATGGAGGCCTTTAAGACTAACCATGTTTTGTGTTTTAAACAGTGAAAAATGTAACTTTTTTTTTGTATTTCTTTATTTTTATTTTTATTTTATATAAAGAACAACAGAGAAGCAGAATTTTGTGAAATCATTTAAACATTTTATCATCCCATAAGACTTATCATTCAAGGAGCCACAACTACGAATAAGAGCAAATTCACAGTAAAGCAAAACAATGTTGTGGTATTTCCTAATATGGCAGTTTTGAATACAAAGGCCCACTCCAATGTATGAATTCAAATAGAAAAGAGGAATCGTCAGCTTTACATCACATCAATTTAGCTAGATGAACTCATTGACAGCAATGGTCAGGGAACGTACAGTGGCCAATACATATATATCACACAGAGACTAAGAATGGGAAGGAGCTCGGAATCGTAGGTCAGTTGAGAATGGATCCCAAATGTCTATAGGGTGGGAGGTCGGCGGCATTAATTTCCAGTAATGGGCCGATTGCTCTTGACAGTAGGTGACGTCTCGTAACCAGGACTCACCCTTCGGTGCAAGTTTTCTCCCCCAATGCTTAGAAATGTGACATTTGGACTTGAAGATAGAGCATGGCCGTGAGGCGTCGATGTTCAGTTGGGATGTCTCTTACATAGCCCAATAGACTGACTAGTGGAGTTGGCGATAGTGAGTGACCAGTTATCTGGTGAGTAGTATGATGTATTTCACTCTAATAGTCAGCGATTTTGGGGCACTCCCAGGCTAAGTGTAGAAAGGAGGCCTGTGGCACTGAGCATCGTACACAGCGCGCCTCCGCCAGAAGGCCTATACAATGCATCTGTTCAGGTGTACAATATAGCCTGTGTATGAATTTGAAATATATGATTCTGAGTCTGTAACTGGGCGAAAGGGCCCCCAGTTGTTCGCAGCAATAAGTCCATTGTGCCTCTGTAGGTGGGGGGGACTATGTCTGCTGCCCACCCAGCTAAGGCTGTGGAGCTGCAGGCGGGTGACTTATCTTGCATGGTGGCGTACAGGCGTGTGACTAGTCTATGAGGGAAGGCGTTTGTCAATATGTATTTAAGGGCATGAAGTGTAGGCGGAGGTTCAGGAAATGTAGAGTATTGCACCCTGCAAGTGGCACGAATCTGATAATAGAGGACTGTGTCGAGCATGGTGGGGTCTCTTCCAGTGGAAACGGGGGGAGGAATTGACCGTCAGGTTACAAATCACCGTACATATATAGTTTTCTGCTATGTGGCCGCGCTTTAGCGCTTTAATCATGTAGCGCCGGCAGCATTGGATTGTGAGCTAAGGGGATGGAGGGGGCATATAGGCAGTGCCACTGAGCCCAGCAGCGGAGGCCATCCCATGCCCAACGACTACACTTTGAGAATGTTTATGTCTGTCCCCTGCATGATGTACAGTTGTGTTCTCCTGCCCCGAGTGCCTGACTGCAAGTATATGGAATCTTGATTTTTGGTCCTAGCTTCATCATAATGTAGATTGTGCACAGAGGCCTAGGCCTGTACTTTGAAATGAGCAGACGCCTAGGCCTGTACTTCGACATAAGCGAGGCTCAGGACATGTCTGGTGACCTGGTGGGGAACACCGACCGTACTCTCATTTACTGAAAGAGGACTACTGTCCCTGTCATAGGTTTAGCATGAGCAGAAGTGGTGGTAGCTTACCATGCTTTGTGAATACATAGTTCTTACCAGCCCTTTTTACTTGTATTAGTGGAGAAGAGGCCTACTGCGCCACTCATGTAGCAGTTCATTCATTAACCTAGATCCTGTTGCTAACATGCCAACTGTATGTTATGCGTTTGTGTCCTGTGTGGTATATGCATGTTGTGTTTAGGTGAGCCAAAAGAATGTGCACCTGTGGGTTTTATTTTGGAAGACCCTGGCCTCTTCTCATTTGGAAGATGGTTGTTTTCCCAGACAGTGGAAGTATACTGCTGACATTCCTGAAACTGGAAGGAGATCTAGACACCGAAGTGGGAGCAGAGGAGACATGACACCTATAGAAATTCAGTCAGGATTTTTGCTGAGGGAAGATACTGATTACTCCCTATAACACTGCTATGTGGTACAGGATGGGACTGTTAAGGTGAAAGTGACCCACTTCTGGTGAGGTCAGCCTTTGGCCTCTTCCCTGATCACTGCTCATTGAGGCAGTTGATAGCCAGGTTCAGCGAGCTCACACCTTTGTGGCTCTGTTGTAGGTACTCCAGGCTGGCAACCACCTGGTAATGAGGAGCATCACTCTTCACAAAGACCAGCCTGGAGAACAGCTTGAGAGGACACTTGAAAGAAAATCAACCCAAACAATTTCTGAACGAGCAGACAAAGAATTCACACCCTCCTGTCTGCTTTAACTGAATAAAACTGGAGGCCACTGACCCACTTGTTGTTCCAGTTCCAAGTTCTCTTTGACCAAGGAAGGCAGGGCTCCACTGAGGAATGCAGTGCTACCAGAGCTGGTGTCCGTCTGAAAGCCAGATTCCACGAGGTGAGGGGTCAACAGAGAAGGAAGAGGCTGTTCCTCTGACCTAAAATCCAATCTGCCTGATGAAAGAGGGAATGAGCCTGCTAAATGAGCAGGTGTCTGTCCAGGGAAAGTAAGGCAAGTTTTGATAACCCAATTATGTGTGGGTCTGTCGGAACAGGAAGACTGAGCAGAGTGATTTGTCTGTCCTGAGGGGTGTGGGCATAGTGTTTCCATATGAATGCAGGAAGAGAGACAACGATTTTGTCAGAGCAAACTATGCCTGAGTGGACTGTGCTGCTGCATCAAAGAACTGTGCCGCAAATGGCCTTCCGCTGCATTGGCGAAACTGTGGCCAGGGCGTAATGCGCCACATTATTGACTGCTTACAAGGTGAACTGTTTTGCTGTCTCTGGCCCAATCCCCATGTGTCATTCAAGTCCAGAAGCAGGTTCATAGAAAGCCGGAGGCCTGTGTCTTCACTGGAGTCCTTTCCGTACACCTCAATTATTGCATCAGCGGCCTCTGCTGCTACCTGCTGTGTCCTCTGCCCAAATGTGGGAAGAACCTCCTGTCAGCATGTCACCTCTCGGAAGAGGGAGCAGCATGTCATGGGAACTGACATATGTGGCAGGACTTTCTTTTCTGATGAGCATGCATGTTACTCGGTAGAGTGTGTACATACTAGGCTTAGGGTCTAGAAAACTAATTGTAGGAAGCTGGCTCTGTATATACTATAACAAAATGAGGTATAGTGTGCACAGAGTCCAGTGGAACCCCAAAGGTAGGCAGAGGTAAAAGTAGATAGCACCTTACTCTCTATTTGTGGTAGTGTGGGCGAGCAGTAAGGCTTTATCAGAGGGTAGTGTTAAGCATTTGTTGTACACAGTCAGCAAGCAAATGATGACATTCACTCAAAGACTGAACTCAGACCAATTTGATTTGTATAAAAATATTATTTATTTATATTTATTTTCTAGAACCAAGCAAGCCTGGCACAGGTAAGTGTAAATGGTTCTTTTCAAGGCAGGTTGAACAATATAAGCAAGCTGAATGAAAATGACTGTTACAAGTTTGTAAATACTTTCAATACAGTAGAAATTACTATTGATTACTTTTCAGATTACTTTATGGATTACTTTTTCTACTCAGTGTGATATGCCTAGATATCACACTAGGACATTTCCTAGAGAAAAGGTAAGTAAAGCAGTTTTGAGTTATATGCAGTTTTTCAAGTTCTCATACAAAACCAACTCCACACTTAGAACAATTTTCACAAGAAAGCAGTCAATGCAGTCCTATAGGAGGAAATGGAGTTATTGGTTCACAGGTAAGTACTTGGTTGTGGGAGTTGGGTTTCTGGGGTTAGAACCAGGGTTCCCCCAGGGTCGAGGATGCAATCTCAGAACACCCTCAGCAGCACTAGGGCAGCCGGGTGCAGAGTGCTGAGGCCCAATGTTATCCAATGGGGGATAGGAGGCCTCCGGTTGGTGGCTGCTTACGAGCAGGCCACAAGGTTGGGGGAGCTAAGCTCCTGGACTTATGCTCAGGGCGTTGGGGGATCCAGTTTAGCACACAAGGTGCACCCACAGTGGCACAGGGGCGGCCGGGAGCTGTTTTGGCGTCATGGGCCTTGTTGTTTTCAATGGGAGTTGCCGGTTTTGGATTTTGGCTGCAGGCTCGGTCCAGGAAGACTTCTGGGAGGAACCAACAGCTGGGCAGGTAAGTTGGATAGCTCTGGGACGTAGGTGCACCTCAGGTTCCAGGGCGCAGGGCGGCTGGATGCAGGGGTGTCGTTTGAGGTCGGATTTCACCTTACCGGGCCACTCGCGGGTGGGGGTTCTCCGTGCAGAGGCTCCAGGCGATGTCAGGGAGTCCTGGAGGGGTCAACCTATGGTGGACTCGGACTATGGAGCGCTGGGGGCCCTCGCTGTGACCGGTGGGCCACTCTGACTCAGGTCGTAGGCGTCGGGTGCAGTGGCGGTTCCAGGGGTCCGGTTTCTTTGTCCTCAGCAGGCTCGGAGTCTTTCTTGGCTGTTTCTTTCCAACAGAGCTGCTGTTCACAGGAGATCTGGTCTTTGCGGAAGGTAGTCAGTCCTCCCAGGTGTTCTGGAGGTCGCTGGCTGCAGGACAAGGAGATTTTTGGCGCAGGATCTCTGGAAACTGCAGACGGGCCAGTAGGGCTGGGGCTAAGTCAGTTTGTCTCTGCAGTCTACTCTTCTGGGCATCTTCTTTCGTCCTTCTTCGTAGGTTGCGGGAATCTGTCAGGGCTGATTCCAAAATACTGCATTTAGGTGGCGTTTTATGGGTCTCGAGGTGAGGAGCCAATGGGCTACTGACCTTAGGGTGACTACACCCTTGGTGTGCTCACCCCACGTGGGGGAGTGGGCACAATCCTTAATCATGATTGGAGAGTGCCTGTCATCTGCAAGATGGCAGGCACTGAAGAGTGGGCTTCACCTCGCCTCCGCCACCTGAGGGGTGGGGTTGGCAGAGGTGGGCACACCTTCTGGGCTGTTCTAAATTTTCCCACCTGTCTTCCCTCCGGAAAGGAGGGGAGACAGGAAGGGGGCATGAGAGGCTGGAGGTCGTGTTACAAAGCCGGCAAGGCCTTTGAAGCTCCCCTGCCACAGATGGCTCTTCCTGGCCTGGAGGAGGTGTGACCACCTCCGCCCAGGAAAGGCTTTGTTTCTGGGCTCAGGGAGCAAAGGCTCCCACCCCAGGGGTCCAGAAACATGTCTTGTGGTGGCAGGTTGGTGTGTACCAGTCAGGGAACCCGCCAGAGGCTGGTTGTTTTTCAGGGGGCATCTCTAAGATGCCCTCTGAGTGCATTTTTCATTAAATCCCACACTGGCTTCAGTGTGGGTTTAATGTGCTGAGAAGTTTGATACCAAACTTCCCAGTTTTCAGTAAAGCCATTATGGTGCTGCGGAGTTCGTAATGACAAACTCCCAGCACCATATACTCTTAATGGCATTACTGCACTTACAATGTCTAAGAATTGTTCTAGACACTGTAGGGGTACAGGGCTCATGCACCTGTGCCCTCACCACAGGTATAGTGCACCCAGCTAGAGGGGTGGCTGACCTATGCCAGGGTAGTGGGTTGTAGGCATGGCACACAGGGATGTGTGCCATGTCGACTCTTCACTTTGTTCTGAATCAAAACATGCAGCCTGCAATGGCAGTGTGTGTGTAAAGGTACAGGGCCTCTAAGGGTGGCATAATAAGTGCTGCTTCCCTTAGAGGCCTTCCCTGGCCACTGTGCCCTTGGTACCCATGGTACCTTTTACAAGTGACTGACGTGGCCATAGAGGTGCCAATTGGGGGTACAAGGTACAGTTTTGGGAAAGAACACAGGCCCTGGGAACCTGATTGGCAGGGACCCAGGGCACATCAAGTCAAAGGACATCAGAAATCTGGCAAAAAGTGGGGGGGTTACTGCAACAGAAACCCAGCTTCCTACACTAATGCTTTGAATGGTGATAATACTTAACAGAGTGTGCAAGATGGTTATATTATTTTTGAAGCAGTTAGGATTTACTCACACTAACAAATATAACAGCAGCGCAGCAGAGGAAACTCCCATTCAGCTGTTCAAAGAGCTATGTGTAAGGAGCAGCATTACAAGGTCATTCAACCCAGGAAAGAGCAACTTCGGAGGCATGTTTCGATACATTTGCTTACCGTTCAGACGTGCCTCTAACTGAGGCATTGCTTGTTCTGTGGTACAGATATGTGAGACTGAACAACAACTTCCACACAATTTCATAAGAGAATTATTGGGGAGAAAGCTGTAAACAGACCTACGAATTTGGGAGGGGAAGACAAGAGGACTGGTTGCTTGGGGGAAATGCTAGTGCCCAACTGCAAGCTTCAAATGTATTCAGTGCTACGATATGAATTGGCGTAAAATAATTAGGAAAATACTACTCGTGTAACTGCAAAGCTGCTAATATTATTGATATAGGCGCTAGGTTTGGTTTAAGCCAATTCATTACCAATAGTAGGGATGTGCAAAATAAAATGTTTTTGGTTTTTCAAATGTTCTTTTTATTTGATAGTATGACTGCTGGAATCATTACAATATATTTTCCCTTATTCTAATAGACAAGGTTTTTGTGTGCAGATTGTCCATATTACATATGCTATTATTAGAAAACACCAATAGCTATGTATGTCGACTGCTTTCAGGGGCCAGGTTGAGGCTCCACACATATACAAATACTCCTTACTGATAAGAGCTTCAAAGGCAGGACTCTCTGACTCATAAAACTGAGTATCTAGATGAGCATAACTCATTGCAGAGAAGTGTGGGATACACCTGTCTTTTTTCCTGTTCTCTGAAGGTAGTGTAAGAACCAAGTTCCCCTTGGAGTTATGTGATCTTTGTGGGTGTGCCCTGTAATTTGGGGGTTCACGACACAGTGCAGTAGGTCCCCGCTGACCACTCGTGGTGGGCTGAACCAATTTCACTGTGGTGGGAACTGACACACAGGTCTGCTTGAGATTATTCAAAAGGTAATCAGCACCTGACCCTTGTTACTGCCCTAGAGAGCTCGAACCCAGAAGGATGGGAACACCTGGGAGAGGAGGACTAGGAAACAATGCACAGTAGCTCAGTAACGTAATTGTAGTTATAGCCTGTTCTGTGAAGCGTTAAGTTGTACATGTGCATAAAATAATTTTTCCTAAGCAAAGTAAAGCAATGGATTGGATGATCAGTTATTGCGCTGCAGGCCAATTGATGACTTCTGAGTTTGCATACCCTCACACTACCTCACTGAGAAGCCCGCAACTGCTTGCCATTGCTACAACTGAGAGTGAAGTGTTACAGAGATTGTACTAAGCCCAGTTTGAACAGCCAAAGGTTCACTGTACCCCTTTACGCCAGAGGCAAATGACCACAGGCCTCAGGCCCAGTAGCCGCTGCTTGCCCTGTGGCCACCCAAACAGGGTCTGACACAAAGAACACTAAAAAGATGAAACGAGAACTCTGTCATACTGAAGAACTTCTATTTATTGACAACCATTGTCGAATGCATTGTTATAGGTATTTTAGGAAAAAACGTTATTCATCATTGCAACAACAAACATTGGCAAAGTTTCAGAAAAATTATATTTTCAATAGTCTTTTCTAATGTGCCATGACAAACGAGCCAGGAAGGGAAAGAAATGTGCTATTCTAAAGGCACAGAGGCCTGCAACATTCTATTAGATGATTTTGCAGAAGCCTAAGGCCCTTGAGTTTCACAAGCTTCCACAAAACTATCACACCTTCCTAGACAACAGCATGATCAAACCTTCGTATCTATAACTACTTCGTCATATATGTATGCATTCTGCCCATCATCTAAATATGATCACTAGGCCCGCCCAAATCAAGGTGAATTTAGTATCCCAAAGTCCATGTTTGTTTTAAATTCTTCATAGGATATTGAAAGGGGGAGGCGCAACACATTTCCACAGGTGTTTGCTTCTGGGAAGACATTTGGACGTCGCCATCGCATGTATGCAGAAACTCTATTGATGGTTGAGGATTAAAGCCGAGTGGTGGAACTGTGTTAGCACCAGTCACAAACCACAGGATGTCTTTTAATTTGGCTTCACATGCAAGCTCTAAAAGAAGAAAAAAATATATATGAGTCAAACTAGCAAAATTGCGATTATTGCAACAATTGAGATTGTTTTTTATTGCATCTGCTAAATGAATACTTCAGTAACGGTTGCTACGTGAATAATAGAACCCCTGATGATTTGCTATGCTTCATTTCACAAAAAAACTAATCAAATCAAGATTATCTGTTCTTAACAACAGAGAACACTTCGAGATCTGGTGTGAGAGTATGTTACCATCTCCACAATCCTGCTCGCCTTCCTCTCCCTTTAATAGAAGTTTTCCCATTGTTCAACATGAAGTAAGCATCAGTACTCCATGCTGCCTGACCTGAATCTGACACTCTCTCTGGGTCTTCACACACACCATTGTTTATACAAACACTGCCGACAAGCCAATAAACGTATCTCAATACTTGGGACTGGAGGTAGCTGCCATGTCCACTGTGCAAAGGCTATGCTCTATCAGAGACCCACACAGCAGACCCAATCATGCTCTGTATCTATTTTTATTACTTTTCCGTGATGCAGTACATGAAGCATAATTACAATGGGGTAGCTACCATTTTACTGCCATGACACTACAATTAAGCTTGAACAGCATTGTTAAAGGACATATCGTGCAAAATGAAGAATGAATTAAAGCTGGCACAGACTTTCCACTTTTGGATGCATTTATCCTTTTGCTCTTACAATAGATTTTACTCTGCAAATAAAATGGGGAGGTATGTCCCTCCTTATCTCTCTTTCTCTACAGTATCTTTAGGAATTCTTAGACACCATGCTTGCCAAAATAGGCTGGTTTAAATTATAGTTTCAACGGATTTGTCTCATCATTAGTTGAGCTATAACATAATGAAACAATTTAATTTGCCTTCGCAATCTTGGAAGTAATCTCTCCATTAACCAATAATGTGTTCTTCCTGTAACCGGTAGTTACTGCCTGATGAACTGAATTTAATGTTAAACATTCCATTAATGATAGCAGTGGTGATTTCTTGTTCCATCCAAATAAATGCCTCTTCAAAAAGTTGTTTATGAATTTCCATGGCCTGAAGTACTCCCAGAGTTTTTAACCCCTCCTTCAATCGGCAATAAAGAATAAATAATACCTAATTATAATTAGTCAAACTATTGGTCAAATTATAATTTAAAAGTAATTAAAAAATTAATATATGTCAATGACACTTCTAGAGGTCCTTCAGTGCCCTATGTTCAAGCTGTTTGTAAAAAGATCAGTCTAAATACGACTAGGTATCTGAAGTCGAAAATTCTGTTTTTGAACATTAGAGAACAGCCTCAATGAACACTTATTGTGCCAAATGCACAAATCATTGGCAGCAAAACTTTGGTCACAATTTGCGACCAGTAATTTTATGATTTTCCGACCGATATGTTGGTTATTAAAATTCCGCTTTGGAGAGGGTCTTATTTTGACCTACATCATGACTATTAAGGAGGTAAATAGAAAACGTCAACTTATTACAATATGTGGCTGTCAAACCATGCCTCTGATCACCTTTAAATAAAGTAATCTTTTTTTTTTTTTAAAAGCAGCCCATTTTCTTTAAAGGAAACAGGTAAGTTGAAAAAAGGGTTAATTTTTCCCCAAGTCTGTTTGAGATTTAGCAGTGGATCTTCGGCCCACAGCCTACTCTAGAGCAAACCCTTTTCTTTAACCTTCACAAAGGGAATGGAGTATTATTTTTGTGAATGAAATACTACCTCAATTTGGGAGCCAATAATTTCTCAATGCTTTAAACAGGATTTTATTCGAAAAATGTTGAATCATCTCATACAGATTCAGTATTTTGAAGGGACACCAACAATACGCTCCTTCAAAATATCAACTTGGTATGGAGTCACGAACCCATTTTAAGAACTAGTGCAGAATGTTTTATGAGATTGAAAACAGTGGTTTGTGACCATAGAAAATGTACATCTTGCTTTTGGTTAGTAGAGTAGCATTGCCAATAATCAACACTGACTTTATAGTATTTTAACAGTATGACTGAAATTAAATCAAAGTAAATTCGAAGGGATGGGGTTTGGTATTCTGGCCAGACGAACATGAGCCTCTGCGGACCTAAACTTATCTGTTTGCTTTTGGGAAGCGACTGAAACATCCAGCGTTTGAACTGACTCCATCAAGAATTGACAAAGGCAAAGGGCTCGTGAATGTATCTGGATCGAGCAAAGATGACATGTTGATAGTGAAGAACCAGAGCGGGACACACCATATTGCAGCAAAAATGGTAGCCCCCACAGAGTAAGTGCCTCACACAGCCACATTATAATGCAGCCAGAGCATGGTCAGCACCTTATTCCCTGGCCTTCGTTCTGCTGACAGGTGATGGTAAGTCACCCTGTCTACTGCTGGCAGGGGGGACAAGTAAAAAATACCTGAGCTGCAGGCTGCCTATGTCCAACCCTGATAAGATGGGGCCCAGTGGCTGAGTAATACAGAGGGCTCTCTGAGGCAGACTGCAGGGGAGAGCCCGCTTGGTGGATTGAGGGGACAGATATTTAGCATGGCTGGGATCAGCGGTGATCCAAATTGGCTGAACAAAAATATTGTGATGAAGCAAGACAGCCTGGCACAGTGATTGCCCTGAATTAAATCTACAATTTCTTGCCTGCCTGATGCTCCCCTGTAGAACAGAACCTACACGTTTTGATGAGGACATCTGCTTCTGGTGCTGGAGCAAGAGCTCCCCTTAAACACAAGCACTGACTGGGGTACGTTTTGTACACTGAACTCCCTGAGATTGCCAGTCTGACAGGGAATAGCTAATTAGTGGAGAGTTAACACACCCATATCCTTACATAGAAACTCTTGCCACCTAATAAGGCAATTAAGGAGCTTAAGATGCACAAGGCCCCTGCTGTCAACGGCATTACAAGTGATTTCTATAAGACATACTCAGCGGTGTTGGTACCAGACTTCACAGCCTTATTTAATAGTATCGTGCAAAATAGCACACTTTCCCAATCAATGAGTGAAGCCCCTCTTACACTAATACCTAAACACAAGAAAGCTCACAGGCTCTCTGCTTCCTACAGACTGATAGCCTTGTTAAATCTTGATGTCAAATTTTACTCTAGAATTCTAGCAGGTAGGCTGAATAACTCCATTTCACAGCCCAGTCAGGATTTGTCTAAGTAAGACAGATGCATGATAACGTTTTGAAGAATTGTCCAGCTGGTGGAAAAGGTCAACAAAAATAAGATCCTGGTCATATGGTAGCCTTAGACATCGAGAAAGCCTTCGACTGGGTGGACTAGGTCTTCCTCTTGAGGACTATAGAGAGGTTTGGTCCCAGATTTATAGCAACGGTTTGGCTGAATTACAAAAATCCTATGTCCCACATCCTAGTGAATTGCAGAAGAAAGAGAGGGTACCAATAGGTAGGGAGACAAGGAAGGGCTCCACACGCTCCCTGCTTCTTTATGCTCTTAGCATAGAACCCTGTGCAGCACATATTAGAGCCAACAAGGAGGTGGGAGGCATAACCTTTGGACAGGAGATTCATAAAGCATTCTTGTTCGCTGATGATGTCCTCTTATCCCATACTGATCCCTCAAGATCTCTACCTTGAATTCAACACCTTCTTACTTGCTTTGAGGGGTATCAGGTTTCAAGGTAAACATAGCAAAGTCAATAATTTTCAACTTTAAACTATCTTGGAGCAAGGTTGATGAACTAGCACTGAGCAACCAGTACCAATGGACAAATAAAGCAAGCACATACCTGGGTGTTATACTAACTCCTAAGATGGAGGCCCTTTACAAAGCTAACTTTCCACCGCTTCTACAGGTTATATGAGAGGACGGTCGGAGGTGGTCCTCTCTTTACCTATCTTCATTGTGAAGGCTAAATTCCATTTTGATAAACTTACATCCTCTAGTTCTCTATCTTTTCCAGGCATTTGCTATAATGCTCTGGAGGGAATTGTTGGCCTCCCTCAATCAGTTGAACAGTTCTTTTATTTGGCAGGCACAAATGGCTACACTCTCCTATAAACATATGTGACTGCCTAAATATGGGGGGGGGGACTTGCCCTACCCGACTTGGCCCTATACCTCAGGGTAGCCCAAATGAGGGCGTTAGTAGACCGGTTGCTCTGAGAAACAGAGAAGCATTGGCCACATATGGAAAGGGTTGCTACATTTGGGACTGCTGTTTAGAAACCTTATCTCTTCAGTAACTGGTCTTTGGGACTACGTGATCTAGCCAGTGTCGACACTGAGCTGGCACTGATTTCCCAAAACCAAAGCAAGACAAGATTTAAATCACTTGTATATTGCACCAGTTGCATGCCAGCTGTGAGAAACCCAAAATCTGCGCCCCGCTCCTGCGTGAATCCCTTACTCCCTGATCAGCTGAGACTGCAACCTTTGAACGAAAGCACCCCCTTCCAAACCCACACTCTCCACTACCGGATCACTTCCTCCAGATGCACTCAATGTTCCAACCTCATTATAACGCATGGCACAGAATGTTCACATTAGTACCAAGAGTGAGCAGGCAGAATCCAGTACATTTGTATAGCCCATTTTTACTGATTTACGTTGATATGGTATAAAGAGGAGGCGTTATTTTCTAACTCATGAGTGCTCATAATTCCCCCATAGAAAAATGAAAGTATGCATCAGCCCATTCAGTGTTTGGACTAGTTAGCAGCAGCAGGTACATTGACCTCTATTTTAAATTCAATCATTTTTATTAATGGAATAAGCAGGCAATGGACACAGCTTACTGCCTACATCTCAAGGCCGGCAGAGCGAAGCCCAATAAACGTTTCAGTCTTTAGGTTCACAACCCAGAGGCCGGACATAACTGTGTGCCGTGTGAGGGCATTTACTATAATTCCAATTTTCGAAATGTTACTGAAAACCACATACTTTAACAAAGAAAGAAAACAAATGAAATACAAAAATTCAGCAACGAACCCCCTCCCGCCTCCCTCCACCCTGTTCCCTCCCACCCACCCACCCTTCTCCGCATCAGCGTCTGCCACCAGCACATACGAGGTCCTGAAATCCCCCACTCCATTGTCGAGACCATTTACTTTATTCACGACGGGGTAGAGCCCGGGGGATCCAGGGGAATCAATCGTAGGATCTGTAGGTACTTTGGACATGTCACCTCTCTGAGGTCTTTTGTGAGCAAGCTTAGGAAGGGCCTCCACACTGTTGAGAACTCTTGTCCCGTCCCTTCCACTGTCATGGTCATTCGTTCCATAGCTAGCAACTGCCATAGTCTGTATACCCAGGCTCAAACATCTGGCAGCTTAGTCGTACCCCACGAAGTCAAGAGAACTTGTCTAGCTGCTAGGAGTGCCTGCGCTATCTGCCTGCCCTGCATAGAACGCAGCGGGAAACTTTTCGCATGTGGGAGACCCAAAAGCGTATACTCTGGGGAGCGGGGTAGCGCAATCTGGAAAACAGCATCTATGTCATTTAGGACCGCTGTCCAATATCGATGTAGTTTCGGGCAATGCCATAGGAGGTGTGCTAGCGTCCCTGTCAATCCACAGCCCCTCCAGCACCGGTCTGTTTTGTTTTTGTTCCAGGCGTGCACTCGAGCTGGAGTATAATACCAGTATGAAGTCACCTTGAATGCTGACTCCGCGCCCGCCGTGCTGCGAGCAGTGTGATGCGCCCTATAGAGGATGTGCTCCCACTCTTTGGGGGTAAGGGGCTTACCCATTTCCGTCTCCCATCTCACCTGGGCTTTCGTTCTTTGTTCCGCAGGACGTGCCAGAAGCAGAGCATATAGCTCCGAGATCAGCCGACGGTCGTCCGTCTTACCCACCACCCATCGCTCAAACGTCGAAAGGGGCCTAGACATGTGTGCATAGTTAGCAGGCTTAGTGACCCAGTGGCAGACCTGCGCATAGGCAAAGCGTCCTTCGCCGGGAGGTCATAATCTTCTCGCAACTGTTTAAAGGAATTACCCCTTCCAGGTCGAATAGAAACCCCACCCTTTTACATCCTGCTTCACGCCATCTATGAAACACTGCGGATGCTTTCCCCAGTAAAAAGTCCGGATTATCAACAATGGGGGACATAGGCGAGGGGAAGGTCGTCCAGCCCTTTGGCACCGCCACCCTATCCCAAACCCTGAGGGTGGGTGAGGTCACCGGTGAAGAATACAATCCCCATGCCCTGTGCTTCCGGGGCAGCCACAGCTCTCTCCAGATATTGATACCTGCCACTGTTTGATCCATAAAGTTCCAGTGCTTACTGGACAACGGCCTGTTCCATTCAATGAGATATCGAAGACAGGACGCTTGATAATAGCCTTCTATTAGTGGTAGTCCCAGGCCCCCCTCCGATTTGGGGCTCGCCATTTGCCTCAGAGAGAGCTGGGGTTTCCGCCCCTCCCAGACGAACCTATTGACGAGGGATTGTAACTTTTTAAGCGCCCCTTGTGGTGGTGTTAGTGGGAGCATTTGAAATAAATAAAGGTTACTTGGGAGGATCGTCATTTTTACCGCCGCTATCCTCCCGAACCATGCAAGCCGAAGACGCGACCAGGCGTCCAGCGCCTTGGCCGTGTGTTCTAGCAGCAGGGCATAGTTCAGCGCCACCGTCCGTGCGATGGTCGGGGCAAGCCGAAATCCCAGGTAAGTGATGTCGGTCTGCGTCCACTGAAAGGGAAAATCCCTCTGCAAGGTGTCCATGTCAGCCGCAGGAAGTGAAAGATTAAGAATCACCGATTTACTCAAATTCACCTTGAATCCGGAGGTCGCCCCAAAGGTCGCAAGCTCTGTCATCAGAGCGGGGAGAGACAGCTGGCCCTGAGTCAGCGAGAGAATGACGTCATCGGCATAGAGACTGATCTTGTGCTCGTCAGCTCCAAATTTTAGGCCCACGATGTGCTGATTAGCGCGAATGCGCTGCGCGAAAGGCTCCATGTAGAGCGCAAATAACAGTGGGGACAGAGGGCATCCCTGCCGTGTCCCCCGGGCTATAGGAAAGAATGCCGACCTATCTCCGTTAACTCGCACAAATGCTTTCGGGGCATGGTAAATGCATCCGATCCATTTCAGGAAATTGTCCCCTAACCCAAATTTGCGTAGTACTCCAAACAGATAGCCCCACCCTACGCGGTCGAAGGCCTTTTCCGCGTCGATTGACAGCAGGAAGGCCGGTGTACGGGAACGCTGCGTACTATCAATGAGGTGTAGTAATCGCTTGGCATTATCCCCTCCTTGCCGTGTGGGGATAAACCCTGACTGGTCTGGGTCAATAATGTCGGCCATAAGGGGGTTCAGACGGGCCGCTAAAATTCCCGCAAAAAGTTTCGCGTCGATGTTGAGGAGCGAAATCGGCCGATACGACCCGCACTCTTTCGGCTCCTTTCCGGGTTTCAAAATCACAGAAATCGCTGCCTCCGTCATTGTCGGCGTCACCGCCCCGGTCTCGAGAAAAGAGTTAAACAATTTCGTTAAAAAGGGAGCCAGCTCCACACAGAACGCTTTATAAAATGAGGCCGGAAAGCCATACGGGCCCGGCGCCTTCGCTACCTTCAATCTCGCTATGGCCGCGATGACCTCTTCTACACGAATCTCAGCGTCTAGCTGTTCTGCCGCTACACCAGAGATCGGAGTTACCTCGCTCATATCACCAGAGATCGGAGTTACCTCACTCTTTTGGGTCTCGCGGCGGAGGGTCTTGTTCTGTGTATAGGTGCTGATAGAAGCTCTGGAATGCTTCCACTATGTGTGCATCTGTGGTTTGTTCTGTCCCCTCGGAATCCCGCACCGTCTGAATGAGGGACTTGTGTGATTTAGCTCTCAGTCTATGTGCCAGCATTCTCCCGCATTTGTCGCTACTAAGGAAAAATTTGTGTCGCAGCCGCAGCAGGGCATGTTCCGCTCTGTCTACATCTAGGTGCTTCAACAGCTGTCGTCGCTTCTCCAGCTCACGCCAAACTCTCTGCGCCCCGGTTCGCTTGTGTATTGATTCTAGTTCCCCCACCTCCTTTTTCAACTCTGCGCGCTTTGCTCTGTGCATTGTATTGTACTTGGCTGCTATCGCAATAAATTCCCCGCGCACCACTAACTTCAGGGCTTCCCAAACCGCCGCCAGTGGTGTGGGACCGGTATCATTTTCCTGAAAATAATGCACAATCACGTCCTTCACTCGCTTACACTGATCTTCTGAGTGCAGCAAACTTTCTCTAAGTCTCCACCCTGGTGGCAACGTACGTCTATTATGCACTGGGAGCAGAACGGTAAGGGGGGCGTGATCGGACAGTGTTCGCGGTTCAATAGTAGAAGAGCGTAGGCTAGACATTAGTTCAGTAGAGGCTAGGAAGTGATCTAACCTAGCATAAGTTTTGTGGGCAGCCGAATAATAAGTGTAATCCCTCTCTGATGGGTGTTGTGCGCGCCACACATCATGCAACCCGTGTTCCTCTAGCCACCCTTTGCCTGCTGGGGAAAGGGCCCCTGACTGGTGAACTCTCAGGCCCGACCTGTCTACCCCCGCATCCATCACTAGATTTAGATCCCCCCCCCACCAGGATCGCTGCATCTTGCGAGGCTAGGACGTCTGACAGTGCTGACAGAAGGAAAGGCTCCTGCTTCTCATTGGGGCCATATAGTGACCCTATAGTGAGGTGCGCGTCGCCCCATTGCACTCTAAGGACCAGTAGCCTCCCCTTTATCTCAGCTACAGTCGAGATCACTTTGCACGGACATTGTGCCCCAATTAAAACTGCCACCCCGTTTTTTTTGACGGCCCTGTGGACCATACCTGTTGGGGAAATCGTCTGTCGCGCATGCGTGTGGTGTCTTTGCCCAGCAAGTGTGTCTCCTGAAGGAGACAAATGTCACCTCCTATATTCTCAAGAAGGGAGAGCACTGCTGCCCTCTTAACCGGGTTATTTAGCCCCCGCACATTGAGGCTCACTACCTTAAGCTCCTTACCCATATCTTAGTCTTTGAACATGCTACTGCTATACCTTTCGCTAGATCCCTATCCTGTCCCGTACCATCACCATATTCCATGGTAGCACATCTGTATGGAGCGTCTATGAGCAGGCCGATGCGGAGTTACCCCACAAAATTTACAAAAGATCTATTCCCCATAAAACAAACCCTTAAAAAAACAAAACCCACCCAACAATAAAGAAATAACATGACTAGAGTCTGTCACAAGTGGAGAGAGTCAGGGGGTCGCAGCAGCTTCACACGTCTCTTGAGGGCCGAACACGGCACCAGCAAGTCGCAGGAAACAGATGAGAAGATGGTTTAGCACTCGGTTCCGTCCCCCCGGCACCTCTCTCTAAACCCGCCCCGAGAACATCAGCCAGAAAGATATAAATGTACCTCCAGGGGTGACAGGCCTCATTGATGCTTGAGAAAGGGTAGACAACACATCCTCCCTCTCCCTCTCCCTCTCCCTCGTGGCTTGGTCAGGTTTTGCGGCCCACACCCCCCTGCCCACCCTCTGCCAGTCCCCAGGTTGCTTCGGGCGTTGTGACCTGGGCAAATCCACTTCTTCCGACGTCGCCGCCTGTTCGAGTCCCAGCACCTCCACTGCTTCTGCAACTGACCGTATCTGTAATAATTTCCCATTATGCTTGAAAATGAGGCGAAAAGGATGACCCCAGGAGTATGGGATCTTGGACTCCCGCAGATGCGCAGTCACCTCACGGAAAGCTCGTCTCTTGCTGAGCGTGGAGGCCGCCAGATCTTGAAAGAGGGACGGCCGGTGACCCCTAAAAAGAATAGGCTGAGAGTCCCTGGCCTGACGTAGGATACGTTCCTTCAACTGAAAGTCATGGATGCATACCAAAATGTCTGGTGGGGGCGCCTTCAGACCCCGGGGGAGACCCACTCGGTGGACACGATCCATCTGGATGTCTGTCTCCTCACCCTCTCCAAGGAGCTGATGGAACAGTGCCCGAACATAGGCACGGAGGTCGTCCCCCTCCTCCTTCCATGGAACGCCTCGGATGCGGACATTATTCCTCCGGGAGCGGTTCTCCAAATCCTCGGCGTGGGCCTGAAGATCGAGGTTTTGCTCACGGAGACTCAGCATCTCCTGTTGTAGTTGGTGTAATTCTTCTGCTCTGCCCACGTCGTGCTCCTCCAATGTCGCAACTCTCTCCCCGACCTCATCCACGTCGCGCCGCACATCTCTCAGGTCCGCCGCCAGCTGAGACTTAAGTTCTTGGATGTCAGCTTTCATGGTCGCGAAAAGCTCAACCATAAAGGCTTTCGTTGCTGGGGTCTCGTCGCCTTCCATCTGGCCCGTTCCTGTCTCTCCCGAGGGCCCAGGTTGACCCAGCTGCTTGGAAAGGGCCTCCTTCAGCGCCTTATCCTTACGGCCCCTCGGCGCTGCCATATCACACGTGCTCTGCTCCACTGACCTAGTCCGCCCTCACGCAGTCGCTGAGGAGGCAGGATAGGCCACCAACCTCTCACACCTCAGTCAGTTCTCGTGCTCTCTCCCGTGCAAACCCTGGTACGTGTGGGGGAGCAATCCTAGCTTTGCTGCCGGAGCCCCTGCCGCTAGCTCTTCGTTCCGCGCAGACTGCTCCGTGGATATCCCCTCCGCACCTGAGCAGGGACGCCGGGGACCTCGTGGACACCACCGCCGTCCTGTATGCCTCTGCCGCCACACACTCTGTCCGCCGGTCAGCAGATATCAGAGGCCTCACTCGGTTGCTCTCACCCTCTTACTGGGCCAGCGGGCGCTCTGGCGCAGGCAGTCTCAATGGGGGAGCACACCTCCCACCTCCAGCTCTGATCGTCGCTTCGAAGTCGGGGTTCGCGTGCACCGCCGGCTCCAACAAGGCCCCTCCAGTCGCTAGTGCACTAGCTGCCACACGTTGGGGCACAGCTCGCCCGGCTTTCCCTAGCTCTGCTCAGTGCGCTGTAAGGCCTAGCCCGCAGTTGGTCTGGTCCAAGCCGCAGGCCTGCTATGCCCAGCTGCAGCTCCCAGGGTTCCAGGCCGTCGGATCGCCTGGCCTGTACATCCAGCAAGGAGACTCCACTCTACCTCACAGAGGTCTTCTGTTATGAGGGGGCAGCCTCCCCGGCACAGGCGTTACCCCAGCGGGCGCCGAGATCCGTTGCTTCCGCTCTTGTGCACTGGCTCGCACTGCCGCCGTGGCCCTGCTCTAGCCCGACCTCCAGGCACCACCAGGCCTCTCGGGACGCCTCCTCAAAATGGCAGTCACCCGTCCCTCGCTGCACTGTCTCAGGGGCCTCTCCTGCCTCGCAGCCCTCCGCCCACCGCAACCGGCACCGTCCCTCACCTCCGGTGCAGCAGGCAGTGCTTCACGAGGGCCGGTCAGCGTTCTCTGTTCTCGCTCCCCAGTAGACGTCTCTCCGCTCCCGGGCCTTGCGATGTGCTTTCGTGGCCCCTCAGGCTCCGTCCACCAGGGCTCGCACCGCTCCCTGCTTGCAACGGGTTCGGCTTCAAAGTCGCACCACTGCAACGTCCGGTCCGTAGCGGGAGTCGCCCACTGCAACAGGCGGTCCGCTG
This sequence comes from Calotriton arnoldi, assembly GCA_963921515.1. Classification (NCBI taxonomy): domain Eukaryota; kingdom Metazoa; phylum Chordata; class Amphibia; order Caudata; family Salamandridae; genus Calotriton; species Calotriton arnoldi. Next base: position 802,632 of record CAWUFW010001994.1, on the reverse strand, counting down.
AGTCCCGGGACAGGCGCTGGTACAAAGCAGAGTATAGGCGGTGCCGGAGGAACGCGATCCTGCGTCCTACCGCGCCGCCATCTTCTGACCTCTATTTTAAAAGAGCTGTGCTTCACGTTCCCATTGTAAGGCATTGACAAAATCTCATTCTTGAGAATGCTGTAAACATTTAAGTACTGAGAAACCAGAGTACAGTACAAGCGAGGGCAGATGGTATTGTCAGAGCTCCTTGAAAGTGGGTCATCTTGAGAGCTCTGTGAATGACTTAGTGATGTGACCCTGATTCGGAGTACAGGTTAATATGGATGCCAACATTTCCATAGCAGTGCATGCCATGCCAGACCAGGATAGAGGTGAATTTTCAGAGCTCTATAAATGTCTTACTAGTGGGGGAGTGGTGTGTCACAGGCTTGAATTGAGGTGGCGAGAGAGCGCTGACCAAAGACCAGAGCTGGAGCGCCAAGATGGCAGGATGGGAATCTGAAACTCCTGCTCTAAAACCAGGCTGTGCTGAGCCGGGCATGCTCTGACCTTATTGCTGCACTGTCTTGCATCACATCCTTTCTACCTAGCTGTACAAAATAAGCCAACTCAATAGCCCAATGCCTTGAGCGTCTAGCATGGAAATCTGTGCATAATTATCTAGTCATACGTCCGGGTCAGATACCCTAAATACAATGTCCCCCTACACCACCTGTTTGTTCTTCACCATCACTCTGTGCCCCCCTTTGAAATTCCCAATGATTGACTCAATTAGAACTGGCATCAGTATCCAGTTAGTGTTCAGGCCTAGCCGCAATGGCATCTGTAAGTTACTGACTTTTGCTAATGTATCTTCACTGTGGGCAATTGTCGTTTCACCTTTCTCGTCCCTATCAAGATGAATTAAAAGCTGCAAGGTAACCACCGCTGAAGAAATGCATCTGCCTGATATATGCTGAGAAATTAGTTTAGTAAGTAACGTGCTCATTGCTGGCATCTGTGTGCATACTGAGGGCCACATGTTTAAAACCTGGAAAGGCCAATTCCACTTTTTGGCCTTCTGAGGTATTGAGAAACTGACCACAATTTTAATTGTGTAATGTAGGCAGTCAGCGTGACGGAACATTCATCTAGTCCAGTCTGGCCTTCTATAATCGTATCACTATCAATATCGTCCACTAGATGGCTTCATTTCATAAAGAAGGGTCCAGACCTCTACGGTACCACGACGTTTCACTGCTTACAAATGGAAACATCTGATATAAAACAAAACAAGAAAAAGTAGTTACATTAAGAACATATTATTCACCGCAGAGCCTCTCTTACTGTAGCATAACAAATCACAGCTTAACATGTCGAAGCATAGCCGACTAGTAGAATCCCCTTACCTGCAATACGGGGTAACGCTGTACTGAGCTCCTCTGACAGTACTTACTTGCAAGGGATGAGGTATGCAATATGTGAAAGAGTATTGCGGAATCCTAGGCTTAATTTTGTACAGTTTCACTGTTTGCACCAAGCCTACCGTACTGTGTGGCATATAAGCTGAATGTTCACACTGGCAAGAAGGAAGCAGGAATCCTCATGGCTTTGGTACCTTTTATTGGGTGTCCTCTGCGTACCTTCAATTTACAAAAGATATTGTTTGTTCCAGAACTCAGGACCATAGAGGTAGACAAGCCGTCTGCCATGAGGACGTGGAGCAGCCTCAGGACCATAGAGGTAGACAAGCCGTCTGCCATGAGGACATTGAGCAGCCTCTCCCCAGGTCAGGTTGAGGGAGAGTCTTCCAGGAGGTAAACCAGGGACCATAACGTAGGCACGTAAAACCCTAGCAGTGTTGGGTATCCCATCACACAAGGGACCCATGCACAGCACAACTTTTCCCATATCTGTGAGATTACCTTTCTAATTGCCATTTTCGAGGCCCCCTCAGTCCACATCCTCTCACTTATGCATGAGCTGCAATCTAAACAGCCTTTCATTTATACACACTGAAGCCCAGTCCACAAACTCGCCTTTATACGCAAGCTGCCATTCTACAGCCTGTCATTCATACACGTAGACACTGCAGCCCAGTCCACAGCCTTTCAATAAACACTGTTTGTCCATAGGCCCGCATTTTTGCACAATGCTGTCAGCTCATAGCCTCAAATTCATGCACACTGCTGCCAAGTATCATATTGTAGTGTAGTAATTCTATAGCGCTTTTATACAGCTTGACGAAGTGCCAAAGCACTTTCAGAATGGTCCAGTATGTGGCAACTCTATTTGTTGCGCATGGCCAGAGAAGGATGTTGGTTGAAGCGTCAGCTGTGAGTAGATTTGCTTTAGACTTGGTGCAGCGGCACATAGGAGTTTTTTGTGATTTTTTAATGGCTTATGATGATCCTTAATCTCTTTGGGAGTGTGCTCCAGGCCTTGCATGTCATGAAAGATTAAGAGCTTCACCAGAGGAGATTTTGGTGTGGAGGCATCTAGATGTGACATAAACCCAACCACTGATGTCACAGTTAAAGTAGTCACCACTACATACTATATGGAATGCACCCATGTCATATATAAGCCCAGCATATGGAAGTACTATCAAGCCAATCTCTGGAGGCAATCTAAAGCAATGTAACTATTGTACAGAATTCACCCAGGTGTGATATATGCCCAACTTCTGTAAGCCTCCAATGGGTTTTAAGTACAGACCACTGAGTAATCCTTAGCGTATAGCAAACTAAGGACTGCCTTAATTGCAAGCACACCACAAAGGTGGCTGGGACAAGGGCACCTGTAGTAAAAGGTGTTAGGTTAAGTAAAAATGGAAGGAAGGTGAGAGGATGTGGGAAATGGTAAAAGGACAGTGGTCAGGTCGTCAGACAATAAGGACATAAATTCCGGCCCTTGACCATAACTAGCCTTTCCAGGCTTAAACAGGGCAGATGCCACAGGAAGGCACCTTAAACCATTCACCCTTAACCTGAACACCCTAGCTCATCACTGTTAGAGGAGGTGTTAAGTGTGTGCTCAGGGGATGGTCAGCAGGTAGGCACCACCAGCAGGAAGAAGGAAACATTGGAGGAAGGAAAACATAGATAAATCAGGCACAAGGTATTTTTTGCTGGCCATTAAAATGATCTCCCTAGCAGCAAATACACTATTTCACGTTCATTACATTGCCTCCCACTCATGCACACCAGCCCCCAGCCCACAGCTTCTGTTTCCCACACACTGGCACCCAGACCACAGCTTCTCTTTCACGCACACTGCCACCTAATGCACGCCTTGTCAGTGATGCACACTGCAGCCCAGACTGCACATGCTGCTCAAACTATAGCCTCTCATTCATGCACACTGTTACCCAGTTGGTAGCCTCTCATTCATGCACACTGCAGCCCAGTCACACCTTCTTATTGATACACGCTGTCGCCAAGCCCATAGTTTCTCAATCATGTACAATGCCGCTCATTCTACCGCCTCTCATTGATGCACACTGCCGCCCAGTACACAGCTTCTCATTCACATACCAGTCAACCTGATGACTCTCAAGTGATGCTCCAAGCTTCTCTATGTACTTGTTAAGTCACAATATGCCTCGCAACAGACAGTGCATGCGCTGTCTACTAGGCTCGCCTGACAACAAAATAAATGTGGGTGAAGTCTGATGTTTAACAGTGTGAACCCATTACAATGAATGGAAAATATACAGCTCTGGGAGGGAGAAATACATTTGAAAGGACAGTGACCCCCCCCCCCCCCTAGTTGATGAACATGAGGAGGCTGAATATGAGTCAAAAGAGGGTGGAACCCGTCAGTGAGGGTGAGTTGACATGTTCATTCATGCACAATGCCGTCCAGTCCACAGTTTCTCATTCATGCACACTGTAGTCCTGTCACACTGCCTCATTCATACACATTGATGCCCACTCTACAGTGTCTCAGTCATGGTCACCTATCTCACTGCTGGATTTGTATGTTACACTGGTACTAATGAGGCAAAATCCTTGCAGAGACTGTTAGTATGTGTAAAAATGTCAAAATAATAAAGTATCAGAAAATGTACCGCATTACGCTGCAGCCTTTTTTGCTGTATAATTTAGTCAACACTGCAACATAATTTTGTCCTCTATTGCTGCATTTTTCCAGTGGCCCCAAAACAGGCAGCACATGTTAAAAGTGCTTGTGCATGAAGCAGAAAGACCATAAAGTTTGTGAATTTAGAGGCATATTTACAAAGAAGTGACAGAGCGTGTCGTTAGCCTTCTTGGCTTAACACCACACTCTGCCACTTCTGAAACGCATAGCTGCACCATATTTACAACAATACGGTGCAGCCCTGTGTTCCCCCCTGCGCTGGCGCTAAATTTAGCTGCCTAGCGCCAATGCAGGCACCTTTAGTGCCTGCGTTGTGGGAATGATTATTTATGTGCAGGAAGGTGTCCCTTATTGCACATAAACAATCTTAAATGGTGATTTTTAACTTCTATGTGTGCTGCTTTGTGCGGCACACATAGAAGTTGCAACTCGTCATTTTAAAAATGATTGTTTATGTGTAGGAAGGGACACCTTCCTGCTCATAAACAATCATGCATGGCGTTTTGCTGTTTTTGTGTGCTGCACAAAGCAGCACACATAAAAACAGCAAAAACGAGGTGAAATAAAGTATATCTCCTCATTGCGCCCTCTTAAGGCCAGGTTTTCCCTAGTTTTAATTTTGGCGCTGCCCCATATTTACTCCACTCTTGTGAATATGGGGCAGCTTCAAAAGCAATGGGTGTTGCGGCGGAACGCCCACCGCAACACCCATTGCCCACCCTGTTCACGCTAATTATAGCGTGAAAGGGCGCCTTATTTGCAAGGCATCGTTAAGCCACGTTAAGTGGCTTAACACTGCCTTGCAAATAAGTTGAAGCCGGTATCGCCACCACAAAGTTAAAATAAGTGACTTCTGGTGGCGATAGGGACTTGTAAATATGGCCCTTAGTTCGGTGTGTTTGCAAATCCTGCATTGCCGATCCCTGGTGAGTTGCACTACTACTGCTGAAACAAAGCCAATGGAGGTACCAATGGGTGAGGCATACTGGTCTAAAGGGTCCTGAGACCTCATTGACAGAGTCACTGTTGCTCTAGGGTGTGCTTCTTCGTAGGCCTGCCCACAAAACTGGAGGTAAACTTCAGTATGGATTGTGGTGGACAGGCCTTCAAGGTTAACTCACACTTGCCACTGCTAGGGCCACCTGCTGGTGTTAAGGCACCAGGGGGGATATTCACAAGAACGTGTGCTAAACAACACAAGAAAATGTTAACGCAACTTTACACATCGCAGCCTATCGCGGGAAAATAACACTGTGTCAACGTGGAATTCACAACAAGGCGGTACCATGCGATAGTCTGCCGAAACCACGGACAATGTCTGCGATACAACAACCGTGACGGTGATAAAAACACAAACCTCAACGCGAAAAAACATGCGATGGGCCAAAGCGCGATGAGAAAATCAGCGATAAGCAGCGCCAGGCCTGCAATACACACATGGCAGGTGGAAAAAACCACTATAGTAGTAGAAAAAACACAAAATGACCAACACCAAAGCACCATGGAGGCACCCGGAGCAGGCGCAGAGGACGAGCGCAACCCCACAAGCACCCCGGACGACCAGCCTGGGACCTCGGGGACAGGGAAGGGCAAGGACAAGAAGAAGAGGAAGACGAAGTTCAGTCCGCAGGAAAACAGGATCCTGGTCACGGAGGTGATGGAACACCATCAACAACTGTTCGTCACCTCCAACGTGTCATTGGGCACCAAAAATGGAATATGGCGGGACATCGTGGACAAGGTGAATGCCGTCGGAGAGCACAAGAGGTCAATGGACGAGGTCAAAAAGCGATGGATTGACATCAAGCGCAAGACCAAGGAGAAACACGCAGGCAACCAGAAGGCAGCAATGCAGACTGGAGGTGGGAGCCCAGCGCCACAGCTGGAGCTGGATGACATGGAGGAGCTGGTGTCGACAGTCATCAGTGTGGAGACTGTGGCTGGAGTCGGGGGACCGGACACTGCTCGACAGGACACAACACAACCGCAACAGGGTGAGTGACCACCAGGTACTGGGGTGATGGGTGGAGATGGCCACAATGGCACACATGCACAGTGCACACCCACAATGACTCTGGAACATTGCCCTGATCCACAGACTGTCACAATGTACAATGCCATGCTGTCTGAATGTGAACCTGTACCATGCGGCTACATACATGCGGATACATTGTAATACACCATCTCCCCTTCACATTGCAGGGGCACCGTCAACACCTCCTGCAGAGCAGTCCCAGACACTCTTCACTGATGACGAGGAGGACACACCCAGCATCGACACCCAAGCCCTCCAAGACATCATTGACATCATCCGCAACTCACCTCCAGGATCAGGGCAGCCCAGCTGCATCGAGGAGACCCCACCCACTACACAAACCACCCAGCAGGAGGCACCCACAGCCCCGGCAGTCTCCCAAGACCCCCAGGAACAACACATGGCCTTCCAACGCCGTGTGCTGGAGGGCCAGAGGGAGACGGCTGAGCAGGTGCGGGTGGGGTTCGACCTCATGGCTACCAAACTGGACACCATCCATGGGTGTCTAGGTCCCATCAGGGACCAGCTCCAGTCCCTAACGGCCCGCTCCATGGTCTCCAACGAGCCCTGACTGACATCGCTGGAGTCATGACCCGGAGACAAGAACACCTGTCAGCTCAGAGTGGCATCAGCGATCCCAGCCGTGAGCTGGCACACATGCGGAGGCTCATGGAGGACATGGTGCGGATGGAGGCGGAAAGGATGGCAGCCACCGCTGCACATCAGAGAAATATAGCTGCGATCTACCATGCCCTGCAGATCCTCATCATGGCATTGCTGCCACAAGGCGTGGCGATGATGAATGCTGCTGCCCCACACCATCCACATCTCCGCCCCCTGGTGTGTCAGTGCCTCCCAGTGCGGCAGGCGTATCCACTCTGGCACCTGATGTGTCACTGCCACACAGTGCGGCCGACAATCCTCCTCCGGCCCCTGATGTGACAGTGGCACACTGTGCCGCAGCCGGTACTGCAACACCCACAGGTGGGGCAGAGCACACATCCAAAGACGAGGACGTGGATGGGATTGAGATCAGGAGGCACTAGCATTCATTTCCGCCACCTTGTCTGTTTCTGCTTGGTGCCGCACATGGCCCCATGACCCCGGATACACTCCGCTGCACTCACCTTGGACCGCGACATGGACTGCCATATCCTGTTTGATGACCAATGACACAGCGACCAGACTGCGGACTGTACCCTTCCTCTTCCGAAGTACTTGTCATCCCCGGATGGACTCTGGCTGGCCCTCCACGGGCCCATATTGTGTAGTGTGCTTGGCATGGCCCTGTACCGCTCCAGCTGCAAAACTCCACTGGATGTGCAATAAACATCCAGAAACGCACTGCTGTGTCATGTCTTTCATCATTCATGTATGAATGTGTGAATGAATGTAGGGACAGTGATTTCCCTTACGTCAATGATGCTCATCTAGTGGGATGCCAGTCACAGTGTGCTACCTTGCCTATTGTGTTCCGGGTGCCGCAGACACCACAACAGGGACACACGCATTAGTCACTTCCTTGTCCGGACATGGACTGAACCACGCCCAGAGCCCCCGAGTCATTGTTGCAAGCCCTGCGCTGGTCCGGCGTACGCCAGGCCAGACCACTCCACTTACGCTCCGAGGGGGGGCCCACATAGCTACATGTCGCAGGCATACACGCTGGTGGTATGCAGGTCACTGGTCTAGTTGTCAGCATGTCACGGCCACTCCCTGAGGGCAGGTTTGCACACACACCACACCCATCCGGCACAGGCGTCACAGGCCATGTGACCCCGCCAATATAAGGGGCCGACAACGTCACATTCCCCACTGCCGGTGGTGACTGGATGACGGACGCTCCACGGTTCTCAATCATAAAGGGCCCATGAGTTGTTGCGCACAGGGTTGGTCACACCCGAAGCCGTGCGCCCGTCACGGGCCTACCACCACGTGGCGCTGACTGGGGTTGCACAGGGTTAGTGGCACCCGAAGCCTTGCGCCCGTCACGGGCCTACCACCACGTGGCACTGACTGGGGTTGCACAGGGTTAGTGGCACCCAAAGCCTTGCGCCCGTCACGGGCCTACCACCACGTGGCGCTGACTGGGGTTGCACAGAGTTAGTGGCACCGAAATAGCTGAGCGGGTGTGCAGCCTGCGATGATGACATGTGCACTGATGTGGTCTCTGCCATTGATGCCTCAGGACTCAGCGTCATGTGTGGGACCTGCTGGGCCACGGGGCGGGTCTGCATGATGTGGACCATGCCATGGTGGCGGGACCGGGGCCTGGAGCTTGCACGGGCACGTGGTGTGCCCACTGGTGGACACACCATTGGCGGCAGGTGAGCAGTGGGCCCGGGGTGCGCAAGTGCGGACAGCCAGTGCTGGCCGGCCGGAGGGGGTAGGGTGCGGCTGCATGTGTGCGCAGGGATGGACAGGCGTTGTTGACGTGTGCTGTGTGATGGACTCTGCCATGATTGACTCTGGCCTCGATTACAGATTGCAGACCTGGTGGCTTGCAGTGTATCCCGGCACGTGGTTGGAGACACACCGGTGGCAGCGGGTGAACAGTGGGGCCTTGGTGCACAGGGGCGGCGGTGTCTCTCTCTCTCTCCCTTCCTTCCCTCTCTCTCTCACTCTCTCCCTTCCTTCCCTCTCTCTCTCATTCTCTCTCCTTTCCTTCTCTCTCTCTCACTCTCTCTCTCCCTTCCCTCTCTCTCTCACTCTCTCTCCTTTCCTTCTCTCTCTTTCTCTCTCTGCCTTTCTTTCATTCTCTGTTTCTCTGTGTCTCGCTCCTTTGATGTGCGCATGGCACACGTTCTGATTTTGTGCTTTATTTTCCAGGCTGTGACATCGAGATTGTCCCGGACGGACCCGACAGGAGTGTTCCGCATTGGTGTTTTGTGTTGTATTTCAATAAAGTTTTTGGTTGTTACTTCAGTGCTGTGTGACTGTTTCTCGTTCTTCTGGCCACACATGTGTGTTATTTTTTGACAATGTGCGTCATCATGCGCTTTTTGTGGCTCTTGTGTCGTGCACGGTATGTGTATGTCCGGAGGGGGGGGGGTCGGGCTGGGGGTGGTGGCGGTGGGTGTTGTGAACCTCATGGGTATCCGAGCTGCATGATCATTGTCTCCTTGGCATCTGTGGGTCTTCAGGTGTGGCTCTTGGCTGGGCTCCCTTTCATGCTGCAGGTAGTCGTCCTGCTTAACACCAGCAAAGGGCAGGTGTTAAATCACTGGTGCTACCGCGGCTTATCGCCTGTTTTTGGTTCGCATCACAGATCTGGCAGTTCGTTGTGAAAGTGGTGCTGTGGTTTTTTCGTGTGTTTTTGCACGGGAACGCCTACTCTGCATCTCATTGGGGTTAGTTGGTGGTGTCCACCGTGGAGATAAATTTTGGGGCAGTTATCGCGGGAATACTGCCGCTTGTGAATGGGGTGTTAAATCTATCTCCACTTTTGATGCGTTACGGTGGAGATAAATCGGCGGTAGGTCCTTGTGAATATGCCCCCATGGCTTCTAAAGTCTTGCTGGGCCTTCTAAGGTCTAGCACAGGAATGTGCTCCCTCAGGAGAGTGGTCTGGGGGACTGGTCATGAAGGCTGAACCTGAATCCCCAGTTCCAAATTCTGCAGTTCTGGCCATAGTGCCACATCCTCTCCTCCACTGAACACCATACTGCCCCATACTGCCCCACTGAGAGAAACTGCACTGCCTTTCAGCTACAACCCAATTGTGCCCGCTATAAACACCTGGATGCGACTCAATTCAAATTATGTACTAGACAAGGTAATATGCTGCCTGAAAAAAAAGTAACAGCATTCTGGAAAAAGCTAACACTCCTAGGGAATGCAAAATACAGTAAAGCATGCGAAATGTAAGCAGGAACAACATGGTTTTTGCCAGAAAAGTTAAGGACATGACTACTGGGCCCAGAAGGGACCCGTTTCAATGTCCATTGCTTAAATCCTTACAAAATGGAAGCAGTATAGTTTAAAAATACCACATCCCTGAACACAGAGCTGCCTTACACATTTTATATAAACCAAAATATGGAAAACAGCTGATGAGGATCACATTAAACGTTTTCCACTCCATGCATCAACCAGGCATTGCAGTACATCTAGCAACAGGAAAACAATGCTGTGCAAAGAAAGAGGAGAAAACGAAAGTAGCGCTTCACTAGTTTGGGTGTGATTAAAACGAATCAGTCCACTTTGCAACCACTGTGTCTTGCTTTATTTCGTTATTTATTTATTTTTTGTATTTTAAACCATTTTTTTTCTCTCCGTCCTGAGGCTGCCATTTGGCATAGAAAAATGGCAGAAAAAGACGAAATTTCAGCAAAAGTATTGCTTTGTTTTTGGATCTATTTCCCAAGGGAACGAATAAAGGAAAGGAGAGAAAAGAAAGGGTAAGAACCGTTTCTTGAAGTCACGGTTTTCAGCAAGTGAGGAGGAGCAAAACAGAAAGAGAGGGAATAAGAGAAAGAAAGAGAGAGAAGGTGGGGGCAGTTGCCAGCGGCAGAGCAGGAGAAGTGGACTCTGTCCTGGTCTTCTCTGGGCAAAAGAAGTAAAAGATAGAGGGGCAGATTTACGTTCCCTGGCGCATCCCTGCAAATCAGCAGGGATGCGCCAGGGAAAATGCGTCACGCAAGTTTGCCCTTGCGCCACCGCAGATGCGCCGCATTTACAATGCGGTGCATCGTGGCGCAAGGATAAGCAGATGCGTGACGCATCTGCCGGCGTAAGGTTGGCGCAGTGCTGAAGTTGTGTCGCAAGCGCGACGCAACTCCAGCACTGTTCCAACCTGCCCTATCCCTAACATGGTGCGTCACGCCTTACGCCTGCTTGAAGCAGGCGTAAGGAATTGACGCACCAGCGTCGGAAAAGTGACTGCGTTAAATCTTGTAGATTTCACTGCGTCACTTTTCCGAGGCGTTCCTGCGACGGAACGCCCCCCACTGCACCGGAATGCCCACATGAAACCTGACGCAGGTTTCATGTGGCGCAGGGCTTTACAACGTGACGCATCTCCCTAGATGCGTCACGTTGTAAATCCCCCGCAGCATGGCGCATGGTTTGCGCCGCCGCTGCATCGCAAAAGTGGCGCAACGGCGGCGCAAAAGTGGCTTAAGGGGCTTGTAAATCTGCCCCAGAGTCATTTTCCTTCTCTGCCCACCCAGCCCGTCCCCGAACGGCCAAGGCTTATCTAAAGGCCTTCGCTATTTCTGCCCTCCTAGGACACATTTTGAAAATGAAATATGTAGGGGAACAGATTCTGTTGAATTAGAAAAGCAGGGGCACGCCTTGCCCTGCCGATGCCGTCCACTTCGACCACTGCCAATAAGAGGTAGGAAGTTTGAGCTTTAAAATCAACAGTGTGTGTAATGAAAGTGAAACTGGAAAAACGATTACGTAACTTTCACCTCAATGATGACATCTCGGAAAATCATATTAGTATATTAGACCCACATCAGAGGAAACAGAAATTTGGTGACTTATCCAGATGACATAATGAGAATAAAACAGAAGAGTATGCGAGTTACCATTGAATGCTCTGACCAACTTTAACCTCTGCATCGTTTTTAGGTTTCGCCTGGCGTTAGCAGCGCGCATGCGCTGCTCTCGCCATGCGAGGGCTTTTGGAATCGATACGGTTCGAGAAGGGGGCTTTAAGCCACGCCCTTCTTTTTAATTGGCTTGCGTCAGCGTTTATGTTAAACGCTGGCGCATGATTTGTCTATTGGGCTTACTTGTTACCGCCTTGTCCTCTTTTACTACGGCCCATTTCGACAGGCCGACGCCATCTTTGTGACGTATGAGGACTTCTAATTAGGAATCTGTTTGCTTTCCGTTCAGCATTTACTGGCTTGTAATTGGGCTGCCTTCTTAGATATTTGCCTTGTTTGTGGGTTTGGATAGATGGCATTTATCATCTGCTTCTGTGTCCCAGCTAAAATGCGTCTTAATTAAGATCGGTTAGTCATGGGAAGTAATTACTATATTTCGCTAAAGCATTGTTTAAAGTGCTCTTCAAAAACAGAAAAAAATATATGCTAATAAAGTCTTACAACAAATCCAGTCCATTAACTAATCAATATGCCAAAACTCCGCAAAAGTGCTTGTGGCAGTGCTAAATAATGTAATCAATTAAAGCATTTGCATTTAATGTGTGTGTGTGTGTGTGCATCTGTGTGTGTGTGCATCTGTCCTGCCTGACACGCTCTTCGGCAAGGCCCAGTTGTGCTGAGTGAAAGAAGAGCCCCATCCCCTCCCCGCTCCATTAAGCAGCCCTGCACCTCCCTTTGTTGGCCTCGCTGCCAACCCCAGTCCGCCCCTTCTGCAGTCTTTGCACCCGTCCCACGCCCTAGTGAGAAGCGGAGTCCGGCAGTCCTTGCACCCCTCCCCCGCCCTGCTGAAAAGCAGAGTCCAGCGTCAGAGGTTCCAGGAGGCAGATTTCATTCTTGTATAACTTTTGCGGTAGTCAGAATAAAATAAAGACTGTTGCGGCCTCTCTTTCAACGTGTAGTTCTGGTTAAGTCTTTTCTGCTGGTGTGATGCTGTTTTCAGTCCATTGGAGCTCTGACAGTACTTCCTGCCGGAGCCTCGGATGGAGCAGTTTTGTTCTAGAAAATTCTGCTCTTGTCTTACATTTGAACACTCAGGGAGTTTGGAATTAACTCTTTATCCCAGCCTCGCAGACGGAAACATGAATGTGTGTGTGTGTGCCTGTGTGTTTGTGTCCATGTGTGTAGCATCTGTGTATGTGTGTGCATGTGTGTGTCTGTGTGCATATGTGTGTGTGCATCTGTGTGTGCCTGTGAGTGTGTGTGCCTGTGTGTGTGTGTGATAGAGCGACATGTTCTTGTGAAATTGTAAGGGTGCATCATAATCACTGGTAGTTCGCACCCGCATATATTCAGACATATATCCGTATATATTCAGTTGTATATCCATGCATGTTTAGTAAAGAGTGAATAGTTCACTGATATTAAGTGAATCAGCAGTATAATTGTGTTATGATAATTATGCAATGTAATGTTATTGAATTGTGTGGAAAATAATGCATAGATAAATTAGTTCGTGTGTAATTCGATTGCAATAGTTTAAACGTGCACCATATTAAAGTTGCACATGTAATTCTTTTTCGCATATGAATTGTAATGAAATGCTTATAGAGAAAAGTAAGATGTGTGTTTAAAAGTAATATGTAAAGGCCTGACTACATATATGATTAGGAAAGGCCTGGTTTATTCTTATGTTAGCTTATTTTGTAGGCAGAGAAAAGTTTCTCTTGGTAAGGCTCTCTGGGCACAAACGGTAGATTTAATTAGCACAGTAGAAGGTTTCTGTTGAACGTATCTTTTGTTGCAGGTGCAAGGACACATGTCTCGTTAGTAAAAGACTAACTCTTTGTTTTCAAAAGTTAGAGAGATGGGAGGCATGGTACGGGGAGTGCAATGGAATTTAGGGGGGATACTTTCAGCGGAGAAGGTGCCTGAGACTCAAGGTCATCGCAACCGTCCAGGATGAAGTAACCGTTTCGATGGAAAAGTACAAGAAAGAAGACCTGGCCAAGGAGGCGTGACAAAGGCGTGTACAATTGTATTAGGGTTTTGTATTAGGGATAGTGCCCTGAGGGAGGAGGCCAGAGACGAGGTAGGGGAGACCAGAGAGGAGGACAGAGAGTGTCCTGATGAAGGAGCATAGAAGAATCTGAACTTAGGTACTAGGTGATTGCACTTCTGAGGAAGTCTTCACAGCTGACACCTTTTATTTACTCTTGCCTGGGAAAATCGTTATGTAGGGATGTCACTAAGAGTTAGTGTAGGGACAGCAATTGATTTAAAGCTTGCTTAGATAAATGAAGAGCAACGTAGAAATTGGAGCAATCATAGCTTGGTTGATCCTTCTGGAACTATCGATTCTCTTTATTCTGAGTCGGATGAGACTCCTGCGTAGGTTATTATTTGTATTAGTGCCCATCTATTTCTTTAACCTCGTGTTGAGGTGTTTGCATGTCCAGTTGTTTTTGGCGATAATAAATTCATAAACTTGAATTCGGAGTCAGTGGTCCTTACAGACAAAATGGATGCTGTTATATAACCAGATGAGATTCTCTCCTTTACACTATTCAACAGGTAAAAAGATCCTGGCGACCAGAAGGTTCTTATAGATAAATAAATAAGAATCGGCGTTATCAGTTGGTAGCAGAGTAGGATGGTTACCTTTGATGGTAAGGGGAGATCTAGATCAAGATAGGAGATTAAGTTGCCCCATAGAGCCCGAGTGATGCTGATCCAGTGGACCGTAGGAGAAGGATGTCGGAGGTCGTTGAAAACTGACGGAGAGTGACGGTGCGGCAGAAGTAGCAGTTCGTGGTAGAGTGAGTATGAAAAGAGCGGTGTTTGGTAGATTGCGGTGTTTTATTGTCGTGTGATGTCTTGCGGAGTTGGAACGAGAGTTGTGTGATTGAGAACCGGACCGTGAGCGCGCGCGGGACCGGGAGATTTATTGTGGTGTAGAACACACCCAGAGTTGAGAGCGTTGACCAGAGGTTGTGGGGGTCACGAGACGTCATTGACAGACCCACTGAAGATAGGGAACACATGCGTGAGTGTGTGAATAACCAACGCAGGTCGTAGGTTATTGTGTGCAGAACATCGAGTGATTGAATCCTATCAAGTGTGTTAGAGGCGATTGTCCGGTCGTTTCGCGGACAGACGGTTGCCAGATTGAGGTCAACAAGATCGAGAGGCTGATCGGTCATTGGTGGACTGACAGTCAGAGAGGTAGTTGTTCGGTAGGACGGACATTACTTCAGAGTATGATTGGGACAGGTGCGAACGAGAACGAGTGAATTAAGAAGGAGGGGAACTGCTGCGAGCGGAGGAAAAGTGACGTCAGACAAGTGCCGCGCTGCGATAGGCCGGTTGGTGTGAGCCGCGCTGGCATTGGTGGATTGAAATCAGGAAGTAAAAGCTGACATTTTGAGTGCAAATAAAAAGTTGATTCATCATGAAATGTTTTAAAGTTTTACGGGAACTTTGCAGAGGTGATAGACATGTGGTTACTCGGGAAGGAGAGGAAGCCCCTCCCGAGGATACGCCAGCACATTATATGGCTAAGAATGTAGGATTGCATACTATAATTTGGCTTGAAAATTGGCATAAAATGACAGAAGGAGAAGGAGAATTGACTTTCCCACGCTATGGTACTTTCAGGTTAGAGGTGTTGTACCAGCTAAAAAGTATAATGGCTTCTTTACGACCACTACCTAGACCGACACAGTTTGAGGCGTTACATGCGTGGATTAGAGCAGCGTATGATAGGAAGAAAGACAAGAGCCAGGAAAGGGTGAAGAAATCGATCAGGGCATTTCAAGATGCAAGGTGGGATGCACTGGAGAAAAGGTGGAGAGTGGAAACGATTGAGGGAGATAAGTTATACCCACTGCTAATACAAAATGGAAAAATTACAAGAGTCGATGAGGACGACAGTGATACAGACGACAGCCTGTTAGATAGGTTGCTGGCAGAGAGGCCACCTCCATTTAATCCAGATTCAGAAGAGGGAAAGCCGACTCCAGCAGTAGAAATTGATGAGAGACAGAATCAGACTAGCATGAGAGTAGTGGGAAGGATTTCCACAGGAACGGAAGGGGCGACGACGTCTATGATAACACAGCCTCCTGTTGGGAACACAAGGATACCGGACTCCTTGACAGTACCGGTTACCATTGGCCCTATAGTACCGGTATATGACCCAGACCGAGTGAGAGAAGGGAGCTCCGTACAGATGGGAAGGGAAGAAGTAACCAGTGAGAGTGGGAATGGGTTAGGAGTACGGGTGGTTCATTTCCCAAGACCATTGGAGACAAGTACGCTGTTACCGGCTACTGCAGACTCTTCCTTTAGACAGGAGGATGAGAGACCAGTCAGACCGAGGTCTTTGCACGAATCCAAGTCAGCTTTGAGGATGTGGACACCAACGGTGAGAAACCAAAGTGATAGGATGCCAGGAGATAGAGAACAAAACATCTCGGAAGACAGACTAAGTTCCAGGAATACGATGGAAGGGAATAGGTCACAAGGACAGAATAGTGACTGTGATGAGCGGGACAGCTCAACTTGTCGAGAAGTACTGAGGAGTGCAGTACAGGCAAGGTTGCTAGACGTAGTAAGGTTGAAAGCAGAGGTAGACGAGATGATTAGCGGGAGTCTGCCTTTGGAAAGAATAGAAATTTATGGATCAGATGAGCTGCTGTTCGTAGCAAAGGATGTGACTCGAAAAGCTAGAATAGCACATGAAAATTTAACGGCGTTGGCCAAAAGATATGAGGTAGACCTGAATAAAACTAAAACGTTGCAAGGACCGCATAGATTGCAATACAGTGACCAGGAGCTGGAGGAGAAAAGAATCACAGGATTAAGGACACACACCAGAGATCTGATTGTAGGGATGCGGATATGGATTTTGTTGGACAAATGGGAAGAAAGGTGGTCCAAGAAGAAAATAGCAAAGAAAGCTGAGGGGAAACGCCGCCTCCAGGAGGGGGCGACGGGTGTCGGAAATTTTCCTTTACGGGAAGTACAGAATGGAGGGTATGTGCATGTGCCGTGGAATAGAGGTGACTTGGCTGCATTTACAAATGATTTTCCTCGGCTGAGGGAGAAACCAGTAGAGTGGTACAAGCAGGTTGAGCGGTTTGTTAAAATTTCAAAAGTATTGTGGATTGATTTGAACACCTTGTTTGACATAGTGGTGCCGGGAGATTTGTGGACAGTTTGTAAAGTCGCTGTCGAGTGGCCGACTTCGGAACCTGAAAGGGAGGCGGTTACAAATGGCCCATCACCCCTTGTAATGAAAAAATTTGAGCAGGTGATTACATGGCTAAAACTGAAGATTTCACCTCAAGATATAGATTGGGTTAAGATAGATCGAACTGTACAGGAACCAAAAGAAACGGTGCATGAATATTACGAAAGACTTCTGCAAGCTTTCAAACAGTATAGTGGATTAGATACGTTAGACCCCAAGGATATGGGACAGTTTGTCTCAAAGTTCGTACTGGGTCTGAGATCAGAAGTCAGCCTCATGATACAGCACCATCTGATCTGCTGGCAGAACAAGCCGGTAGATGAAATTTTGAGGTATGCAAGGTACTGTAGTGATGAGGTGGAATCGAAACATCGGAAGCTAAAAGACAAATTGATGCTCGTCCAGATGCAGACAGCACAGGGTCAGTCTAATGGAGGGACCTTAGGAAGAAAGCAAGGAAATTTCCAGGGGAACCAGAATGGGCAAGGACAGGGAAAGGGAAAACCAATAGACCCCAAGACGGGAGTGGACATGGCCACACTGAAGAAGACCACTGCGTGTCATCTTTGTCGTCAGGTCGGACATTGGAAACGCGAGTGTCCCTTGAACCCAGCTAATCAGTTGCAGGAAGAGGAAGAGGAGGTTCAGGCACCCGCGCCGGAGGTAGTTAACACCGTGACGAGGCCTAGGGTGATGAAAGGGGGGATATACAGCCCTCACGCACAGGTTCCCCAGGCTCCAAGGATTTCACAAGGAATACGAACGTACCAACAGATGCCCCTGTTCGAAGACTATGACGAGAGTAGCTCAGACCCTTCATCCTGACGGTGCCTGAGGGGGGAGGAAGACTGCACGCTTGGAGCGGTCTTGGAGGTAGACCAGAGGGGATCTTTTGTGGAGGCAGATATTGAGGGTCATCCTGCCACACTTTTGGTTGATACTGGTGCTACCCGGTCTACTGTAAGATCAGCAGTAGTCCCTAACCTACCCCTCTCGGGACAATCAATCCAGGTTGTTGGAGTAGCGAATAAAAGAATAAGCAGCCCGTTGACAGAACCGATCTTAGTAAAGATAGGTTCCTTCCAAACTAGACATCAGTTTGTAGTGTGTGATACGAGTCCAGTTTGCCTTTTGGGAAGAGACCTATTGTGCAAGTTGAACTGCACGATTTATTGTACACCTCAGGGGGTGGAGGTTCAGACGAGGGATGACGATGCTGACTTTAAGGTTACAAATCAGCATCTATGTATAGATCTGTACCCAATGGTGACTGTGGAAGAACTTCCACCTGATTTGAGAGACGCTGTGTCATCTGTGGTGTGGGATTTCGCAGGCGATGAAATAGGTCTAATAAGAGGGGTTGAACCGGTGCGGATTGAGGTGAAACAGAATGTTGATTTCCCCAGGACACCTCAATACAACCTGTCGCCAGAAACGATTGCAGGGATAAAACCTGTGATCGAGACTTTCATTGAGAAAGGCATTCTGAAAGAGATCAGAGGTAGCCCCTGTAATTCACCTATTATGGGACTACAGAAACCGAGCGGGAAATACAGGATCGTGCAAGACCTGCGAAAGGTCAACACGATAGTTGTCCCTTGTTGTCCAGTGGTACCGAATCCTTCAGTAATACTGTTCCAGATCCCATGCGAAGCCGAGTGGTTTACGGTCATCGACTTGTGTCAAGCCTTCTTTTCGATACCGCTCCATGAGGAAAGCCAATTTCTCTTTGCATTCAGGCTGGAAAATCGCGTGTTAACATGGTGTCGTATCCCTCAAGGGTATACAGAAAGTCCATCGATCTTTAACCAGATCCTGAAAAAGAATCTTGAGAGCCTTGTGTTGCCGCAGAACTCAGTCCTCGTGCAATACATAGACGATTTACTCATTGCCTCAGAAACAGAAGATGCTTGCAGAATTGACACTGTAGCCCTGTTGAACCACTTAGCAGAGAATGGACATAAGGTGTCCCCGAACAAGCTGCAGTACTGTTTGAATGAAGTACAGTACTTGGGACACAGATTGGAAAAAGGCAAGAGGAAGGTGTCACCAGACCGAATTGAGGCAATAATGAGTATGGCAGTATCCACCACACAGAGAGAAGTTAGGATGTTCCTGGGAATGGTCGGCAACTGTCGACAGTGGATTCCTAGTTTCTCCTTGAGAGCAAAGCCTTTGCAGAGGCTTACGCACAAGGATGTGAGTGATCCGGTACCATGGGACGAGGAGTGCTTGATGTCATTCCTGAAACTGAGAGAGGAATTGTGCAGTGCTCCGGCACTGGGGATGCCTGATTACAACAAGGCCTTTTCATTGTTCTGTTGTGAGAGGGAAGGATGTGCATTAGCAGTCTTAGCTCAGAACCATGGAGGTGTCCGTAGACCAGTTGCCTATTTCTCAGCTACTCTAGATCCAGTAGCTTCTGCGTTGCCCGGATGTCTAAGATCCGTTGCTGCAACAGGTGTCAGCATTGAAAGATGTGAAAGCATTGTAATGGGACATCCACTGATTGTACATGTGCCACACTCGGTTGAGTTATTAATGACCAGAACCAAGACTCAGCACCTAACGAACAATAGGTTAACGAGGTACGAGCAAGTCATACTTGCCGCAGAGAATGTGACTCTGAAAAGGTGCTCTGTCTTGAACCCTGCGACATTGATGCCTACACCGAATGATGAAGATTGTGCGGACCATGATTGTCTCGATGTGACCGAACTTTGCACCAAACCGAGACCTGACATTGTCGATGAACCACTGGCTGACCCAGATGAAATTTTCTTTGTCGATGGTTCATGCTTAAGGGACAGTGGTGGGCAATTGAGAGCAGCGTTTGCTGTGTGTACCATTTCGGGAGTGGTCGAGGCTGCTTGCCTAGAAGGAGTACGCTCCGCGCAGGTAGCTGAGATCATTGCCTTGACCCGTGCCTGTTTGGCCGCTGATCAAATTCGAATCATGATTTACACCGACAGCCAATATGGGTTTGGTGTGGTGCATGACTTCGGGCAGTTATGGTCTCAGAGGGGATTTTTGACATCATCTGGCTCATCCATTAGGAATGGAGAATATGTAAGACAACTGTTGGATGCATTACAGCATCCGAAGGAAATTGCTGTTGTTAAATGTTCCGCGCATGGGAAAGGGGAAGACTTTGTGTCATTGGGCAATAATTACGCAGACGAGGTTGCCCGGTTCTGTGCAGAACAAGGATCCATATTCACAGATAGATACGCAGGGGAGAGCCAAGAAAGAACCGAGCTCAACATAATGTTGGCCATGGCAGACACTTGGGAAGAGCTCAAGCGATTGCAGGATGAAGTCTCAGACCAGGAGAGAGAAGGATGGATCAAAGCAGGTTGTGAAAGAGGAGACGTGGATGTGTGGGTCTCCAGTGATGGGAGAGCCGTATTACCAGAGGAGTTGTTAAGTCCGATGGCAAGGCTGATACATGGACAGGCACACCTTGGTAGAGATGCAATGATGAGGGTGTTTAGACAGACGTGGTATAACCCACGATTTCGGGCAATGGCTAAAACAGTGTGTCAGAGGTGTGTTACGTGTCAGCAGATGAATGCTGGAAAGAAAACTGTAGTTACATTGAGTCACATTGGGAGGTCAGGTGGGCCTTTCAACAGGATACAGCTAGACTTCGTGGAAATGCCTAAGTGTAATGGGTTGAGGTACATTTTAGTGCCGGTATGTGTATTCTCACGGTGGGTGGAGGCTTACCCAACTCGCAGGTGTGACACTCTCACAGTGGCTAAGTTATTGTTGAGGGAGCTCATCCCTAGGTTCGGGATCCCAACCTCTTTGGAATCTGATAGAGGAAGGCACTTCCACAGTGAAATCATGAAGTTACTTTGTGCTGCATTGAATATTGACCAGAGACTCCACTGTAGTTACAGACCAGAGGCTTCTGGGATGGTGGAACAAGTTAATGGAACTTTGAAGGCCCGGATGGCAAAAATGTGTTCTTCGATATCCCTGAAATGGCCCGATGCTTTGCCGCTTGTGTTGATGAGCATGCGAAGTGTCCCAGACAGGAAAACCGGGTTGTCCCCCACGAGATACTAATGGGAAGGGCAATGAGGTTGCCGGCAGTACCAGCTACAGCCTTGATAAGCATCACTGATGACTTGATTCTCGATTATTGTAAAGGACTATCTGATGTGGTCCGTTCTGTATCCCAGCAGGTGCAGGCTGCAGTGGTCCCAGCCTCGAGTGATCTGTGCCATGATCTGTGCCCCGGAGATTGGGTGCTAGTCCGGAAACACGTGAGGAAGAGTTGCTTGGATGCTCGCTGGCGTGGCCCGTACCAGGTGATACTCATCACGAACACAGCAGTAAAGTGTGGAGGATTGCCGAACTGGGTGCATGCCTCCTATACCCGCAGAGTTTCAGCACCCTTGGAAGAAACAGCTCCTCTTGTAAATGAAAATCCAGCTGATGTGGCAGGGCCACATGAGAGGACAAGTCAAGCTGTAAGGGTTGCTGACACAGCTGGTGGTGCACTAGAGCAAGCTGAAGGGGTTTCCACAGTTCGAACCCTGACTCAGACACCGAAGACAGAAACGGTGCAGTGGGCGGAGAAGAGTCAGATTCAGCAGAAAGAGGAAGTAGTGCACTGGGTATAGCAGGGGAAGGCAGACGAACGAACAGAAGTGAGGAGAGTTGGCCTGAAAGACAGAGGCGACGGAACCTGAGGTTAGCACCTGAAAGAGACCTTGCCCCAGTATCTGAAGCGTCTGAAACAGAGGCAAGTGACGAAGATCAGGCTCAAGATAGTCGGCGAAGGTCGAAAAGAACAAGAGTACCTTGTCGCAGATACTCTACCCCTGAGTGGACTTACACAGTGTTTGAGGCAGGGGGTAGTGAGCACGGGGAGGCTGAGGTCAGTGCTGGTGGTCCGTCGGAGCCCGAATGTGGTAGTGAAGGTGGTGCTGCAGTTGCCAGGGCTCGAGGTAGAAGGAATACTGACCCTCACAGTTCCGAATCCCCCGCTTCTGAGTGAAGTTCGAAACTTGGTTCTGCATCGACTCGAATTTCCGTCTTTTGGGTTTGAGCCGTCTTCACATGAAATGGTAATCTTGCGTCTTGAACTTTTGTATCACGTTCTGGATCTGCTCAATGAGGATCTTATTGTGGATCAACTATAAACTGTAAATAAAAGTCTAAAAGAAGAAGATAACCTAGGTCCGAGTGGAAGAAGAATAAACTTAGGGACTTTCCACAGAAGAGGAACGAAAACTAGGGAAGTCTTTTTCTGGACTGTGTAAATAAGACTGTGATCGAAAAGGGAAAATCCGGAGATTTCATGGTTGCTCGAGCTGGTTAAGCAAGTCACGAGCCAAGGACACAGAGACTTTTTCAGGGTTCATTGCTATAACCAAGAACTTTTGAGAACTTTCGAAACCATGGAGCCGGGAGATCCCAATCGTAGATCTAAGTGGATTGTAGGCGTACTTATAAGTAGTGTAATAGTCTCTATAATCATAGTAATCATAGTCTCATATATTTGTTCGCATGAGCTAGAAGTGAAGGGGGTGCCAGGGACACCTACACCTACTACAGCTAGCCAAAAAGGGGTAAACATGGGAGCTGACAGAGCTTTGCTATTAGAAGAAAGTCGTAGGTTACATATAGATTTGTCTAGGAGTGATTTTAAGCTTAATGCATATGCCAGGCTGCTATATGAGTATGTTGATGCGATGGATGCGAAAGATTGTTATGTGTGTATGCAGTTGCCTGCTTCAGTGGACGAGGGTATTAGATATCACCATCTTCCACTGACTTATGGAATTTCATGTAGTCTTTTGCTTAGTATATTTTATGAGAGAGATCAGTTTGAGTATTTCTTTTCCAATTTCGACGCAGTGCTTCCTGAAGTCCCAGCTTACAAGCATTTGAATAAGTATGACTATTATAAGACCGAGGATAGACTCAGGAAGTTCTTCATACCGACTTTGGAATTGGATACAGCATTCGCTCACAGACATAATCTGACCTGCTCATTGTCAGATGTAGAGAAAAAGTTTGTAGATCAGGTAGAGGATAGGTACAGAAAGCTGACCCAGTCACGAGACATGGGGCATAACAGACCTGATTGGACAGATGAGGAAAAATTGCATAAGACAAAGGGAAGCTATGGTCCTATAGCGCTAGACAAAGAGCAGAGGGGTAAGCTGTGTATAAGGCGTTATCAGACTTACTACGAAAAGGTTGCAGTGGGACAAAGCACTTGCGATCACGTGTTCACCATGGCAGATGTGGCAAAAGATTTTCTCCAAGGTCCTGTACAAGTGAAACCAACGGTGTATTTTGTGTGTGGGAAGAATGCTTATGTGAGGTTGCCTGTAAATTGGTATGGAACATGTTATTTGGCAATAATATTTCCAAAGATTTACCATACAGAGGATTTGGAACTTCTAGAAAGTGGGAAGCATTCAAGAACGAGAAGAGCTGCAAGTGCAGGGATCGTTGTGGGGGATATCTTTGGAGCTATGATACCCAGTCTGGGAGTAGTTTTGAATGATGTGAAACTCCGGAGATTAGCGACTGTGGTAGATGAACTATCGATGAATACAGCAAAGTCATTGGTACTGGTGGAAGGAGAGATGTTGTCGATAAGGGCAATGGTTTTGCAGAATCGCCTTGCTTTGGATGTCTTATTGGCAAAAGAGGGCGGAGTCTGCAAATTGTTGAAGGTTCAAGAGTGCTGCACTTATATACCAGACCGTAGCAAAGATCTGGAGAAATATATAAGTAATATCACTACCATCCACACAAAAATAGCGGATTTGACCGAAGAGGGGGTTTGGGAAAAAGTTGGCAAGGGATTTGGTCAAGTGGGAAGCTGGTTTGCAAATCTAGGAAAGGGATTCCTTGGGTATGTTCTGAGACCCCTCCTTATCGTGGTGGTTTGTGTGGTTTGTCTGTGGATTTCGATCAAGACCTACAGGTGGTATCGAGCAGGCCGAGTTAAGAGAGCTTTGAGGGAAAATGAGATGAGATTGGCAAGACTGCAGGACAGTCAATATCAGAGGCTCAAGAGAATGGAGAATCAAAGATCGGGGAAAATGGCAACGAGTTCTGTTTAGGTCGGTTCTTTCTCCGAGGGAGTTGAAGGAAATGTGATGACAGGAGTCATCAAAGGGGGGAACTGATAGAGCGACATGTTCTTGTGAAATTATAGGGGTGCATCATAATCACTGGTAGTTCGCACCCGCATATATTCAGACATATATCCGTATATATTCAGTTGTATATCCATGCATGTTTAGTAAAGAGTGAATAGTTCACTGATATTAAGTGAATCAGCAGTATAATTGTGTTATGATAATTATGCAATGTAATGTTTATTGAATTGTGTGAAAAATAATGCATAGATAAATTAGTTCGTGTGTAATTCAATTGCAATAGTTTAAACGTGCACCATATTAAAGTTGCACATGTAATTCATTTTCGCATATGAATTGTAATGAAAATGCTTATAGAGAAAAGTAAGATGTGTGTTTAAAAGTCATATGTAAAGGCCTGACTACATATATGATTAGGAAAGGCCTGGTTTATTCTTATGTTAGCTTATTTTGTAGGCAGAGAAAAGTTTCTCTTGGTAAGGCTCTCTGGGCACAAACGGTAGATTTAATTAGCACAGTAGAAGGTTTCTGTTGAACGTATCTTTTGTTGCAGGTGCAAGGACACATGTCTCGTTAGTAAAAGACTAACTCTTTGTTTTCAAAAGTTAGAGAGATGGGAGGCATGGTACGGGGAGTGCAATGGAATTTAGGGATGATACTTTCAGCGGAGAAGGTGCCTGAGACTCAAGGTCATCGCAACCGTCCAGGATGAAGTAACCGTTTCGATGGAAAAGTACAAGAAAGAAGACCTGGCCAAGGAGGCGTGACAAAGGCGTGTACAATTGTATTAGGGTTTTGTATTAGGGATAGTGCCCTGAGGGAGGAGGCCAGAGAACGAGGTAGGGGAGACCAGAGAGGAGGACAGAGAGTGTCCTGATGAAGGAGCATAGAAGAATCTGAGCTTAGGTATTATGTGATTGCACTTCTGAGGAAGTCTTCACAGCTGACACCTTTTATTTACTCTTGCCTGGGAAAATCGTTATGTAGGGATGTCAATAAGAGTTAGTGTAGGGACAGCAATTGATTTAAAGCTTGCTTAGATAAATGAAGAGCAACGTAGAAATTGGAGCAATCATAGCTTGGTTGATCCTTCTGGAACTATCGATTCTCTTTATTCTGAGTCGGATGAGACTCCTGCGTAGGTTATTATTTGTATTAGTGCCCATCTATTTCTTTAACCTCGTGTTGAGGTGTTTGCATGTCCAGTTGTTTTTAGCGATAATAAATTCATAAACTTGAATTCGGAGTCAGTGGTCCTTACAGACAAAATGGATGCTGTTATATAACCAGATGAGATTCTCTCCTTTACACTATTCAACAGGTAAAAAGATCCTGGCGACCAGAAGGTTCTTATAGATAAATAAATAAGAATCGGCGTTATCATGTGTGTGTGTGCGTGTGCGTGTGTGTGTGCATGTTTGTGTGTGCGTGTGTGTGTGTGTATGCATCTGTGTGTGAGCTGTGTCTGCATCTGTGTGTGTGTGTGTGCGTGCCTGTGCGTGCATCTGTGTATGTGTGCATGCCTGTGTGCGTTTGCCTGTGTATGTGAATGCATCTGTGTGCGTGCCTGCGTGTGGGTGCGTGCATGTCCAGGGCAATGCAATCCTTCACTTCTGTCAAGATTAACATAAAAATGAATTTTATGTTTGAATCACATTTGTCGTTGTCAGAATGAAATGACTGCTGATGTGGTCAGGCCTTGCCTCAACATGGGGTTCTGAAGTGTGTTTTCAGTCAGGCGGATCTCAGTGTCGTGGTTCCTGTGAGGGACGAGCGTGAGGCCTGACATTTTTGTTATTTCGAAGCATGTTCCTCTGGTCAGAAATGTGAGTTCACATGTGTTTTCAGTTAACTCTTGTTCCCACCCTTCTAGACAGAAACGCACGCCTAGGTGTCCTTAGGGCAGGGCCTGAGCTCGGGCGGCGTTGAATATGTGCGGTGTTATCGAGGAGTCTTACCTACTCATGTAAAATGAGTAAAGCAGGGTGCAGTAGTGTTGGGGTGCATAGAGAGTGCAGAACGAATAGAAGAACTTTCATTTAGAAGTTTTAGGTAATTCACAGAAATATTCGTTTGTCTAACCACAAAATCTCCCGAGCTGCAGGCTGATAGCTGTTTTCAATGACCTCTTGACCTCTCTGTGGATGTTAGAGGGAGAGAAGAGAGAGAGAAAGAAAGAGAGCACTTTACATAAGTACTACTTCCATTACAGAAATCTGCCCGGTGGGTGATAATGTGCTGCATGGCTAAACACTTATAAGGTCCCAAAGGCGAGACCTATTGGCTATGCCAATGCTTGTTTCACTGGCGACGATAGCAGTGCAGACATCTTTTAAGTAACTCAAGCAGCTTTCGCGAAGCATGCATTGGGCGGTAGGTAGCATGCGTCTTTCAAGGGGTCAAGGTGCCTCTTTTCCTACTGTTCAGGACTCAGAGCAGGATCAAACCACAGCAAAACAGCCCCCTCCCCCTCAAAAGCGACAGGATCACTAAACCTTTCCTAAGAGTCAATCTAATTTTTTTCAAATGTCCTAAGTCAGAATTTACTTCCACTCTACCAAGATCATCACTTTTTCATGGGTGAGCTCTTTATGCCAAGAAGTACATTCAATATGACAGTGCCATAAATTTCATGTCATGGGTACCTCTAAATATTCTATCCAATGTACACAGGTCAGCATTTTGCCATTGACACCTCCTATAAAATGAGTACAGGAAATCTTATGACAAGAGTTAGCTCAAATATTAGTTCCAACATTTTGCTATGGATCCGGCCCATAAGCTAAGAATTATGTGCATCATATCTGGGCCTTCAGCCAGGTGTGGAGGTGTGTCTTTGTTGTACCTGCTGCTGGGTATGACTGGGCTACCGACTTTTAGAGTGAGACAGTCCAAGTCCCCTCAGCTAATAAAGGTGAGTTAACTATAGAAGCATGTTGGGGCCTGCAGTTTACCATAGGTAACATCTTCCATACATAATCTATTAGTGTTCTTGTCAATAATGCAAGAATAACCTCCAGAATGCCAGACTAGCAGCACACTTGCACGCATAACACACATACACTTACACACACACATTCTCTCACACACACACATTCTCACTATATCGCTTGCACTCTTTCATACATGTGTACTCTGTTGCACTCACACACAGACACATTGCCACTCACACTTCCATTAGTTAATCTGCTTTTATTGTGTTAGAAATGCTTGCCCTGCTGCTTCTGCTATACCTGCCTTTCCTTTTAGTGAAGCTTAATAAAACCATATTCTCTATACGCTATTCAAAAATAATAATATATTGCCTTGTCAATGTTTGTTACAAGTATGATATGAATGAAAAGTACACTTCCTTAAAATAGCTGTATGGGGCTTATATTTGGTTTCATATGCAGATCAGACAGTTACAGCATTGGAAAAGAACTAATCCCCGTTCTAACATGTAATGTTACAGTATCCAAATGATTTTATGCAATGCTAGACTTCTTCAGCAATCATGGATTTTATCCTGTAACACTTTGCATGTTTGGGTTTTTGAGACCCGACTTGCAATATAAAAGAAACTACATGTCCCGGAATGAAGCATTGTGGTAAATGGAAAGCCAGGAATGGCTAAAGGTGTAACACGATCCTCAATCCAGCACCATACCCCAAAGCCTCAGCCAGTGCAATTTAGCTTGCATTGTGTCACCCTTCCCTATCATGCATACAAGGGTGTGGGCAGTTGGGCAGTGCCTGAAGCCCCTCGATGGACAGTAGGGTTAGGATGTATAATCATTGGGAGATGCACGGCCTACAGCACGGGTCTTCAAACTGGGGGGCCTCAAGTGATCCCAGGGGGGCGCAAGGCTATGGCCAAAAGAAGCATTGTACTGATAACAGTGCTTTGTTTTAAGGTGAAAAAAATGAGCGGCACCAAGCGGCTCAATGGGCGATCACTACCCTCTTTTGCTATTTATATCCCAGCTGGGAGACGGTGTCTAAAGAGAAAGGACTCCAAATATTCTTCAAACCTCCCACGCCTACTTCTAATAGTCACACTGTGGATACTTGTACGTGTTAGTAAGGCCTGCCTGACCAGAATAGTATGTTTGGCAATCATGTATTCAATTGCATTTTTAAAAGAGTAACAGAACGTACCTGCAGTGTTTAAATATGTATAGACATATTTAAACATTGCCAATTTAATATAATAATAGTGAAAAATTCTGAGGGGGGCCCGATGATTTCTATTTCCCACTGGAGGGGTGCAGCATTAAAAAGTTTGGAGACCACTGCCCTACAGTATATATGCCTCAGATCTCAATTTTCTGAACACGGTCCACTCGTCTCCAGATCACCCACATGTTGCTAGGGCGAGGGATTGGACACACTGCAAAATGTTGCACAATGAAGGCATTGGGGACAATGTCCACTTTTGCTCCTGGCACTGGAAATCCAGCGAGCTACCCCTGAGGCTAGTCGCAGTAGCGCAGCAGTGCAGCCAATAAGTTTGCTGTAGGGCCCCAGGGGGGCCAAATGCCACACAGGAGCCCAATCCAGGCCAAGCATTTGCAGTGGGGCCCAGCTGTGCTGTATAGTGCCTGTACATAGCACTGGGGTAGCTCGGACTTCAACTAGATGTATGGGCCTTGGTGGTGAGCAACAGCAACAGGCCTGAATGAGGACAGCCCCGTCCTGAACCAAGACACCCGGGACCTGTGCAAGATTGTGTCACCAGTGGTCGGTACCTTCAAGGGTAGCCTTGATTCCCAGCATATCCCCCAATACCAGGAAGCTCAAGCAGGCCCCTTTCTGACCCCCAGGGCACTCACCGGTCTCCATGGGTCCGCTTATATATTCTCCTCAGTGCCTGCTGTCCGGACCGCTGCCTGTCATCACTACAGTGGTGACAAAGTGGGGCCACCCAGTTTTTTTTACATGGAATCCCATCCAGAAGCCGGGCTAGGGCAGGCCACACCAAATGACGTTGCGTCGCCACACCACTGACACCAGCGCTCCTCATCCAGGTCAGTGTGTCGATTTTGGAGCATGGCAAGGTCAGCCACCTTTGACGTAGTTAGGCTGGATGTCTTTTTCTGCATCTCTGACTTGTTATTTCATACCCTTCAATCTAATTTTCTCATTCATTATCTTTCACTCCTCATTTCCCATCTCTCACTCCACAAGCTTCATCTCCTATTCCTTATGCCTTCCTAACCAGTCCTTGTTCCTCACTCCTCATTCCTCACTTAACATTGATCACCCCAAATCACCTAGCTGTCATCCCTCACTCCTAATGTCCAAACTTCTCATCCATGAATTACTTCCTCATTACACAGTATTCATACCTCATGTCATATCCCTAATTTTGCATCTTCCATTTCTTATTCCGCATTCCACAACACCTACTCCTCATTTTTAATTTCTCTCTACTCATCCTGTACTCTTCATTTTACTCCTTATACTTCTTACCACATTTCTTATCCCACACTCATAAGTCATCAGTTCTCGCTCCTGATTACTCACCCCTCACTTCTCATCCTTCCCCCTCTTTAATTACTTTGATAGTTAACTCATGTCTCGCCTTAGTTCTTATCCATCAGCCTTCATCCCTCATTTCTCCACATCCTTTACTCCTCATGTATCCCCTCTCACTCCTTAACACTTGCTAGAGAACTGGGCCGAACTTACCATTTATCCTGCCATGAATCTTTTTAGTTGCCTGAGAGGTAAAGGGGAGTTAACGTCAATCAAACAATTTAAATTACAGTGTAGGCCATTTGGCCACACAATGAGGACCAAGAATCCGTATGCAAGGTTACGTATGTTTTATTACATATTAAGGGCCAAATTGATGTATATAAATCTTAAGAACATGTTGTAAAGATACAAAATCACCACTGGTAAACCAAAGCATCGAATGAAATTAAGTCGTAATAGCATAAGGCATACATCAAATTCAGTTGCAGCAATACAGAAGATAAGGAATAGAATCTGATGATCAGTTTACAGGTGTCGATCTTCCATGCTATCCATGAATAAATCTAAAGTCACCTAAATTAATCCTAAACTAAAATTGAAAAAACTGGGAAACCCTAGGTAAATCAGGGAAAGCAGGAAGGTGTCAGCATAGTGGAGACTTCAGTAAAAGTTCTCCAAATCAGGATAATGCAGAGCATAAAGCTACACAAAGGTAATATGAGCACAGAGGTCTATACCCCTCAAAGTCTAAAGGGAATCTGAATCTCCCAACCTACAGTGCAAGCTCTAACTAATCCACATAAAATTTGAGAAATCCACATCATCAACTTCTGTAACTTTCCACCTTCTAACAGTAGGAATTGTCCATCACTTGATCCTCTCGTCCCACCGTTTGGACATCAGGATGACCTTGAGTGTCTCCTGGCTCCTGATATGACATGAATAGGAGACGTCCCTTAGTTCGTTAGAGCCACATATTCTTGCCAAAAGTTCTCCTCCCGGACCTCACTATCTCTAATACACAGTAGGCCTAACTATGAGATCATATGAAAGCACCTGCAAAAGAAGATACATTTGCACCACAAACAAAACTTTCACGTCGAAGGTTAAACATTGAAGACAAAGGGGCAGATTTACAAGCCCCTTGCGTCATTTTTGCGCCGCTGTTGCGTCACTTTTTGTGATGCAGTGGCGGTGTAAAAATGCGGCCTATTTACAACGTGACGCATCTAGGGAGATGCGTCACGTTGTAAAGCCCTGCGTCACATTATACCTGCGTCAGGTATAATAATTATAATTATATACTTATATGTACACATATGATTGCAAAATAAATGCAACCATTAATAAATGAATACATGAGTACATAAGAAAAGCAATTTCAGTAAAGCAGTATAACTCGAAATACACAAGTGTAAGTCTGAATGAGAACTACAATTTGTGACACTACAATAAACATTAAAAAACAAACATATGTAAATTCCTAATTTCTACAGTAAATACACTCCAGTAGTATGTTTGGTGCTTCACTTTTTCATTAATAAGGTTAAAGCACACAGCAAATATATTGTGCTAATACATTTAAATATAGCACTTCTGTTACATTTAGGGGTAGAGCTTAAATTGTGTGTCTCCATACTCCCTCGTCAGTCCTTAGCCATTACTCATCTTACCTCACTGACTTCTCATTCCTCAGCCCCTCCCTTTTTCTTCACTCCTCATTCTTTACTTCTCTTCTATCATGCTTACGGTCCAATTTAAATGTTGGCAGAGTGGGAATGGTGGTTCCTGTCAATAAATTAAATGTTCACCGGCCGGTAGACATTTTAAAATTTGGCAGTCAACACTTCTATCATGGTGACGCAGTAATTTACTCCATTGCCATGGCAGAGGATGGGCAGACTGCCTAAATATTAATGAGGCCCTGAATGCCCTTCTTCTGGTTCTCACTTTTTATCCCCACCCCTCCCTCCTCTATACTCACTCCTCATCCCTCATCATCAATCAGCCATCCTCCATTCCCGATACATGTCATCTCTCACCTCTCCTCCCTTCACATCCCTCACTCTGCATCACTCCACCTATTTTTTAATGTTTCATCCCTCACCCTCATCCTGCAGTTGTCCCTCCACATCACTCATCCCTAATTCCATCTCTATATTTCCCACTCTTCAATTCACTCTTCACCACTTATTTGTCACGCTTTATTTCTCACCTCTCCTTAATTTTCTTCCCTCCTCCCTCCTTGCTCATACCTCCCCCGTTGAGAAATGAGTGAAATGGCTAAATGGTTATACCTTAAAATATATACCACACAGTCCGTTTTAGGACATACTGATTCCTTACATCTCACGCCTCACTTCCCTTTCAACATTCTGTAATCTTGCCCTCACTCATCTTTCTTCGCTCTCATACGTTTTTAACCAACCATCATTCCTCATTATTATCCATCAGTCCTCAATGCTCAGCCCTGAAATCTAACTCCTCATCTTTCATTTCTTATTTGTTTACTCTCATCCCTCACTTTTAATTACTCCTTCTTTCAGTCTCGCTCCTCAACCCTCACTTCTCATCTTTTATCTCATCCCTCACTTGCCTTCTCCTTCTGCCTAATCCTTCATCCTCCTGGCTCAAGCCTCCTCCCTTACTCCTCTTTCCTAATTTCTCACTAACTCACAAACTTCCCTCGCTCTTCATCCTTCATTATACACCCTTGACCCTTGATTTCTTAATCTACAGCCCTCATCCATCAATGTTCACTCCTCCTCTCTTCAACAGTGACATGGGACCTGGACAAATGATGTTTTCCCTAAAATGCTTACTACCCTGACCATTATAGGATATCCTTATCCCTCCCTCCTCATCTGACACAGATCTTAATATTCACCCTATGTTTCTCACTCATCATGCCTCACTGTTCCCTTTTTCTCCATCCCTCACTGAAGCCTCGTCAATCAACCTTCAGTCCCCAGCCCTCATACTTCATCTCTCCTTCTTTTCTTCTCATTTCTCACTCCTCACCCATCATTCCTCACTCCTCATCCTTCAAACGTGTTGTACCTAATCCCTCATTGCTCATTCCTCATCCCTCAGTCATCACCCCTCATTCTTCAGCCCTCATCCCTTTAACCTTATCTGACATATATCACTCATTACTTCTTAGGCCTCATCTGCCACTCTGATTCCTCATAACCCATCTTTTATGTCTCACCTTCAATACCTCATCCCTCAGTAGTCACTCCTTATTGCTTGCACCTCATCCTTCTTCCCTCACGTTCCCTTTATTCTTTCTCATCCCTTGCCCCTAATCACTCATTCTATCTCTCTTGTGGTTCACGCTTTCTCCACGCTTTATGTGATGAGTGAAATTGACTAACAATGATGTCCTAAAATGTACACCACCCTGTCTATTTTAGGAATCTAATCCCTCATGCCTCTGTTCTTATGCCTCATTTCTTATCACTCACCCCTATTTCCATTTTCCTTTGTCCTCGTGACTCACTGATCACCCCTAATTCATCAACCTCCCTCCTTAACCCTCATTCTCCACTTATCACGCATCAATTCTTATTTATCAATCCTAATTCCTCACCCCATATCATTTATCCGACACTCTTCTGCTCTCACACCTCATACCTCAATCTTCATCTCTCACTCCACATTCTTTTAATGCTCATCTCTTTATTGTTTATCCCTTATTTCAGATTTCTCATCCCTCAATCTTCATCTCCCATTCCTCAATTCTCATTCTTTCCTCATTGTTCTTCATTCCTTGCTTTCTATCCCTCTCATTTTTCACTTCTAATTCTTCATCCTGCATCCTTCACTTCTCATCTTTCCTTCCTCGTACCTCATCGCTCAAGCCTCACTCCTAACTTCTCGTACATTGCTCCTTGTCCCTCACTCTTCACATTTTGCCTTGCTCGCGCCTCAACCCTCGGTCATCATCCCTCACCTCTCATCCCTCACACCTCATTCTCTACCTTTGTTCGCTCACTGCTTGCCCTACACTTCTTCTCTCTTACTCTTTATCTTTCACTCCTCACTCATTGCCCATTGTCCCTCAATCACCTTGCACACCTCTGTCTTAATCTCTCACTCACCATTTCTCACTCTTTAACTCTCATCCCTTACTGCTCATTGCTAACTCCTCTTCCCTCACCCTTCATCTTTGGTTTTGTGTTTTTAATATTCAGTCTTCATTTCTCACCCTTCACTCCTAATCACTCATCCCTCACTTCCCATCTTCCACTACTCACCTCTTGATTTTTATACCTCATGCAGCTCTCCTCATTTCTCACTACTTACTTTTCATGTCTTACTCTCAGTACTTATCCACATCCATCACCACTTCATTTCTGATCTCTGTCTATCATCCCTGTCTCATCTTTTACTACTCTTCCCTAAGATTTCATCGCCGCACAATGCATATATTTTCTGTGATGAATTAATAAATGTTGTATTCCTTTTACCAATTTTTGTATGGTTGTTAGACATTACAATGCATGCAAATACAACACATGCATTTATCTTGTATATAATACAACACGAGGACCTTTATAACACAATGCGTGGCATTACATAATGCACCTCAACCACACACTTTTGTTCCATGTGTATATATATATATATATCCAACTGCGAAATCCCAGGGTTCGGTCACGCTGGAGGAACACACGGGCACAGACTCCAAGTGGATGTAAAGAGGTGTTTATTGCAATGTCATCAGGTCCAAATGACACATTTCGGCCGGCGGACTGCAGCCTTGATCACATGGCGCGCTGCAACTACGTTACAGCTTAAGTAGAACAGCAAGTATTTCTACTATGTTTACACCTTTTGACATTTTTTTCGTTTTTTTGTGTTTTATTTACAAATACTCATCTAGACGTGAATTCTAACCTGTTCCCATAGGTTCACCTGCCCGTGACTCATAGATGCTATAACCTGTCATCAAGAGACATAGTCGACAGACTCGAACCTAGTAGTTCATTGCCAAATCACCCGTGAATGTAGCTGCAAGAGGTGAGAACAAGCTCTCTCGAAGTAAAAGTAAAAATAAAAATAAAAGTAAAAATAAACATCAAATAGATGACGGCGTCCATATAAGTGTAATGGAGTGGGAAAAGTGCCAAACACCGCATCGGAAAAAGATGAAACCTGAGCTGGTGTGATCAGAGAGGTTGTCAAGGTCTTGCGTCAGCTGTGAGGCCCATATAGAGCCAGGCACGGGAAAGCGGTAAGGCTTTGTAACTTTACGTAGGCGGGCATTAGTATCAGTTGCACAAATGCGAAGCATGCATGTGGTGACAGACTACGGTCAGATTAGAAGTGGGGTAACTATGATAAAGAAAAAAGAGAAATAAAAGAAACATTAAAAGAAAGATAGTCTGTCTAAAGAGGCTGACGTGTGCACAGGAGCTAAAATCGTAAATATCAAAGTGGTTATGCAAAGAGCCATACTCCAATGGTGTGGGGGATAGAGGAACGACATAGTCCCCACAATAGTAGGATGTGGATGAAGCGTCACAAGGTAAAGCTCCTACCCACACAGTAATTCCAGCTGGAACTAATAGTAAACATTTAGTACATATAAAAAGACTATAGAATGTTTGGAGGGCACAATAAGGAGTAATAGGACAGGCACAAATGTGACAGGTCTTAGCTAACGGACATGCAAACCCAGTCCGAAAGAGCGCAAAAACACAGGACCCAAATGGGAGATCACTTAGTTGAACAAATGAAATACAAGCGAATGCGAAATGCACTGAAATAGATCAATGTGTCTGGCAAGGTGCCTATTGTGGGCAGCGTGGATCCTCATATGTTAATGGACGAAACAGTGAGTACAAGTGACTAGCAGTATTATAGATAATTATGAAGGTCCTCACTAATGTTGAGGCCTGCTGGTGCCTTGGTGTTGAGCTCAAGGATGTATAGTGTTTCAAGTCGTCTCAGTATATAAAAAGAGATAGGGCCTTATAATGAGTTTGGCGGTGCGGGAGCAGGACCGCCCCACTCCACCAAACCCATGTACGAACCGCCCACTAGATCAGGAGTTTTCTCCTGTCTGGCGGGCGTTTCCTTTGCACTCCCAGGGCGGTGCCTATGAAATAGGCGCCACAATGGGAACGTCAAAAGCAGTACCTGCACGGCATGGACTGCTGTAATCCATGCTGTGCAAGGACTGGTGTGCATGCACAGGGGGGCAAATGTTGTGCCCTGCTGTGTTCATCCACAAGGCATAAGGTACAAGGAGGCCCTGTAGGACCCCCTTTGTTTCCTCTACGCCATGAAAAGTGTGGCAGTAAGGAAACTTGTAATATGCTTTGCAGGGCCACAATGGCCCCGCCTAGCATATTGCGGCCTCAAGACAGCACAACACCTCCTGGGATCTCTGATCCCTGGCGGATGCTTTGGTCCCAGGGCGGCCCGACCGCCCTGGTCGTAATGGGGCAGTCCGTGCACCGCCAGACTTGTAATAAAGCCCATATACACATGTGTGCACACACTCATTTATGTAAATATTTATATATGTATGCATATTTGTGTGTGTGTGTGTCAGAGAGGGACATATACTGAGTGCCCCTTGTGTCTGGACATAGCTATACCTCTCTGGAGAGCTCTAAAAAGAGTGCAACATGTGTCAGGGGTTGCTTTTATTCATTACAGGTTGGCGTGGATGATATTTTTCCAACTCAAAGCTGTGATACAGTGCCTGAAGTGGTAAAAGGCCTTTGTTATTTTTTAGCTCAGCATGGATGGCACTAGCTAATTGTTAGAAGGTGGTTCTGACTACCTGAGCTGCCCGGATGTTTTGCTTTTTGAACACCTATTTGTTGAGCTTTTACTGTGGGAGAGCCTCATAAGTTGGGACTTACCCACAGTGAACTCATGATGAAAGGGACTGCATGTGTAATTTACCTGTGTTCCCCTGGCACGAGTAGGCCACTGCGCTGCAGCCAGAGTAAGGGGCACTGGGCTGGTTACATGCAGACACGTGTGTACATGCATGTGCACACATGTAAGGGCTGCGCAGGCCAGGTTCCTAGTGTGCGCAGCCCAGGAGCAGATACAAAGTGAATGGTGTGGCAGGACTTATGCAGAATTGGGTGGTGACATGGAATAGGCTTTCTACAATGGGAAGAAACATTGGAGGGAAAGTCAGTGTGCTTTACTGTTTTTATTCCATTATTCTCCTATGAGGATGGGGAGCACATGGGCTAGTTTTACTTTCCTAGGGCCTACAAATTCCAGACATGCACCAAAGGCCACTGTAACGTATGTGAGAAGAAGTATTCTGCAGAGTCCAAAGTCATATTTGCACTGCTTTTGGGTCATCCAGAATGTCATATTTCCCTGAGTCAGCTCATAACCAGGGCCTGGCTGGGGGCTGACCCTGCCAGGCTGAATTAATGACCTTCCATTCCAAGGAGGAAGGCCTCCTCTCCACGAAGAGAAGATGGGTGGAGCTACAGGTTCATCCATCAGCAGCTGTCACCTGGTGCCAGGCACCAAGCTGCTCTGGAGGGAAGGCAGCGAGGGGGGAAGGGGCTTTCAGAGAGCATGTGGCAGGAGACCCCTGGACGACGCCATTTTGAACAAACCCAGAGGCCTGGGCAGGAAGGAGGGAGCAGGGGCAGAGAAGTGACCTTACCAGGTAGGTCGCTCCCCCGCCACACAGCTCCGCCTGTGGTGTCCTGCCCGCTGCTGGTAAGCTCGCCCCTCTGCTTGTGGCCTCGGTGCCCGTTTTCCGTCTGTTTCCCCTCGCTGCCCCCATTCTCCCTGTGTCCATTTTTCTTTCTGTTTCCTCGCTGCCCCCATTGCATTGTGCCCATTTTGCCTTCTGTTTCCCTCGCTGCCCCCATTCTCCCTGTGTCCATTTTCTTTCTGTTTCCCTCGCTGCCCCCATTGCATTGTGCCCATTTTGCCTTCTGTTTCCCTCGCTGCCCCCATTCTCCCTGTGTCCATTTTCTTTCTGTTTCCCTCGCTGCCCCCATTGCATTGTGTCCATTTTTCTTTCTGTTTCCTCGCTGCCCCCATTGCATTGTGTCCATTTTTCTTTCTGTTTCCTCGCTGCCCCCATTGCATTGTGTCCATTTTTCTTTCTGTTTCCTCGCTGCCCCCATTGCATTGTGTCCATTTTTCTTTCTGTTTCCCTCGCTGCCCCCATTGCATTGTGCCCATTTTGCCTTCTGTTTCCCTCGCTGCCCCCATTCTCACTGTGTCCTTTTTTCTCTCTGTTCCCCCGCTGCCCCCATTGCATTGTGTCCATTTTTCTTTCTGTTTCCCTCGCTGCCCCCATTGCATTGTGCCCATTTTGCCTTCTGTTTCCCTCGCTGCCCCCATTCTCACTGTGTCCTTTTTTCTCTCTGTTCCCCCGCTGCCCCCATTGAATTGTGCCCGTTTTCCGTCTGTTTCCCTCACTGCCCCATTTCCCTGTGTCCTTTTTGCCTTCTGTACCCCTCGCTGCCTCTCTCCACTCCCGCCGCTGCGTCCCCTGCGTCCCCGCCCCCCTGACTGCCCATTCGCTGCCCCTGCCTCCCAGCTGCTCCTCCCTCCCATCTCCCCATATATGGCGGCCGCTGTGCGGCCGCGCCGCTAGCGCGCCGAAGGCGCGCCTAAGGCAAGCCCGTCTGCGCTTGTCTGCGCCCGTCCGTGCCTGGACCGCGCCCAGCGCCAGACCCCCTGGGCCGTGCGCCCCCCGCACCAGCCTCGAGGACCGATGCCGATACGATGCCACCACACTCCACGCTCTCAACCCCGGACGGACGCACAACTGCTTCAAGGCCGCACCGAAACGCACCCATGGTCCCTTCACCTGCCGGAACTGCAGCTACACCAGCCTCAGAGCCACCGAGGCGCCCGCCAAGAAGGACCTCAACCACCTCCGATGCATCCTACTGAACACCCGCTCCGCACGCAAAAACGCCGTCGAGCTCTGGGACCTGCTCGACACATCATCAC
Source organism: Calotriton arnoldi (assembly GCA_963921515.1). NCBI lineage: Eukaryota > Metazoa > Chordata > Amphibia > Caudata > Salamandridae > Calotriton > Calotriton arnoldi. The sequence continues at coordinate 764,157 of CAWUFW010001994.1, read as the reverse complement.
CAGACGTCGCCTTCCTGACAGAGACCTGGATGAACGACTCCTCCGCCCCGACATCGCCATAGCCATCCCAGACGGCTATAAAATCACCCGCAGAGACCGCGTCAACGCAGTAGGAGGAGGAATCGCCATCATCCACAAGAAAACCATCAGGGTCTCGACCAGCACCGACAACACTCTCAGCACCGCCGAACACATGCACTTCCAGATCCACACGGACCCCAACACCACCCTTAGAGGCACCCTTGTCTACAGACCCCCTGGGCCCCGACCCCAGTTCAGCGACTCCATCGCCGACTTCATCAGCACGCACGCCCTGACCTCTACCGACTACATCCTCCTCGGAGACCTGAACTTTCACCTGGAGAACAACAACGACAGCAACTCCACCACCCTGATCGACAACCTCGCCAACCTCGGTCTGAGCCAGCTCGTCACAACACCGACCCATTCCACCGGCCACACGCTTGACCCCATCTTCTCCTCAAGCTCCCACGTCTCCTTCAGCCACACCACGGAACTCCTCTGGACCGACCACCGCTGCATCCATTTCACTTTCCAGAAACCCACCACACACCACCGCACCCAACAGATCCCACGCCGCTGCTGGAGCAAAGTCACCGAAGACCAACTACGGGCAACCCTCGCTCTCAGCCCTCCCTCCGACCCATCCAACACCGACGACGCTGCCTGCAACCTCCAGACGATGGATGGACGACTGTGCCAACACCCTCGCCCCGCTGAAAAACTCACCTACAGTGACACCACCAAAAGAGCCAGCAGGTTCACCTCGGAACTCCTAGCTTCCAAGCGTACCTGCCGGAAACTAGAGAAGAAATGGCACAGTGATAAGACACCGGACAGCCACGCAGCCCACAAAGACGCCATCCGTAACCACCACCACCTCATCAAGTCCGCCAAGAGAATCTCCTTCAAAGACCGCCTCGACAACAACGCACACAACAGCAAGGAGCTTTTCAACATCGTGAAGGAACTCTCCAACCCCAGCTCCAACACCAACGACATCCCGCCGTCGCAACCCCTGTGCGATTCCCTCGCCACCTTCTTCCACCGCAAGATCGCCGACATCCACGACAGCTTCAACACCCAGACAGCCCCAACTAAGATCGATGCACCAGACCCGCCGCACACCATCGACCACGACCGCCTGCCAGCCTGGGCCAGCGTGAACATCGAGGACACCATCAAGACGATGAGCACAATACACTCCGGCTCCCCGTCAGACCCTTTCCCGCACCACATCTTCAACAAAGCCAGCAGCTCCATCGCACCCCACCTGTGCAACATCATCAATCTCTCCTTCGAGACCGCGACCTTCCCAGAGAGCTGGAAACACGCAGAGATCAACGCCCTACTCAAAAAACCCAAGGCGGACCCGAGAGACCTCAAGAACTTCCGGCCCATCTCCCTGATTCCGTTCCCAGCCAAGGTCATCGAGAAGATCGTCAACAAACAGCTAACCCGATACCTCGAAGAAAACAGCATCCTGGACCCATCCCAATCGGGGTTCCACAGCAACCAAAGCACTGAGACTGCCCTCATCGCTGCCACCGACGACATCAGGATCCTGCTGGACAACGGTGAGACCGCAGCCCTCATCCTGCTGGACCTCTCCGCCGCCTTCGACACTGTCTGCCACCGCACTCTACGCGCACGCCGCCACGACGCAGGGATCCGAGACAAGGCCCTAGAATGGGCCACCTCCTTCCTCGCCGGCAGAACCCAGAGAGTCCGCCTCCCACCATTCCGATCCGAAGCCTCCGAGATCATCTGCGGCGTACCCCAGGGATCGTCCCTCAGCCCAACACTGTTCAACATCTACATGGCCCCGCTCGCACGCATCACCAGAAGGCATGACCTCAACATAATCTCCTACGCCGACGACACTCAACTGATCCTCTCCCTCACCAAGGACCCCCTCGCCGCCAAATCCAACCTCCATGAAGGAATGAAGGCCGTCGCCGATTGGATGAAGATCAGCTGACTAAAACTGAACACGGAGAAGACAGAGGTCCTCATCCTCGGCTCCAACCCCTCAGCCTGGATAGACTCCTGGTGGCCAACGACGCTGGGAGCAGCCCCAACACCCACCGACCACGCACGCAACCTGGGAGTCATCCTCGACTCAACGCTCTCCATGGCCAAGCAAGTCAACGCAGTCTCATCCTCCTGCTTCAACACCCTCCGCATGCTTCGCAAGATCTACAGGTGGATCCCGACAGACACAAGAAGAACAGTCACCCAGGCCCTCGTCAGCAGCAGACTTGACTATGGGAACGCCCTCTACGCGGGAGCCCCGGCCAAGCTCATCAAGCGACTGCAACGCATACAAAACTCCTCCGCACGCCTGATCCTCGATGTACCACGCCACAGCCACATCACCCCCACCTGAGGAACCTGCACTGGCTCCCCGTCGACAGGAGAATCTCCTTCAAACTCCTCATCCACGCACACAAGGCACTCCACAAGACTGGCCCAGCCTACCTCAACAGACGACTCCTCTTCTACGTCCCCAACCACCAACTCCGCTCCGCCGACCTCTCCCTCGCCACCGTCCCTCGCATTCGAAGAACCACCACCGGCGGCAGATCCTTCTCCCACCTCGCCGCCAAGACCTGGAACATCCTTCCACTAAGCCTACGACAGACCCAAGACCTGCTGACCTTCAGGAGGCTACTCAAGACCTGGTTGTTCGACCAGTAGCAGCACCCCCTCTTTTTTTTTCCCAGCGCCTTGAGACCCTCGCGGGTAAGTAGTGCGCTTTACAAATTCTGTGATTGATTGATTGATTGATTGATTGATGTGTCGCTGTGTGATAGGGCAAACAGAGACTTCCTGCCAGCCCCCTCCCCAATTCTTTTAAAAAGAGTTTGCACAGGAAGAGGAGCTCTCTCTGGGGTGTGGTCTGCTGAGGACGACTGGTGCTGGAGCCTGGCATCATGGGCAGCTGGAAGGAAGAACCTCCAGACTGCGCCACAAGGGGAGACCAGGACCAGTGAACAGAAGCCTGGGCCTCTGCGCAAGGAGAAGAGAGGCCCAGGAGAAGAGCCAGGTGAAAGGCTGGCGCAGGGAGCCAGTGGAGACAGCTCCCTGCTGAATTCCCCCTCTTTGAGACCAGGAGGGCGAAGGAAAGTGCTCCCAGTGGCTGGGGAGCGCCACCAGGAGCAAGAAGAGGCCATAATGGAGCCGATCGGGTGCCTGGGGGCAGAGATACGCCCCCCAGAAGGTAGGTGACCTTTGACCTCTGCAAGGACCGACCACGAAGCGCGTGGGGCTCTGCCGCCGGTCCAGAAAATTCCCCTGGGGTGGGTCAGGTCCCGGGGGCTGCCCCCCAAGAAGAGGAAGTCAGGGAACGCCGTCGGGCTCCCTGTGAATATATCCCAACCGGGGTGCCAGGAGCCCACCCTGGCCCCCGGTGCTGGTGGTGTGGAGGAGGGGGGCGTGCCGTTGCGCGGCCCCCCCTTTCGGGAGAAGAGACAGCCGGGGAGCGCCGTCGCACTCCCGTGAAGACTGACCAGGGGCCCGGGACCCCAACTCCGGGCCCCGAAGAGGGTGAAGATCAGTCGGGGAGCGCCGTCGCGCTCCCCGTGAAAATGGCCCCAACCGGGGTGCCAGGAGTCCACCCTGGCCCCCGAAGACTCAGGGGGGAGGGGAGCGCCATCGCGCCCCCCTCGAAGATGTCCAGGGGCCCGGGACCCCATCTCCGGGCCCCGAGGAGAAGGAGGAGGCCGCGGGAGTACAGCCGCACTCCCCTGAGGACCAGCCGGGCGGTGGGAATCTTTGCGTCTGCCCGCCGGAGCAGGCAGACCAGAACTGCGGTGCCGGCTCCCGCGGCAGCACGCGAGGGTGCTGGCCGGGCGGGGAGCCGGCGGGGGCAGCCAGGGGTGGGCTCCCCGGGCTGCCCTCCAACGCTGGAGCCACGCTGGGTTCCCGGGTGGGACCGGGGCCCCACAAAGAGGAAGAGGAGGTGCCAGGGGCCCGGGTGTGACCGGGCCCCCGACCAATGGCCAGAGCAGCAGGGGGTGGGCTCCGCGAGCTGCAATAACTCACCTGGGGGTCCGGGTGGGACCGGACCCTCCAACAACACCGGACGCGGCCGGAGGCATACATCGCAGCTCTCCCCGACGCAGCGGGAAAACCGCTGCTACGATATTCACGGTGCCGGAGCACCTCGCCCCATAATGCTTTGCAGGCCCAGGCCGGCCTGCAGGGAAATGCCCGTTTTTCTGCGGGTGGTGGCCCCAAGAGAACGGGGTCACCACGAGGTGTGTGCAAAGGTGCCGGGGGAGCTGCAGGAGCAACGCAGTCTCCCCCAGCACAAAAATGGAACGTCCCTCCCTAAGTCTCATGGGGACTCAAAAGAATAACCCCTCAAGGGCTCAGACAGGCGTCATCAGCATCTCCATGGCTGGAACTTTTGTTCTGCAGCTGGGGGTGCCTTAGGGACTGCCTCAAGATTTGAAGGGCTGAGTTGGGGATGTCTGGAGAAGGGCATCCTCTGGAGATGAAGAGGTGTAATTGCGCCACAAATGCATTTACCTATGTTATTTCTTTTTAGAGGGACTGGAAATCACATGTGTTATGTGAGGTACTTGTGTAAGGTGATGTCATAAGCAAAGTGGGGTTATGTTGCTGGACATTCCTGCTAGGGTGTCTGGCTGTATTGGCGTAATCCTGTGATTTTACCTGGGATGCCTTTTAGAGGCTGTGATTGCAATGCATTATAATTGTTATCCTCTATGATAAGTACTTCATTTAAAGTGATGCCCAAACATGTATTTTTGCTGCTGCGTTAGGTGAAGAACAACCCAGACTGTTAGCCCCGAAGATGTAGAGGTGCATACTGTATGGACAATATGAGATGCTCAGTCAGGGTTATGTGTCACCAGAGCAGGTGTACCTATTTTTAATGCTTGGTGAGGTAATGGGGTGGGTCGCCACTGGGATGGTGCCAGTGCGCAGGGCCCTCGCCCCAGGTTATGTTCAACTAACTGCATTAGGGGGCAAGATGATGTGCATACATGGGAGTGGTGGTACTAGACCCCACCCCCCTTTGGGAGGGGTATAAATGTTATGCAATGTCACAAAGGGATTCCAACAGCTTATTTATATTTGTAAATTGCGGCATAGTATTGAGTAGTGTGTGTGTTTAATAAATGTACTCTTACTTTTATAAAGCAAAGTACAGACTGGACAATCAATTATTGAGTGTTATTTCTGCGCACCTGTAATGGCGATTACTAGCCCACACCACCTCCCTTGAGTAAGCCTTAGACTGCTCTGCAACGCTACCCTCTGAGAGTCAGGCGCTGCACTCGGGTGTTTGGTTCCCAGTGAAGGACAAATGTGACATGTTATTTGCGCAGGCCTCACAGATACTGCATCGTTTTCCAACACTAATCCTATGCTTAAAAACTTTGCTGTAAAAATGGCAAAAAAAGTGGTTACTTTCTAGCTTGGCGTGGATGGAACTGGGTTGGTGGTGTTGTAGTGGGCTCCATAGAGAGGAGCTGCTCTCCAACTACACTTGGGAACTACCCAGAGTTCCCTACGTCCTTTTTTGCATAATTTATGCAGCACTCTAATCCTGAAACAATAAAGTTATATACATATGTATGTGCGCACCTACATATATATGCATATATATGTGTGTGTGTCTACTTTTTATTTTTTTAAAAGAACCCCCTTTTTATATTTGTTACTTCCCGTTATCTCTACCCACCCCTAAACCCAAAAATGATCCTCATATCTCTTTACCTCTACCAACTTTTAAACCCTAAAATCATCCTTACCTCCCTTTACCTCTATGAGCACATACAAAATAATGTTCTTTATAAAAATACTTACCTGCGTGATAAAGTGCTGTGTGACAAATGTAGAAATACTTGCCTGCGTTGTAAATGCATGCATATAATGGATGCTGGGTAAAGGCTGGTGCCTTGTTTTATATTCTGTTAAATGTGTGTTATATGAATTCTAGTGAAGCCATTTTAGCCCATATCATATCCTGTCATATTAATATATAATATTAATTTCAATATGTAATATTAATTTTAAAGCAAATTAACATAAGTGCAATACAAGCCATATTCATTTAAACATGGTTTGTGTTCATTTCGATATGTGCTTTATTTATTTCAAAGAATGCCACATTTATCTCACATAGTTTCATATTCATTTTAAAAAGTGTCATATTCATTGGATTTAATGTCATATTCATCTTGATGTGGGCCATATTAATTTCAACAGGTGTCATATTAATTTCAAAATGGTTCAAATTCACCTTAACGTCTTGTATCCCTTTCAAAGAATGCCATATTCATTTCAATAGATGTCATACTCACCTTAACATCTGCCATAATAATTTTACCATGGGTCATATGCATTTCAACATAGGTCCTATTTATTTCAATAGATGCAATATTCACTTTGATGTGTATCATATTCATTTGAAAGGATACCATATTCATTTTGACAAGTTTCATTTTAATTTCAGCATTGGCCATATTCATTTTCAGGAATGTTGAATTACTTTCAAAGGAGCTAATATTCATTTCAATGCATGTCATATTCATCTTAGCATGTGTCATATTCCTTTCAATGAATGTTTCATTCATATTAACACATCTTATATTAATTTTAACATGAATCATTTGGAGTTTAACACATATCGTAATCATGTTAATGTTATATTACTTTCAATGCAAGAAGTATTCATTTTGATAAATGTAATGTTCATTTTAACGGTACTTATATTTATTTTAAAACATGTCAAATTCAATTCAATAAAGCTCATATTAATTTCTACTTATGTCATGTTTATTTTAACGTGTTATATTCCTTTCAACTCATGCCATATTAAGTTTAGAGGATATAATATTAATATTACCATTTGCCAAATTCATTTTAACATAAGTCATATCCATTCCAACATTTGTGATATTTATTTCGATGATATCGTATTAATTTCAAAGCATGTTATATTCATTTTGGCGAGGGCCGCTTTAATTTCAGCATTGGTCATATTAATTTTAAGGCATGTTGCATTAATTCCAATGGGACTCATTCTCATTTCAACACATGTCACATTCATCCTGGCATGTGACATATTCCTTTCACTGGATGCCACATTCACATTAACTCTTCTTATTTTATTGTTAACACAAATCATATCCGTTTCAACATATATCATATTTATTTTAATGTGTATAATGCTTTTTTCAATGCAAGCCACATTCATTCTGATAAATGTCATGTTCATTGCAACATTACTCATATTCATTTTAAATCATGTCAAATTCATTTTAATAAAGCTTATTTTCATATTAACACATGCCATATTCATTTTAACGTGTCATATTCCTTTAAAATAATGTTATATTTATTTCAATGAATGTCATGTTGATATTAACACTTGTCATGCTAATTTTAAGATTCAACGTATCCATTTTAATATATATCATATTCATTTGAAAATGTATCATATTAATTTCAATGCATGCCATATTCATTTGGATGAATGTCAACTTTGATCATACTCATTTTAAGGCATGTTAAATTCAATTCAATAGGGCTTATATTAATTTTAACACAAGCCATATTCATTTTTATTCATCTCCTATTCATTTCTGTATTTCTCAAATTCATTGCAATCTGGGTAATCTTAATTTCAATGCAATTCATATTTATTGCAACATGTGTAATGTTCATTTCAGTGTATGTTATATTATTTTCAATGTGCATCATATTATTTTCAGAATATGACATATTCATTTTAGTAACATATTCATTTCAGTCTGTCATATTCATTTCAAAGTATGTCATATTCCTCTTGGCATATGTAGGTCATTTCAAGAAATGTCCCATTCTTCTTGATGCTTATTGCATTCTTTTCAGTGATTGCTATATTGTTTAAAGTGAAGGCCATATTCATTTCAGTGTGATTGATATATATTTCAGTATATCTTTTATTCAATTCGGAGTGTGTGCTATTCATATTAATCACTAAGAAGCATATTCTCTCTGCCAGGTTTCATATTTGTTTAGACACATGTTGCATTTATTCTGGTGGGTCTCAAATTCATTTTGCAGCACTCCATGCATTTCAGGAGGTGTCTTATATAGGGATCTGTAATTTTGACGTGATCGGCTTCCCATACACGAGGGCTTTGCGTTGCTGGTCAGGAGCTGAGCCCGGAAGGGTTAACGCTGTGCTGGGCCGTGCTCTCCCACTGCAGAGTCGTGTGTGCCGGAGTGACCCCTGAACCCGGAATATAAATCACTTTCCAGTCCTATTTTTCGTAAAATCCTGCAGGCTTGCAGCGGCACAAAGGAAGCCCTTGTCCCGCATTAATTTAATTTCTAGTTTAGAGTTTCCAAATGGCAGCAAAGAAGAGCTGCTCTGGCGCAGACTCTGCTCGGAAGCTGACAGTGCTGAGAGGCGCTGCCGCGGGATCTTGTGCCTACCATGTGGAATTCCAAGGGTTGTAAGTGGAATGAAATAAGCAAGAGAGAAAAACAAGCATTTGCACTGCAATAGGACTCGCATTTATGCGAGACCTATTGCATTGCAAACTGGAGTGCAGGCGGGCGGGGGGTAAGGGGGCAAGGGGGCGAGAAGGCACGAACAACGGGAGGGGGAGGGGAGGAGAGAAGACACGGACAGCGGAGGGGGGAGAGAAGTCAGGGAAAGAAAAGAGTGCTCATGCAAAACTCTAAGTAAAGGGGACAATAGCCTTGGAAGGATACAAATGACGCCATGGCATAGTAAGGCAGGACTAGCAAGCCTCATTATCAATCAGAAGACAGAATTTACAAAGGACAAACACAGAAGCCAATGAAAAATATGGGCGGAGAGTGAGGGAAGCTTGTCTCCCCATACTGGACTACTGCATGCCTCGCAGAGCGAGCAGCGCATGCGTGCTGCCGCTAAAGCTCGACCTAAAAATTTACCAGGTACAAAAAACTTAGTAGCCGATTGCTTATCTATATTACTGTGCAGTGGGGAAGGAAACAATGTGGTGAAATCTATTTTATTAGTTGAAATTCTAGGAATTCCAATGGAGGAGTGGGAGACAAGCATGGATAAAGATTTATCTCTCAAACAAGTAATGGGAACGATTGTCCAGGGATGACCTACCAACCCTGGCAACTTAGATGATGATCACAAAGACTTTTGGGCTGTTAGTATCGCTTAGTCAAAAGTTAGGCATTGTTAATAACAAAGTCATGAGAGGTAATAGATTGGTGCCCCCCCAAGGACCTATGGGAAGGAAAGCAGCGTTAGCCCATGAAGGCCACCTGGGGAGGAGTCTCACTAAAGCAAAGGTTAGAGCTATGTACTGGTTTCCTAGTTTCCGTACAGGAGTAAATACGAGTCAAACCCTGATGGGAGGGAGTTCAGGGATTAATACCCCTGTTAACCCTACAGTTCATAGTGCCCCAGATGCATTTACTGTTCTAGTCACTATTGGTTGTGCAGTTCCTCTACATAAGCACGAGTCATCAGGAGCTGCAACACATGCTGTGATGGTTCCCGCTGGAGTAAATGTGTCAAATACTGTTCCTGTTGTCCCTGGATGGGGAGGAATGGGAAATACTCCTTTAGTCTTGACTATGGTGACTACACACTATCACCCTGTCATTCTTGTATCTTCTGTAACAAATCAAACAGGATTTTCCCCTATAGGAGAACCATCCCAAACATCACAAATTCCTGAGATGTCTGGTTGAAATTCACCCCAGAGTGTTAACCATAGTACTCCCAGAGAAGGGATGGTGTCTAATGCTTCTGTAAAGCAGGATGGTCTTAGTGCTAGTGAATTTGATGATTGGTTTAAAGGTTTAGTTCAAACCTTGAGAGAAGGCCCAAGCTCAGGATTAAGTAGAGAGACAATTCAGTCCCCAGTGAGAGAAAATACAGTGGATGTGGTCAAATCAGTGCTTAATTTGAGCTGGTGGCTTTCGGTGCTCAGCACAGGCACTTAATTGTCAACACCAGCACTTATGACAGCCTGTTACATGGTTGCACTGTCTAAATTAAAGATGAACACTTAAAAGTTGTTTATTAATCCAATATACATTAAAATTGACTAATACTTGCCTTCCAAGCCATTCTTATAGCTTTGGGGGCCTCAAATAGTCTAAATTGTTACACTTGTAGGTTGTGATGGGTAGTAGTTGTGATGCTTCTGTCATTTGCGGCATTGGAAGGGACAATGGGTGGTGCGAGCTGAAGTGGCCTCCTGACAAAGGCCCTGGCACTTACCTTTTTACATATTAAGCACTGGTTCAAATTAAAGTTAGAACTGGATGAAATGATATCAGGAAATCTTGATCTTTCCCGAGTAGACACCTACGAAGAGAACGAACTTGTGTTTATGTGTAAAGACATCACTAAACGTGCTGGACAAGCACATGATAAATTGTCTGAATTGGGTCAAAAATTTGATGTAGATTTAAGTAGAAGCAAGTCACTGCAGAGAAGCTACCCTTTGTGTTTTGATGAGAATTACATTTGCAGAATGAGAACCCCAGGAATGAAAACGCAAATTAACAAGTCAATTCATAGCCCTCGAAAATGGAGGGAATTAGATAAGTGGGAGAGTAGATGGGAGAATAAGACAGATAATTAGGAGACAAGGGAGAAATGCCTCCGTCCACAGTGGAGGGAGCGGGCACGTCTGCTTTTCCATTGAGGGAAGTGCCTGGTGGAGGTTATATCCATGCGCCGTGGAGCAGAAGTGCTCTTGCGTCATTCACTAATGATTTCCCCAAATTTTGAAAAAACCCAGTGGAGTGGTACACGCAGGTTAAGCGGTTTGTGAAACTTTCACAGGTTCTGTGTAGATTCGAATACTCTCATCGACACTGTGGTACTGAGTGATTTGTGGGCAAAATGTAAGGTGGCTATAGAGTGGCGGAGAAAGAGCCACAAAGATATCCAGAGACAAATGTTCCGTCACCATTAGTGATGAAAAAGTATCAACAGTATAAAAACGATCTTCCCTTTTTGAAAGGGGAGATTCTAGCTAAAGACATTGATTCGGTTAAGATTAACAGGGCATCCCAAGAGCCCAAAGAGTCAGTACATGCCTATTATAAGAGATTGTTGCAGAGGTTTAAGTAGCACAGTGGAATGGAGACTCTTGAATTGAAAACATGGGAAATTTTGCATCTAGATTCGTGATAGGATTAAGATCTGAGATTAGCATAATGATTCAGCAGCATTTGATTTGTTGGCAAAATAAATCAATTGATGAAATTCTGAGATATGCGAAATACTGCAGTGATGAATTGGAGATTAAGCAGAAGCAAATTAAGGAGAAATTGATGGTGGCATAAATGAAAGCCTCAAACGGAAGAGGACAGAGTCTGCCTTTTGTAGGTAACGTTGGGCCTATGCAAGGAGTGCATCAGCAGTTAATGCTGGTGATGCAAGGTGTAAATGGGTTCACACAACAAGGCAGAGGACACTATGCTCCAATTGACCCGAGTCCTGGGATTGATATGACAACATTTTCAAAAGACGAATCCTTGTCATTATTGCAAGAAGTTGGGGCACTGGCAGCAGGAATGTTGTCTTAATCCTCAAACTTCAGGGTTTGCAGAACCCCAGGAAGAAAACCTGTACAGTCACAGAATGTACAAAGATCAGGAATGCAAAACTTTAATGTGCCCCAAACTCCAATGATGCAAGTTCCATCAGCCCCAATGCTGCAGCAAAATGCAAATTGTCTCCAATTTAACTCAAATCAGGTCCCAAATCAAAATGAGAATACTTTTCAAAATCAAGGGGCCTTTGAACAATTCCCTATGATGGAAGTGTTGAGGGCTACAGCTCTGACCTGTCTCAATGACGGTGCCAGAGGGGGGAGAAGGATTGCGTGCTTGCGCAATCCTAGAGGTAGAGCAGAGTGGTTAATTCGCAGATGTGAGGTGCATACCCCCTGTATTATTTTTTATTGATACTGGTGCTACCTGCTCTACTGTAAGAATAGTGGAAGTTCCAAACCTACCCCTCTTGGGATAAGGATTCCAAGTTGTAGGAGTCACAAATAAACAAATGACAAGCTCCATAACAGAAGAAGTACCCATTAAAATAGGGTCCTTTGAAGAGAATCACTGATTTTTGGTGTGTCATTCTAGTTTTGTATATCTGTTTGGATGTGATTTGCTGTGCAAACTGATTTGTATCATTTACTGTACGCCGAAAAGTGTTGAGTTTCAAACTCATGATGAAGATGTTGCCTTCATACTGGCAAGGCACGGTCCAGACATTGAATTAGTTCCCTATAATGATAAATTATGATTTACCACCAGATCTTAGAGATATGGTGAAGCCTGAAGTCTGAGACTTTTCAGGAAAGGACATGGGTCTCATCAAAGGTGTTGAACCTGTCCGTATTAAAGTGAAACCAACTGTTGAGTACCCAAGAACACCACAGTATAATCTGGCCCCCGAAATGATTTCTGGGATTACTCCAGTGATTGAGTCAATGATACAACAAGGCATTTTGAAGGAAATAATGGGGAGTCCATGTAATTCACCCATTATGGACTTGCACAAGCCTAGTGGTAAGTACCGCATAGTCCAAAATTTGAGAAAGATAAATGCAATAGTTGTTCCTGTTGTCCTGAGGTACCAAATCCAGCTGCGATTATATTTCAAATTCCATGTGAGGGTAAGTAGTTCACTGCCATCGATTTATGTCAGGCCTTTTTCTCCATACACTTGCATGAGGACAGCAAGTTCCTCTCTTCATTTCAGTTCCAGAACCATGTTTTGGCATGGTGCCGAATCCCACAAAGGTATACGGAGAACCCCTTGATTTTCACCAGATCCTTAAAAAGAATCTTGAGTCCCTAGTTATACCCTGTATCTCAGTTCTTGTGCAATACATCGATGGCCTTTTGGTTGCCTTTTGGTTGCGTCGGATACACAGGAAGCTTGCAAACAAGATACTATTGCCCTCAGTGGCGGCTGGTGACATTTCAAAGTTGTGAGGCGTAAAAGTTGGAGATGAGTGTTATGTCCTGAAGCAAGCGAGCCCGGGCAACATAGAGGGGATTTTCACCCCACTCCCCAAGCAAAGTTTGAAAAAAGCATGTGGTAAATTGTCTTATTACGGCTTTATTCTATAGATTACATCTGACAAAAGCTAAGGCTGGGCAATGGGGAGGCGTGGTTCATTGCACATCAAAAAGTTCTGCTTTCATCTCACAGTGGATCTTTTTATCAGGCTTGTGGTAATGTTGTACATGCTATGCTAACTGTGAGCATAGACCGGAAACCACGGCGTTGTGCAAAGAGATTTATCAGGAAGTAGCAGTCTGAAGGTATTAAAAACATAATGGCCTTGTTTGTCAGAGCAGGTGAGACCTGCCCTCTGCTTAGAAGATTAATTCTCCCTGAAGCACCCCAATTAGCAGTTCCCTTCCATTGTTTATTGACAGTCAGGGCCTTCTTTTTGTCGGCCTGAAGTGAGCCACCTAGGCTTTGGAAACTTGCTCACTAGATTGTCGTCTAGTCATCCGTTAGTGTGAGAAAGAAAAGTGCTGTACAGTGTTGGTGTGTTCAGTGTTGCAAATCAAAAATGAGGCATGCACAGGGCAACTTGAGAGAGAGAGAAGAGAAAGGGGTGCACAACAGAGAGAGGGAGTGAACAAGAAAGAGAGAGAGAGTGGAGAAAGATAGGGGACACTATAGTGAGTTTGTGTGTATGAAGGTGAGAGAATAAGGACACAAGAGTGAGGGGTGTAGAAAGGGGTAGGAGTTCTGTCCCTAAGGGTATTCATGGCCCCTGCCTTTTCTCTGCTGCAGAAGCCACCGAGATTGTAAGAGATGTCCCTGAAATGAAAACTAGAAATATGCAGAGTAAGAACGCGCACTGCCCTCCTACTGCTCCCTGCTTGCCATGTGTGTCTCAATGTGAGAAGTTGGCCTGGCATATGCTGTCCACTAATTATAGTGGGCACCTTGCACCAGTCCAAACAACCCCTTATTGGAGATAGGTTAAAGACAACCTTTATTGAAAGCTATCCTAGTGGTAGCTATGGAGAGCAGCCTTCAGGCTAAGTCTTGAAGGAATGTAAAGCAGCTTGTTTTACCAGTCTATAATCTCTTGAGTGACCAAATGAAAGAGGACCACACCAGGTATATATTCAAAATATATGTATTTATTGCTAAACACACCCCTCTAGTCTCTTTATGAGGCTAGAGTTCAAGTACATAAGTTATAAGTTAGTTATCTACAGTAATAGCACAAATACACGTTTGAGCCCTAGGGGCGTACCAAACCATATACCAATAAAGTGGTATAAGAACCACGACTGAGCTAGACACAGGGCCTAGAGCCTGTAGAAGTGCTTGGACCACAAGGAACCACCCAAGGTAGTGACACAGGGGACCCACGGGGGACGCGTGCAGTGTATGAACACAGCCGCGAATCGCCGTTGACTTCTATGGGGAAAGTCGCGGTTGGAATTTAGAAGAAAAGGGACACTTAGAGAAGGACTTGGAGCAAACCCTTTGAGAACTAGGCTGTTCTAGGTTCAATACTCATGGGAGCACCGGAGTACTCGAGTTACCTCACCCAGGGGAGCCGGGTGCATAGGTGTCTTTCGGGGTCGGGTTTCGTCGTCGCTTTCAATGGTGATCTGCTGCAAAGTGCTGCTGGCGGCCAAGTCGAAAGTGTTTGGGTGGATCCAAAGGTGGATCGAAGATTTGAAGAACCTGAAAGCAGAGGGGACAGAGTCTGGGTCACTAGCCAGTGACCAGGAAGGCGATGAGCAGATGCCCACCGATGTCAAGTGCTTCAGGTAGGTTGACGGTCATCTTGACTCTTCAGCCACGAGGTCCAGGAGGCGTCCACGACGACCAGGAGCTGGATTCAAGCTGTCCCATGACGTCTGTCGATTGCAGGGGTGTCGGCGACTGGATTGGACCCAATAAGCCTTGGCAACAGCAAGTCTCGTGGAAATGGATGAAGGACGATGTTACAGACCAACAAGGTCTGTGGGACTCATCCAGCGAGGGTAAGTCAGGGCACGCCTGGAGCAACCAGGGAGCCTAAGCAGAAGAAGATTGGCCTTCGGGAGGGCCTACTAGCCAACGGACTAGCGACTGCAAAGGAGCCTCAAGTCGACGCACGTGGAGCTGGCTCACAGGACACTCGTGGAGTGGAGGCCAGTGATCTTCGGTGCAGTCAGTGCTGGAGGCTGGTGCTACTCGGAGCCCAAAGCACGACTTCGTGGGAGACCCAGAAGAGGATGCACTTGCAAATGCGATCGGTGTCCAGGGGTCACGGTTCCATGTTACCCACGACAGCTATGGGCCTCAGCTTTGCTGGGGACTCAGGGCAGCCTCGGGGAAGTCTGGAAATCCACCTCTGGTGATGCAAAGACTTCAGCGTCCGGCGGGAGCTTCAGCGATGC
Organism: Calotriton arnoldi; assembly: GCA_963921515.1. Lineage (NCBI taxonomy): Eukaryota > Metazoa > Chordata > Amphibia > Caudata > Salamandridae > Calotriton > Calotriton arnoldi. The sequence continues at coordinate 748,704 of CAWUFW010001994.1, read as the reverse complement.
AGACCGGACAATTGCTTCTTTGGTGCCTGCCAAGCAGGGGAGTCACTCCTTGACCCCAAGGGAGATTCTTCAGTCCTCTAATCTTAAAGTAGAGCGTCGAAGGTCCAGGATTCTGTGTCAGAGTTTTGTCCAGGTTAATCTAAAGTCCTAAGGACTGGGGTCCCATACTTATACTAAGGTAGGGGGTTGGACATACTCTGGGGACCCACCTATGGGAGGGTCAGGGCAGAGGGGTGGTTACACCCCTTTCCCTTTGTCCAGTTTCGCGCCAAAGCAGGGGCTGGAAGCCCCTGAGCCGGTTTGAACTGGGGTATGCACAGGGACACCAAATGTGCCCCCAGTGCAGGACTTCAAAGCACCAGAGAGTGCTCCCGCCCAACCCCAATACACACTATCCTGTCTGGGGAGGTGGTTACACCTCCCTGGGACAGGAAACCTATTGTCCAGGCCTCCCCTGCCGGAGTTTTGGTCAGCAGCAGGAGGCCAGACTTGTGTCTGTGGCAGCGGCATCCATTTTGTGATGCCAGGGCTCTGGAAAGTCAGTACCGGGTATACCGGTGTGTACATGTCTCTCCCTCTAGAAGGGTGGAATGCTACCCCCGCCGTGAGAACTGGTGGGGGGGTAGTATTCCAAGATGTTTGACACCAAACACGACATGTTTCCGTGCAGCCATCCCAAAGTTAGCATTTAACGCGAGGTTATAATGCGCTTAAGAGTATATGGTCGGGCTGCACTACAAACAGCATCAGAGAAGGGTCTCCGAATGCTGCAGAGGGGCCCAGCTCATGCAGGGGCACCCTCTCACATAGGAACCACGCACTCTGCCTTCAGGATTGATAAGGCCTGCCATAGGAGTGACTTATAGGTTTATATGTGTGTATGTATGTAGTGATATAGGTAGCCTATATCACAGTAAGGGGGCATGCACCACCTTACCCAGGCTGCAGTAGCAGACCTGTGGTGTCCTTTGGCTGGCCTTCCAGGGGTGGCACAATACATGCTTCAGCCCCTGGCAGGCCTCTGAGGTACCTATGCCCTGGGTACATAGTATACCATATACTAGGGACTTATAAGGGCACTCCAGATTCCAATCAGAGATGTGCCTAAGGCACATGGAAACCATTTTATAGAGGAAGCAGATAGACTGGGGCCCTGAATAGCAGGATCCCAGTCCAACTAAGTCATAAACCAGCAAAACACCAGGAAAAAAGTGGGGGCAACCATATAGTCAGATTCCACCTTCCTACACTCAGGTTATAGCATTATTGAAGTGTACACTGACATTAAGAATGAGTATTTGAATATAAATGCTGTTTTTGAGAGAAGTCTCGTCACCAAAAGCTGATATGCAGCCCTGGCAAAATAATATATTCATGAACAAACTAGGGCAAAGTGATGTTTATCTGCTGTCATGGTTAAAGTAGTAAGTAAGGTGGACAGAATACGTCACACACAGAGAAGCACATGAGCCTTTTGTTGCTCCCGGGTCCTCTCAAAATAAGACACAAGCAGTCCCAAGAAGCAAAATAAAGGAGGAGTGGGTGGAAAGGTGAAGAAGGATGTGGCATTTGACTTCAGAACTGGGGAACCAGATTCGAGTCAACGGCTCAACATCCTGTGATCCTGGCCAAATCACTTAACCTCCCAGTGTCTTCAAAATCAACGTAAACTTGTGTGATGAAACTGGTGGTCATGTAAAGAGTCAGTTTTGCGCTATAAAAAATGGCTACAAAAAAGAAATATTACCTAAGCCATAGTGTGAGTGGACACTAATTAAGGTAAATTAAGCTGTACGTGGGACATGCACCACAAGAAGTGATGCCAACTCACTCATTTCATTCAATTTACTTACGGATGGTAGTTTAAGCCGACAAGCCCACCCAAGGCAACAATGTTTGTGTGCTGATTGCTGAAGCTAGCAGGGCAGACAGACACTAACTTGTCTCGCGTTCAATGCTATGTTCGGGGAAACGGAACTAGAGGCCGGCCTCCCTACTGGTACTTTCTGTGCCACTGCCAATCCAGAAGCTGATTCCTTGATCTTTATGTTAGTAAGCAATATGAGAGCAGTGTCTGGATTGGCTTGGGCAGGAGAACCAAGCGCTCCTTCTGAGAGTGTGGGACTGCAGTTGTGATTCCCCCGGCTCCTAACAATGTGCAGATAGGAGAGGCTTCAAATGCACATGTCAGGCTGGTCACAGGAAGGTGCCTATCAAACACGACATGTGTACTTCAAGACTAGAAAGCCTACTGTCAATCAATTAATACTCACCCCTGCCCTCATGCAGAAAAGCACCCAGTCTGCGATTTAAAAGCAACACAGAAAGGAAAAAAAATAATTAAGCATTTATTTAATATGGGGGCAAAAAATACAGGGGGGCAACACTCCAATGGAGGAACCATCCCTGATTGCCATGTTGAACCACTTGGCTGAGAATGGACATAAAGTGTCCCCAAGTAAGTTACAGTACTGTCAAAAAGAGGACCAGTATCTCAGACCTCACACTGAGAAGGGAGTGAGGAAGATGTTGCAAGATAGAATTTCTGCAATTCTGAAAATGAATCCGCCAACTACTCAGAGAGAAGCCAGGATGTTTTTAGAAATGGAGGGTGATTGTTGCCAGTGGATACTGTAGGGTACTGGGTGTTTGTTCCAATAGTCCCCTCACTTTTTGCCTGGTATTTGATGCAACTGATATTGAAGTGTACTGGATTCCTGCTAACCAGGTCCCCAGTACCAGTGTTCCTTACCCCTGGTCATTTGATCCCTGAGTAATCATGCTTTTAGCACCTCTGTAAGCTCCTAGTAAGCGGTACCCCTGGTACCTAGGACATAGGTACTGAAGAGGATCCTTGAGAGCTGTAGCCTATCTTGTGCCACCCTAAGAGACCCAGCACCATACTCAGGCAGACTACCACTGCAGGCTGCATGACAAGGTGCTCTAAAAAGTGAAAACACGACATGACACACACTTGTGTGCTAAGTCCGCTAAACACTGCATGTAATATTTGTAAGTCACCCCTATAGCAGGCCTTACAACCCTAAGGCAGGGTGCTACATATTACATGTGAGGACATCTCTGCATGAGCAGATATGCCCCTGTGCTGGGCAGTTCCATTACTGACAGTACAAGGGAACAGGGAAGACATCTTAAGGTATGTACTGGGCATTGGTCAAAACGAGCTCCCCAGCTACATAATGGCTTCACTGAAACATATAGTGTAATAAACCCACACTGATTCCAGTGATTTACATATTATTATGTGCACCCAGAGGGCACCTTAGAGGTGCCCTCTGAAAACTTACCAACCACTTGTGTGCTGACGGACTGGTCCTAGGCAGCCTGCCAGCACAGACAGGTTTCTGCCCCCAAGGGGTGAGGTCCTTTGCTCTCAGGAGCTCAGGAACAAAAGTCTGCTTGGGTAGAGAGTGTTTACACCCCCTCCTACAGGATGACCTGCAAATTAGCATTCCAAGGCAGGGATCTTCAAAGAGTCCACTGCCTTTGGTATGCAAATCTAGCTTCCCACACAGGAGAAGATGCCAACTCCCCTGCCCTGAGCCATCTGGCGACAGGACAGGCAGGAAAATTAGCTATGCGGGAGGCATGTTACACTGCCAGGCTGGGCACACCTCTAGGGTGACCAAGCCTGAAGTGAACACCAAATTTAGGATTCCACCATCTTGCATGTGGTGGAATTAGGAATTCTGGGACAGTGTAATGCACACTCCCCAAAGGAAATGGTCATCTAGTGATGTAGTGACTCCAGGGGCAAGTAGCCCAACGGCTGCTACCCCTCACACCTCTTTATGTCCCTAAATTGAGTTTTTTGGGGACCTCACAATACCAGGACTTCAGCTTTTCCATGGACACAAAAGAAGAGGTGAACTGAGAAGACTGCTGACCTGAGAACCAAGGAACACAACTGACTTGGCGCAAACCCTGCCAGCCTGCCTGCTGCATCTGACCCTCGTGGAGCTTCTGAACCGTCCTGCCGCTGTTCAGACTCCAAGAAACCCAGAGGGCTGCCAGTGCTTTGCCAATCGCTAGAGGAATTCCTTTGGAGTAGAAGAGCTACTACCCTGCAGCCACAGGCACCAAAGAACCAATACCAGGTACACCGACCTGTCGCCTACAGAGTCTACCGAGGCAGAAGCCATGCAGGAGGAGATAGCAGTGCTCTTACAGGTCAGATCCATCCTTCCTCCAGGTGTGGGGATGCCAGGACCGACCGGAGCTGCACAGTACCAATACCTGTGGTACTTGATCCCTTGCAGCATCCAAGGCTTGTTGTGTCCCATCTGGACACCAAAACTGAGGAAGACCAACCTGCATGTTGAGGAACTTCAGGGACAGTGAGACCCACATTGTGAGTGGCCCAGCTGTCCTGTTTTCACCTTTGCAGCAGAAACCAGGGCAAAGAGTGATTCTGTGACCGCCGCAACCTGCCACCTCAAAGCACCTATGCACCTATGCACCATGCCCCAAAGCCAGAGTCCAAGGGAGGTGACAGTGCCAACCGGGTCCCAAGACCCACCAGTGCTAAGCCCATCCTTGGGTTTGCCCAGACTGGACTTCCAGTCACCACCTACAGCCTTTCTGCAGGCCCCCCTCCAACCGTGAGAGACTCCAGCACCGGATCTGATGCCAAAAGACACCACTGCACCTGAGCCCCACAGCCTGAGGAGGAGTGGACCATGGGGATTCCTGCATGCCCAAGGATCTCTGTGGGTTCCCCCGGACTAGTTCCCCAGTCCCTGCTTGCAGCCTCTATGTAACCAGACTGTTCTCCTATTGAAGTGAATGGGACACCTGACGACATGACACACCTCTGCACCCGCACGCCCCAAAGTCTCCCGAGGTGACCTGTTGGTGTGGCCTTGGACCATGCCCCCTTACATCCAGAAGAACAGTCCTGTAAGTCGCTGACAGGTGTCCGAATGCAGTACATGCTTTCCCCCCCATAGGATAAAATTACTACACCCAGAAACTGCACTGTGTGAACTTTTGAAACCTATAAAAATTCATATCTCGAAAAGCACTTACCCGATTTTGATGATCATGGTATCTAAATTCATATAAAAGTACATGTTATTTTCATAAATTTGTGTTGGATTTCTTTATTGAGTCTGTGTCTTACATACTGCCCTGGTGTGTGTAATAAATGTTAGCACTACCCTCTGATATGCCTAACAGCTTGCCCACACTGTCGTGTAGTTCCTATATAACCTATACAGGATCTGCGCGTTTGGATAACATAAACTGTGGGATTGGTGGCGGACTGATTCCGTGCACCCCCACCGGATAAGTTAGCCCGTCTGTATCAGCTAGCTCACAGTGCCACTATAATCTCCTCTTACCAAGGAGAGAATAGATTCTGGCAACCTCAGAACATGACAACCCTGATCCCTCAGAATCGTGGAAACAATATACTACCTTTCGCTCAGTCACTCGTGCTCACTTAGTTTGTCTCAGAGAGTTACACAGAATAAACAGGCTGGGCGTTTTGAATAAGTATTTATTGAACAGTTGTTATTCTAGTGTAGAATAGATGAGCTGCAACAACCATTAGACAGTAGCAGAGATATATGATTAGAAGTACTACGAAAGTAAAGGGATGTTAAAGTTCTACCATCTTGCAGAAATCATGCATATATATATACAAGTACATAAAACGCATGATAAAAAAGTGCGTACTCCTACAATGCCTCCCTAACTAGATGTACCTAAATGTACCTAGCATCTGTGTAGGTGTTATGCCAAGAATCCCTCTAGGATCTAGTCAACCCCATTACCTGAGAATGAGAGAATATGGACCCCGTCCTGGTCTTGAGTTGGACACCCCGCGAGGGATGTTAGACCACTGCGAGCTGGAGTGTCTGCATGCAGGAACCTCAGCGTCTCTGGTCAGTGTGTCAGCCGGGAAGTCTTGGTCTCCTCTATTCTTCCAAGTAAGATGTGATGTATATATACCCATAGGTCTCCCCAGGGGTCCTACCTTGCTGTGTTACAAAGGATGAAGTTGGGCCTGAACTTTATACAGAGATATTATACAGGAGATGTTAGTCCTGCTGTGCTTCCAAGAAGCCTTATTCATAATGTATGAGGTTCGAACTAGGGGGAAACCCGCATTCTGAATGCAGTGTCGTATCTAGGTAAAAGGTCAGTCCCTAAGAACCGTTATGTATGTAATGTAGGTAAGAAGATAGGTGAAAGGTTGCAATGTTACCTGCGCCTATATAGGGTACCTATATGGAATATAACAACACTATCGCAAAAGAGAGCATTTGGGGTTTCATTTTTACCTCTGTAATTTCCATTGGGGTATGCCTGGACTCTTTACACAGTGTACCTCTTTTTGGTCCACTATATAAAGATCCAGCTTCCTACAGATACCCAACTGTTCTCTAGTGGCCAAGCCTATACAGTAGCTGACACACAACAATGTATCTGATCCGGTACCCCAGGATAACAATTGCTTGATTGCCTTCCTAGAGCTGAGACAAAGTCTTTGTCGTGCCCCGACACTGGGAATGCCTGAGTATAACAAAGTGTTTGCGCTTTTCTACAGTGATATGGAGGGCTGAGCTCTCCCATTGCTCAATGGTGAATATTCAAAGGAGACTACAGATGAGACCAATTACAACCTTTTAGGTTAACAACAGCTGATACATGGAAGAAGTTAAGAGGTTGCAGGAGGAAGTGTCAGAGGCAGAACAGTAAAGTTGGGTCTGAACAGGTTGTGTCAAAAAGATGATGACATTTGGGTTTCAACAGATGGAAGACCTGTTTTGTCAGATAGTTTGTTGCCACCAATAGCTAGGTATTATCATGGCCAGACTCATATAGGGAGAGATGCTATGATCAGACTGTTTTGACAGACATGGTTCAACTCCATATTCAGATTGTGTCACAAATGTGTTGGGAGTCAACAAATGAATGTAGGGAAAAGAACTGCATTGACATTGACATTGAGCCACATAGGGAGATCAGATGGTCCCTTCAACAGGATGCAGTTGGACTTTATTGAAATGCCTGTGTGCAATGGGCTGAGATATGTCCTAGAGATTGTGTGCATCTACTTGCGTTGGGTTGAAGCCTACCCGACCAGAAGAAATGACAATCTCACAGTGGCTAAATTGATGTTGAGGGATCTCATACCCAAATTCAGTTTCCCTTCTTCTCTGGAGTCAGACCGAGGGATTCATTTCAATAATGAGGGCCTGAAAATGTTGTGCGCAGCATTACAAGTGGAGCAAAGACTACATTCCAGTCATCGGCCAGAGGTGTCATGGAGCAAGTGAATGGCACGCTGAAATCCAAAGTAGCAAAATTGTGTGAATCAATGTATTTGCCTCTTGTGTTGATGAGTCTTCGCAGTAGTCCTGATCGGGGCACAGGACTGTCCCCCCTTTAGATAATCACAGGCAGAGCAATGAGATTGCCGGCTGTGGCTGTAAATATGCTTGTGAACATTACAGATGACATGATTCTTTATTACTGCAATGGACTGGCTGACGGGGTGCGTTCTCTGTCTCGCCAGGTTGGAGCAGCCACAGCGCCGCCACATCAGGAGCAGTGCCAGGACTTCAGTCCTGGCGACTGGGTTCTGGTGACAAAACATGTGAGGAAAACGTGCTTGGAGCCCCATTGGCCTGGCCCTTACCAGGTCATCTTGGTGACTGCTGTCAAATGTGGAAGTCTCCCTAACTGGATTATGCTGCTCATACTCGCAGAGTTGATTGTCCCCATGATGATGTGACAGCACCTCTCCCAGGTTTGCCAGTTGTAACAGAGAGACAGTGGGAGCAGGTTAGACAAGCTGTTTGGGACTGATAAGAGTCTGAAACAGCACTTGCTAGTCCTGAGGGGGGTCCGGATTAGTCAAAAGCTAAAGTTGAGGCAAGAGAGTCTTTTTCAGTGGTGGCTAATGAGTCAGATTCAGACCCTGACAAACGGCCTAGTGCAGTGGAATGCGAGTGGGAGCTGAAGATCGCAGGCCAAGAAGACAGGAGAGAGATAGACTGAGTCTGCCTGAGGAACGTGTGCCCCAGACTATTCTAGAGGATACTGAGGATTCCGGCCTGAGGGACAGTGAGGATGAAGGGCCTGCAATAAGGAGATCGAAAAGAGCATAGGTACCCTATCAAAGGTACTCTTCATCTGAAGAGACATACTTTGCTGCCAATGACAGAGAGAATGAATTTTAGGATTTTTGGGATAACAGTGCAAATTCAATTGAACCTCCTTGAACTGAACTTTGTAGATGAACTGTGTTTTGAATTTACTTTGCCATTGAATGAGCTGATCTGATTTGCTATTAGTATGGTGTTAGAAATGGGGGTCTCTAGTTAGCAGAGGTATGCACCTTTGTCCAAATAGGGACCCTTGCTTCTAGTCAGGGTAAGCGGGATACACACTTTAGAAAAACCCTGCTCACCCCCTTGGTAGCTTGACACGAGCAGACAGGCTTATCCCAAAGGTAATGTGTAAAGTATTTGTACTCAAAACACACCGTAACACAGTGAAAACACCAAAAATGGACACCACACCAGTTAAGAAAAATAAAGTACCTTTTCTAAACCAAACAAGACCAGAACAACAAAAATCCAACATACATGTATCAAAATATCACTTTAGAACAGTTACTGCAAAAATAGAACTTGTAGAAACATAATAGCTCCACCTGGGGATATTACGACGTTGAGACGGGCATAAATCCAAAGTACGGCACTGACCACAAGGTGCGCGGCATCGAGCATGGAGTCACACGGACCCCCCAAACAACAGACCCTTTGAAAACGATGTCTATGGACGATGCACCTCGTCGTGGAGGTGAGACATCGGTGCCGAGGTCGAGGCCGGTTCCCTGGTTGCCACAGGGGTGGCGAGGTGTCGTGTCCATGAGGAGGTGATGCGTTGAGTCCTGGACAGGGGAATTTGGCGGCATCGGTGGTGAGGCATCGGTTCTGGTGAGGCGATGAGAAGTTGAAGAGTTTGTGAAGCCACCCTCGTCGGTTACTGGCTTTGCGATAACGAGATGCTGGCGCTGGCGGTGATGGCGACGGTGCATGGAGACAGTGCGAGCACTGGCGTTGGGAAGGCCAATAACTGCAGGCATCGAAGGGCGTCTGAGCTGCGGGGCAGGCGGGGCGGTGTGCCATGCACTTCACGATCAGTGCCCCTGGCCTCAGTGCAGCAGTGGCAGTGTCGCTGACAGCATTTGAGTTGTTTTTATTGCTTTTGGAGCACCAACCACACAATTCTCAGGGCCCAGGACCTTGAATTGGTGCCCTTTTGAATACAGGAGTCCAGATGCTGGTCAGTGGGTTGCAGGTGAAGTCTTTGTGTCCCTGAGACTTCAAAACAGGGGGTCAGCACACACAAGCCCTTGGAGATTCTTCTTCAAGAAGGTTCAAAGCAAAGTTCCAGTCTTTTTCCTCTCCTTGTCAGAAGCAGCAACTGCAGGCCAACCCAGCAAAGCACACAGCAAAGGGGTAGTACTCCTCCTTACAGCTCCCCAGCTCTTCTCCTTGGCAAAGGTTCCTCTAGAGTCTAGAAGGGATCTAATTCACTGGGGTTTAAAGTCCAACCAACCAGGACATCAAGCAACGAATAGTCCAACATAAATCTCGCATTAAGACTAAAATAGCATCAGCGCCATTGGTAAACCATTTTACTGAGATGAAACATTTAGAAATATTTCCGGTGGACGGTGTTTAGCGTCAATCAGCTCAAATCCAGAGGAGGCGATCAGGAGTCGAACCTGATGAGAAAAGAAGCATACCTTATCCTAAACTTCAACACTGCAAATCAGGGTCTTAATGAAATGTCAGAAATTAATAAATTATAATTTGATTTAGCCTCTCCTACGTAGACCTACAGTGTTCACATGATGAACAACATACACCAGAATGCACTGGGAGGATGACCAAACAATAGACTGCTCTTGTCTGCCTATATCTATGGAGTAAAACGAGGACCTCTCCACTTATAATCCTTATGGAGAGAGGAGTTGGCCTAACGGCTAGGGCGGTCGACCTCGAATCTGGGGAACTGGGTTCGAGTCTCGGCAATGACGCTGAACATCCTGTGATTCTGGGCAAATCACTTAGGGGTATATTCACAAGAACGTGCGATAAACATCGCCAGAATAGCTTACTGCAACTTCTCACATCGCAATCCATCGCGGGAAAATAACGCCGTGTGAACGTGGCATTCACAACACGGCGATACCGTGCAATATTCGCACGACAACATGGCAAATGTCCGTGAAACAACTACCACAACGGCGATAAAAATCCAAACCCTAACGCGGAAAAAGTTGCGATGCGCCCAATGGCGATGAAACAACCGTGATAACCAGCAGGAGGCCAGCAATACACATGCGCCATGCGTGAAGAGGCGCCATAAAAGGACCCAAAAAATACACCAACAAGTAAACGAATGGTGGACCACCATGGAAGCACCTGGACCGAGTGCTGAGGCCAACTCCAACCCCGCAAGCACAACGGAGGACCAGCCCGGAACCCCGGGGTCGGGGAAGGGCAAGGAGAAGAGAAAGAGGAAGACGGGGTTCCAGACTGCAGGAAAACCGGATCCACCGCACGGTGTGGACAGAACACCACCAACAACTGTCCGTCACCACCACCGTGTCATTGGCAAGACAAATGGAAACATGGCAGTCCAATGAGATGACTGCGTAGGACTGAACTAGCTGTGGGCACATCACCCATGAACAACATACTCGCAACCCCCCAATGTAGCCCCACGCCCATGTAGGAAATTGGACTGTGTGTAAAAATGTCAAAGTCGGTAGCAGGCCTAAAGGTGTGTCCACCATCACATGTGACAACAGTACCTACCGTCGCATACCTACCCACACCCACCTGGGCGGACACAGACTGTCCAGAATAATCACAGTGACCCACATGCCAATAACTCAGACCCCATACCCACATTGGTGATGTCACGGAGCTGCACAGGTCTACCAGCAACTATCCCAAACCACCAGGTCTGGCGCACAGAGGTGGACCTGCCAATAGGGACTCACCCCTAAATGAAATGCGTCATCCAGTCCCACCCTGTGTATGGACAATGCCCAATGAGGCACACAAATTGCCATCCTACCCAACACCAATCACAATTGAACACAAGTGTGGCAGCGTAGACTTTATTAGCATGTGCGAGTAAGTACGGCCAAGAAAAGGGCCACAACATGCAGACCAAGGCATCAGACAATCACAGGCAGCATAGGAATGCAGCCATGTCCACTGTTGTTGTGGGAAATGTGGACTCATCACCAGCATGCAACAAGGTGTTGGGACCTATGCCATGGGTTACCATCAGTCGTGGCTGCTGGAACGTCGTTAGTCGTCCATGAAAGCGAGCGCAGCTTCCTGTGCAATCAGTTCCAGGAGTACGTCGTTGTCCAGCTCAAGGAACACGAGGGCGAGCCAATCCATCAACTGGTCCGGACAGATGTGCTCCGTCCACGCCTTCTCACCAATCCGCAAAACAGCCCAATAGAGGGCGCCTCAATGTGGTCACTGCACACGAGGAATTGTGCAAAGTCCCATGTCCAACTGCCAGCACATATGCCAAACATCCAGGCATCCCATGAACGGGAATCCCGGTTACACTCATGGTCGTGGGCCAACAGGGGGTGCACACACAAGTCATAATCCAGTTCAGCTTCCGTTGCATTGGATAGGCAGACATCCATGGGCCACTCGAATATGCATGTCCGACAGTGGAACCAGGGCTGGATGCAGGTGACGTACGCAAGACGGAAGCTCAGACGGTAACTGATGCGCAACACTGCAAGTGGCAGGGCCCCCAACATTTGCAGCATTCGGGCACGGTACAGTCCCACGTGACTGGGGTTGTGCATGTGCCCGTGATGTTCGGCCATTGCGGTGGTGGCACTCGTAGAACCGTCACTCCACTGACCTGCGGCAGTGATGTGGATGAAAAGCCACAGCTCGGAGCAATGAGTCGTATGGGTGTGCGACGTCAGGACGTATGTGCTGTTGTGTACGTTAGTGTGAAGGCCATTCCATGCAAGAGTACCCCGGGCAAGGGCCTCTGTGTGTGGGGTGTGGATACGTTGATCCTTCATCATCGCTGTGTGAAGTGTGGGAGTCGTCTTCATCTGCTATGTTATCTCTCCCAGGGGGTGTCTGCCGCATGCTGTATCCAAGGTCGTAGGTGCAGATGCCCGTCCGCCTCCTGTGTGGTGACAAAGGAGCATTCATCCCTAATGTCAGTCTGACTACTGCTTGCAATGTGGAAATGTGATGTGGTTTACACGATGCAATTGAGGCTAGGCCTTAGTCCCATGCGCACCAAGAACGATACACACGGCAGTTGGCATTCATGAGCCAAGAGCCCGAGCTGACTAGTGCACCTTGAACATTCCCACGTGCGCGTGCGCTCTCCGGCTGCATCCAACATTGCAACATTGCACATCGCGGCCCGTGTTGCGCAGACACTGCGACAGGGGCACACGCATATGTACATTTCCTGCCCAGCCCAGGACCACGCCCAGAGCCCGGAGATGATACTTCACACCCCTACGCTGGACGTGCGTACGCAAGCCCAGCCCACTCCGTATACGTATAAAGGGTGGGACGACAGAGCTACATGGACCAGATCTTCCACAATGCCCGAGGGGACAATGCTACGCCCGCCTGCCATGTCACGTGACGCAATCATGAAGGGACCGTGACTTGCTGGGCACAGAGTAGAACTGCGTGCGACACGGCCCATGCGACACGGGACGGTGACTTTTGTTGCACTGGGTTAGTGGCACCCGGAGCACGTCGGCCAGCACGGGCATACCGCCATGGGTCGGTGACTCACGGGGCACTGAGGTAGGGCCACCTGATGTGCTGAGCGGGTGTGCAGCCTGCGATGATGCCCCGTCCAGGCTGTCCGGGCTGGTGAGGGTTGGTGTGAGCCCTGCTGGACCGCAGTGTAGGCCGGAGCATGCGTGCGGCATGGGCCTACCACCACGTGGCGTTGCCTCAAGGTTCACGGAGTTAGTGGCACCTATGATGCTGAGCGGGTGTGCAGCCTGCGTTGATTACGTCTGCACTGTTATGGACTCTCCCATTCCGAAATCAAGGCCCAGATCCAGGTGTGTGACCTAGTGGCCCGCGGGGCGGGTCCACGTGATGTGGAGTCTGCCAAGGTCGCGTGTCCCGGGCTCGGAGCATGCACGGGCACGTGGTTGGAGACACACCGGTGGCGGAAGGTGAGCAGTGAGGCCTGGGGGCGCATGGGCGGACAATGTCCACGGGGCGGCGGGAGGGGCTGGGGTGCAGCAGCATGTGTGCGCAGGGGCGGGAGGGCGATGTTGCCGTGTGCAATGGTATGTACTCTGCCATTATTACATCTGGACTCCATTGCAGATGAACGGACATGGTGGAATGCAGTGGATACCGGCAAGTGGTTGGAGACACACCGGTGGCAGCAGGTGGGCTGTGGGGCATGGGTGCGCAGGGGCGGCTGTATCCCGCCCTCTCATCCTTTCACTGTCTCTCTCTCCCTCTCTGTCTCTCTCTCCCTCTCTGTCTCTCTCCCCCTCTCTCTCTCTCCCTCTCTCTCTCTCTCTCTCTCTCCCTTTCTTTCTTTCTCTCTCTCTCTGTCCTTTGATGAGCGCATGACACACGTTCTCATCTCGGATTTTGTCTTGCAGGCTGTGGCTTCCAGATTGTCCGGAGTGGATCCGCAAGGACTAATCCAATTTGTTGTTTTGTGTTGTGTATTAATAAAGTTTTGTTATGGGAATTTCACAGTTGAATGTTTGATTCTCCTTATTCTGACCACACATGTGTGTTTGTTGTTGTATGTGTGCGACATCAGGGTCTTTCTCATCTCGTGGTTTTGTGCAGTTGCTGTGGCATATCTTTGTCCGGGGTGGGTGGGCCGGGGGAGGGGCCCGGGATGTGAGGGGGTCCTGGGGGTGGTGGCGGTGGGTGTTGTGGGCCTCTGGGGTCTCCGAGCTGCATGAGCAGTGGCTCCATGGCATCTGTTGTTCTCCAGGTGTGGCTGTGGGCTGGGCTCCCTTTTGTGGTGCAGGTAGTCGTCCTGCTTAACACCAGCAGAGAGCAGGTGTAAAATCGCTGCTGCTAGCCCGGCTTATCGCCTGTTTTTGGTTCGCATCGCAGATCTGGCTGTCCGTTGAGACTCGCGTGGTGGGTGTCTTTTCGTGTGTTTTTGCACGGACACGCCTATTCTGCATCTCATTTGCGTTAGTTGGCGGTGTCAACCGTGGCGATGTTTTTTGCGGCAGCTATCGCGGGTTATGTGGTGATGTAGGCAGTTAGCACCAGCTTGTGAAAGTGGCGGTGATTCTATCGCCACTTTTGCTGCGCTAAAGTGCCGATAACTCGGCGATAAGTCCTTGTGAATATGCCCCTTAATCTCCCCGTGCCTAACAAAAATGAATGTGTTCTTGTGTAATGTAACTGGTGCTATGTAAAGCGCTCTGATACCCGATACCTTCAGGTCAAGTTCGCGCTATATAAAACTCCATAAAAAAATTTAAAAAACAAAAAGGGTGAAGGCACCCACAAATCTGGAAGGAATAAAAGAATTCCAAGTAAGTTCGCCTTTGACACAGACTTGTGAGGCTTGTAAAGAATGAAAATGCACAGCTTTCCCTGAACCGTGAGGTCCCCTGCCCGAGTCAAGTTCATAATTGACGAAACGAGATTGAAACAATATATGGGCACCTTGAATCAGGCAAGGCAGAAATCCAATGAGGCCACCGCTTAGATGCAGGCTTGCCATTAGTTTCATTTCATATATCTTTTACAGCACCCCATGTACATTAAAAAATGTGTTATTGCAATACTCAATGCATGGGTCAATATCTGATGTGCGATGTCAACCGCTTCAGCAAGTGGCCTCCTGCCTGGATAGTTTGAACCCAGTAGGGCTCTCTTCTAAGCCGTTTCCACGATTCCGCTTAGCTAAGCCGGAAAACAACCGAAAAACAAAATACTTTCATTGATCAGCCACTCAGGCCTGGGTTTAGAAATTAAAGATTTTTGGAAGTCTTTATACCACAAGAAATGTATCCATGAACAGAGACAATACCTAATATGAACTATGTTTCTGTTTCCAGGCTGGTGAGAATTCACTAAATATACACAGGATCGAGCAAAATAATTTATCTGGACCAATCCATCCAAACATGGAACTTGCCTGCCCTTGAAGATAAAAGGTATATACCATAGCATTTTGAGCAAAGAAAGCACAGAAAGTATCAGAGAGGTTACAGTTGCCAGCTAACACAGTTTCATATATATTATTTTATAGACACATAAGAACGCAACCAGCCCTGGTCCCGATGAGAACCCTTATTCACCAGTGGTTTGAAACGCGTCAGCGAGAATCATCTGTGATTTCTCCTTCCTGACCTCCATCAGTATGGACAGTGAAAAAGACATTGTGAAATCACGAACCCTTCCATACTGGATGACATTGAAACCCGATGAGGGCACCAAGAGGGTCATGATATTTAAGAGTAATATTGATAGGCTCCTCTGGTTCATAAAATATCGGATTGGTTTCAACAATTGGATATAAATTTGTCTCCTTAAATGTACTAGCACTCTTCATTACTTGTTTGTTGAATGTAGAGCACTCTTTGTTACTTTTTCATTTTGAATATAGAACAATCACTACAGAGTGTGTGTCACAATTTTGTCGTCATCAAGTGTAAACACGTTGTTGCTGTCTTTTGTGTGGTACACTTAATTAATGTTAAAGATGAGTAAGTTTATATGACACGTTAACAAACAATGAACTGTGAAATGAATACACAGACCAAGTCTATTGATTTACTTGTCCTTGTCCATTACTAAAGTGACTCCAATTAACACAGCCATCTCTCTTGTTTAGTGTACTTTCTAAAAGTGGCATTTTCAAACACACAATTTAAAAACCGTCTTCCTAAAATGATGTGTTATTAAATTCTGAGTTCAGAGAGCCTACACTCCACTTCTTTATCTTGTCCTGATGGAAAGGTATATTTGTAAGATGTTATAAAGCAATTCCCATGTTAGCCTGTGGGACAGATCGCCTTTCAATAGTTGTTAGAATAGAAATGTTTATGCTTGCGCATTATCCTATATAAGTAGCATTCGCTGCACCATTTTCTATTCAGACGCCATTTTGAATCATGATCGAAACTAATCCTTCACTATTTCTGAAAAAAGGCCTCTGTTAGGCTTCGTTTCTCCAAGGTTGGGTTTTGCTTCACTAAGTAATAGACTGTTCATATTGGCGCATACCTTTCCCATTAGATAGAGGCTCTCTCCCACTCGTCTGGTGGCGGATGCAGGGTGAAGCGACTTTGGGGTGTATTAGGTAGTGTGAGATATGAGAATCAAAACTTATTTTTTTTGTATTTCACTGTTCAGATGCATCTGCTTGGAAACTTTCACTGTGGGCGTGCCTTCATTTGGTTCTGAAATGTAAACAATGTATCTTTATGCTTGCTGATGTCAGTCCCTCTGCAGCACTCCTAGCGACTGGGCAGACTAGGCTCCTCTCTGAGTGTATATGAATAAACAGTTATTGGTTTGTATTCTCTACTGTCTGACTGACTCTTCATTTAGTATGGAAGGCTGAGAGGTGGTCATTAGTGATCTGGGTGACCCGAATCTGGCAACTTCCTTCAGTTGGTGCCCGAACAGGGACTCCTTCGGGTGATTGATCTATCCCCTTCCGCGTACGGGGTGGGGAGGTCGAGGCCATCGTCGGGTCGGACTGACGGTTCAGGGATCCCTGCACGAGGAGTATCAATTGCTCGCAGCAGCCCCTCCCATCCTGCCGGACGGTGCCTCGCCAAGTGGTCATCCCGACTGGAGTCCTGAACGGCAAAACCATTGGATCTGACCGTTTGGTCTGAAGAGTTGGCAGTGGAGAATTGGTTCGTTTGTGCTACTCATATCAGGTGAGTTTGTTTTGGTTCTTGGTGGATAAGGTACCATTGTGGTTTGAGTTTGGTACGGTCTGAGGACCATTTTTGATAAAAGCATTTGCAATTGCTTTGCCAGACAAAAATAACAAATTTGTTTTCTTTTTGAAAATGCCTGATCTTGTATTTCTGTTGTGATTGTTGTTCTGCAGATGCTCGATTGGAAGAAGCTCAGCCGGCGCCTCCAGAAGGCACCCCTAATTTTGATATGTATGTGGAGCATGGTCTTGGCCCTATTATGTTTAGTACATTATTGCACAAATGTACGAGGGACAATGCCGAGTTCCAGTGGCCGTTGATGGGCACTTTTGATGAACAAAAGATTGGGGGGATATTCTCAAGAACGCGTGTTAATCATCGCAAAATTAGCTTAACGCAATTTCTCACATCGCAGTCTATCGCAGGAAAATAACACTGTGTTAACGTCGTATTCTCAACACGGCGGCACCATGCGATAGTCTCACGATAACACGACAAATGACCGCGTTAAAATTAACGCAACGCTGAAAAAATGCGAAACACCAACGCCAAAAAAGCGGCGATGTCCCAAATTGCGATACAAAAATCAGCGATAACCAGCGACAGCCCTGCAATCCCCACGCCTCATGCGGGAAAAAGCACCATAAAAGCAGTAAAAAACAAATATACATAACTAAACTGCGTAGCACCATGGATGTACCCGGACCGAGTGCAGAGGACAACGCGAACCCCACAAGCCCCACAGACGACCAGGCCGGGTCCTCGGGGTCAGGGAAAGGCAAGGACAAGAAGAATAGGAAGACGCGGTTCAGACCGCAAGAAAACAGGATCTTGATAACGGAGGTGACAGAACACCATCAACTACGGTGCGTCACCTCCACTGTGTCATTGGCAACAAAAAATGGGATATGGCAGTCCATCGTGGACAAGGTGAATGCAGTTGGAGTGCTGGGGAGGACAATGGAAGAGGCAAGAGGCGCTGGAATGATGTGAAGCGCAAAACCAAGCATAAACCCGACAACAACCAGAAGGCAGCAATGCAGACCGGAGGTGGGAGTCCAGCGCCACAGGAGGAGCTGGATGAGATGGAGGAAATGGTCTCCACAGTCATCAGTGGGGAGACGGTGGCAGGAGTTGGGGGACCCCACACTGCCCAACAAGACCTGACACAACAGCTACAGGGTGAGTAATGACCAGGGCCTGGGGGGACGGGGAGAGATGGGCACAATGGCAAACATGCACAATTAAGAACAGCACACTGCACACCCACAATGACTCTGGAGCATGTCCCTGATCCCCTTGCCACACTGCAGCACATCTAGGAACAGCAAGTAGGCCCACGTCCACTATGTGCCCAGAGGGGGCCCGTCCCACACACCACCAATCTCACAACCAACCCATGCATACGTGGCAAAACCAGCAATGCGGCGTGTCAGTGAGCAACACTGACAATGCAAGTGACACTGCATGACGAATAGCATTGCCGCAGTCAATATACCATGAAATGTTGCACGCAACGACACTGAGGTGGCTGAGTGTGGATCACATCCGTAAAGGAGCAGGGCACCCTCTGACACATCCACGTGCACAAACAACCCCTGACGTCAACAACACATCTGCGTACAAAACATGCCCCAGACCCCCAACTCCCACCAAGAGACCAATGTACCCAAGTATGCAACATCTCAGCACTGTAGAGGCACAGAAGTCAAAGGCACACCGCATGAAAGGGATAAGGGGCACCAAAATCAGAGCTGCAGGGGCGACTCCCACAAAATGCAGCACACACACATAACATGCAGAGCACATCAACATTGACAACAATGTGGTACAAACTGCAACACGTCCAAAACAGAACAGGGGACACAACTGGGGCCGCCTGTCCGTAGAAACGGGCCAATCCCTCCTGGCATGGCAGGGAAATGTGAGTTGAAAATGGCCAAGTACAAACACACATCCGTGATGTCGTTGAAATGTCCACTGTCCCGCATCAAATAGTCAGCTCCTCACAAACAGTCACAATGTACATTGTCATGCAGTCTGTCTTGTACAATGCGTCAACATACATGTCAACACAATGTTCACATGCAACTCCCCTTCACATAGCAGAGGGACAATCAACACCTCCTGCAGAGCAGACCAGACAACTCATCGGTGATGATGAAGAGGACCTCCACACCGACGCCCTACAACAGCTCATGGACATCTTAGGCAACCCACCTCCAGGAGCTGGGCGGCCCAGCTGCATCCCGGAGACCCCACCCCCTGCACAGACCACACAGCAGGAAGCACACACCACCACGTCTGGCTCCCAGCACCTCACCCAAGCACACTTCGCATTCCAAGGCCAGGTGTCAGACTGCCAGAGGGAGGTAGCTGAACAGGTGCAGGTGGGGTTCGAACTCATGGCAGCCAAACTAGATCACATACGCGGGTGTCCAATTCCCATCAAGGACCACTTACACTCAACAACGGACACACACACTGCGACATAGGCACACGCATTTGCACATTTCCAGTACTGAATCACGCCCAGAGCCCCGGGATAATCATTCACACCAGTCCACTCCTCTAACGTATTAATGGGGGGACAACTGAGCTACATGTCCAAGGTCTTACCCACTGCCTGGGGTGACTGGGTTGCGTCCGCTGTACACCGCACAATGTAATGTGGTAGGGCCCGGGGCCAACATGCAAACGCAATGAGCACACGGACACAGTGTGACAGTCAGTTGAACTGGCTACGGGCACGTGCGCCCGGCCACTGTTTATTACCAGGCCCACATGACCAGTGACTCCTTTGCTGGATGGGTGTGGGGTGAGTGTGATCCAGCCCTCAGGGAGTGGTTGGTGCTGGCAACAACTACAACAGTGATAACCATTGAAGCGGAAACAGAAAACACCCACATAACACAAACGACTGTGAGGCATCATGGTGGTAGCCGGAGCAAGTACAGAGGTTACCCAATATTCAGTCAGAAGGGTCCGTGAGTTGCAGTGCACTGAGGTAGGGGCACCAGAGCTGAGCGTGCTCATGTGAGAAATTGTCCCGGATTGTGTCCTTTCGGGATATCCCTGCTGCAGCTGCAGTAGGGTGTGTTACACCTGCCACATCTCCCCCATCATAGTCTCAGGTCTTCCCCACTGCCTGAGGTGACAGTGTCGCGTGAGCTGTCCACAGCACAAAACTCAATCAGGAACGGTCCATGAGTTGTGGTGCACTGAGTCAGTGGCACCTGAAGAGCCGAGCAGGGTATCAAGATGATGATGGCATCCAAGACAGGTGTGTGCAACTCTGATAGCCTGGCTGTGTGACTCCTCCGACTCTGGCAGTTGTTGTTTGGAAGGTGCCAGAGGCCAACAAGTGCAGCACAGCCAGCGGCTTTGTCTGCGGAGGGATGTTGGTTGTCCGCTGTGTTGGTACCGTCAGCCTGTGGGTAATGAGGGTCCTTTTGGGCCTGTAGTGGGCAATGTCATCCTCTGGTGTTGGGTCTGTGGGGCTGGTGCGTTTTCCGAGGCTTCGCTGTCTTCGTCTGCGCTGCCTCTGTGGTAGTCCGGGGGGGGTCCTGTGGGTGGTGGGGGTGAGTGTTGTGGCCCTCTTGGGTGTCCGAGCTGCATGATCAGTAGCTCCATGGCATCTGTCGATCTTCAGGTGTGGCTGTGGGCTGGGCTCCCTTTTATGGTGCAGGTTGTCTTCCGACTTTACACCAGGTCAGAGCAGGTGTTAATTCACTGCTGCTAACGCGCCTTATCGCATGTTTTGGGATCTTATCGCCGATCTGGCTTGTCGTTGAGAATGTTGCGGTGTGGTGTTTTCGCTGCTTTATTCACGGGAACGCCTACTCTGCATCTCATTAGCGTTAGTTGCCGGTGTCATCCGTGGCGATGTTTTTTGCGGCTGCTATCGCAGGTAAACTGGTGATGTCGGCTGCTAGCACCGGCTTGTGAATGGTGCGATAGATTTATCACCACTTTGGCTGCGCTAAAGTGCAGATAACTCGGCGATACATCCTTGAGAATATGCCCCTGGGTTTTTACAGGAACAGTTGTTTAAAAGACGAAGTAGGCAGTCAATGTTTGATTCTCTTTGCGGCTAGACAGCGACGATTGAAGATGGAAAAAGATGCACGGAAGGGGAAAATGCAAACATTGACCCAGAACGCTGTAGCATATGATAGAGAAAAGCAGGGGACAGGAGTTGAATTTGAAGAAAGGAGGGTTCGGTTGCATATTGATAAATCTTATTTGGCCCAAGAGAAAAGTGATACTTTTGTGGAGGAATTGCTAGATACTCTACCCCCGCCCCCATATGCCTCGCAAAGGATATACCGCGCTGTTCCCTTACAGTCGCAGCAGTCTGTTACATCTGCTCCAACTGTTCCCGTATCTACAGCTGTTGTTTCGATGGCTTTGGCCACGGCACCCCCTGTTCCTTCTTTGTCTTCGCCATCTTTGGCAACTGTGACTATTAGCACACCTACTGTCTCGACTCCTGTATCCTCTGTTCTCTCTCCTCCGGTACAAGCGCCAGAGACGATTGTACCTGTCACTTCTGTTGCTTCTCCTTCCATGATTTTTCATCCCCCGACATCTTTGAGGGTTTAGACGCCAGCACGTGGATTTGAGGATAGAGACTGGAAGAAATTTAAGGAGCGCATGGGCCCGCTAGTGCGATCTGGGGTGGGGGATGAAGAGAAAAAGGTAATAGCTGACCAGGCTGCGCAGTGGGCTCGTAATTCCATTTATAGTGTGGAGGATTTCTGGGGAGTTATGCGAGATTTTGAGCCTTTTATACAACAACATCCCCTTAAGCATATGTCTACTACATTGATTAGTCTTTGGCAACACCACTTTGGGACAGAAGCACCTCAAATTTTATTTGATATTGTGTGTATGCTAGTGACTTGGAGCCAGGCCAAGTCTTCAGGAATCTTACAACATTAATTGCTTATAGGGGTAGGTTGCATGAGAAGAGCCCTACACAGGTATCCCAGTTTCCGATGTGGGAGGTCCATTCCATATATCACCCAGAAATACCTGAGATAACGGACCAGCGCGGTACTGTTACTAGACCGGCTGTAGTGGCCCGTTTTCAGGAACAAAGGGTTTATACTCTGTGGAAAAGAAGTGAGGTTCTATCCCTTAAGACTCATTTGCCTGATCCTAGGAAAAATACTACTGCTTATTATAAAGAGTTGACCGAAGCTGCCTCTTCTACTGTAATGACTCTTGCTGATATTGCAATGTTCTTTGGTGTTCTTGTTCTGGTTGATATTTGGAGACAGGTTCATACTCAAGATCACGTTGAGGAGTTGGGTGGCACATGGGACGCGATTAAGGGATGGGATCAGGAAAGGAAACCAGGTGATAAGCCCCGAGCCGAGATACTTGCTTTGCCAGGCCGCATTATTACATATATGCACTCTCTTATTCCACCCAAGAAGGTAAGTTGGGATAAGTTGATGGCTTGTCGACAGAAGAAGGATGAAAGTGTGTCTGATTTCTTTACTCGGTTTGAAGATACGTTTTTGGATTATAGTGGGCAGGATATGTCTATCGAGTGAGGAGTTCGGTTGTTTGTTGATAGATTTGTTTCTAACTTGCTTCCTGAAATTGCAACTCGTTTACAGGCGTCTGAGAGTACCTGGTCCACCTCTTCCCCCTCCGTTATTTTGAATATGGCTCAATACTATGAGCATCGTGACCAGGAAGAGAAAAAGAAAACAGATAAAAAACATAAGGATTTGAAGACGTAGGTGCTGTTACAGCAAGCGTTTATGGGAAATGGTAGAGGACAAGGTGGTCCTTCCAGACAGCTTCCACGCACTAGCAGGCAGCCAACCACGACACCTTTGGGGCCGAATCAGTGTACATATTGTAAGGAGGAGGGTCATTGGCGTAGCGAGTGTCCTGCGCTTTTGCAGAAGGTTGCGGTTCCTAGAGGACGGGGTTCTCGTGGACGAGGTCGTGGGACCGATAGAGCTCAGAGTGCTTCGGTCTCACAGGGTCGTTCTGATAACAATTACTTTGATGACCCTCGCGATGGACAGTATTATCATGATGATTATGATATGGATGAGATGACAGGGATGTCTTATAGCTAGGATAGCCAGGGACAGAGTGAGGGACCAGTTCCGATACCTGTAGATCAGCGTGGTCCTTATGTCACTGTGGTTTTGCAAGGCTTGACTAAGGAATTTTTGGTGAACACAGGTGCGACGAAGAGTTCTGTTTCTCGACATATGGTCCCTGGGGCGGCTCTGTCTGGCCATAATAATGTTTTGGTAGGTTTTTCAGGTGTACCAGTTGTAAGCCCCATTTCACATCTCCTTGCCTTGACTGTTGGCCCGTTTCAGCCTTCAGCTGCCACCACATGGGAGCCTGCAGAGCCCGTGTGCTCATCTCCCTCGTCACTGCCACCGCATTGCCTTCACCATCGCTGCTGGGAGGTAGGAGACCACACCTCCCAGCATGCTTAGCAGCAGGATCACCGCACCTACAGGCGGGACTTGCCAGGAGGCGCTTAAAAATCGCTCAGGGCTCCCGCAACGGGGGAGCCCGTTTCAGCCTTCAGCCGCCACCACAGGGAAGCCTGCAGAGCCCGTGTGCTCATCTCCCTCGTCACTGCCACCGCATTGCCTTCACCATCGCTGCTGGGAGGTAAGAGAACACACCTCCCAGCACGCTTAGCAGCAGGAGCACCGCAACTGCAGGCAGGACGCGCCAGGAGGCGCTTAAAAATCGCCGTTTCAGCCTTCAGCCGCCACCACAGGGGAGCCTGCAGAGCCTGTGTGCTCATCTCCCTCGTCACTGCCACCGCATTGCTTTCACCATCGCTTCTGGGAGGTAGGAGACCACACCTCCCAGCACGCTTAGCAGCAGGAGCACCGCACCTGCAGGCGGGACGCGCCAGGAGGCG
Organism: Calotriton arnoldi; assembly: GCA_963921515.1. Lineage (NCBI taxonomy): Eukaryota > Metazoa > Chordata > Amphibia > Caudata > Salamandridae > Calotriton > Calotriton arnoldi. The sequence goes on along the minus strand of CAWUFW010001994.1, from coordinate 724,807 downwards.
CTTAAAAATCGCTCAGGGCTCCTGCAGCGCTGGATGCGCGCGGGCGTGCCCGGGCAAAGCCCGGGCCAAGGGCGGGCCCGTCCTTCGCCTGTCATCGCCAGGAAGAGGCAGTGCAGGGCCACCCCCCTTTCTTCTGGCGCCTGGACATTGGAGTGCAGTACGACTTAGTTTGGACATACACTGCCTATTGTGATATTGACCAGGTACTGTTTAAATCTGTCTAAATCTGCAGTTTTTTTCTGTCAAGTCGGGATTTTAAAATATTGATTTTATAGTAACCCTGAGCGTAGTTTGCATAGTAGCACTTCACGTAGCTACATGAAGTACATTTTGAAATACACATAGCTATGCAAATTGCATAGTGCGTAGCTGTGTGCTTGACTGCACTGTACAATAACTACCAAAGGCATCTTGCACAGTGCAAGTTAAGATAAAATAAGTACCTCTGTCTTTATATGCTAAAATGCATATAGCATTTCACAAAAGTGAAATCGATAAATTAACAAGCAGTGAGAGAGGTGATGATTTTGGTATCCTCCCTAACCTAGGAGAGAACCAAGCAGATGCCTTGAAAACAAAAAGCACATCTTTTGAACGATTCAGTGGTGGTCCCATCCTCTTAGGACCACCCCAAGCACAGTTATTGGCAAAAATACAATCCCAACCAAAGGCCCTGCAAAGCATTATGGGACGAGATTGGCAGTGAATATTATAGTATCCAATATCAAAATAATTCTACAAAGAGCTGCAGTTCCACTAGTCGTTACTAGATGTCCCTCACGAGTCAAATGCAAAAGCTTCATGAAAGGGTTTCAATGCTTTTGCATTTGACTCGTGAGGGACATCTAGTAACGACTAGTGGAACTGCAGCTTGATGTATTAATAATTTCAATGCTTTTGCATTTGACTCGTGAGGGACATCTAGTAACGACTAGTTGAACTGCAGCTCTTTGTAGAATTATTTTGATATTGGACACTATAATATTCACTGCCCACTGCTAATCTCATCCCATAATGCTTTGCAGGGCCTTTGGTTGGGATTGTATTTTTGCCCATAACTGTGCTTGGGGTGGTCCTAGGAGGAAGGGACCACCACTGAATCGTTCACATGATATGCTTTTTGTGTTCAAGGCATCTGCTTGGTCCTCCCCTAGGTTAGGGGGAACCCAAAATCATCACCTCTCTCATTGCTTGATATTTTCATTGTCAAAGTTCACTTTTGTGAATTTGTTATATGCTTTTAGCATAGAAAATTGCTGTAACAAAGCATTTGTATGTGTTCAATATACTGCTACTACGCTACGTCGATTAGCAGAGTTTTTTTACTCTGCTAAGTGCAATTTGCGTAGTCACACAAACTTTGCATGCTCCGTGAGCGTAGCAAAGTATTATGCCCAAGGTTATTTTATAGTCTGATTTCGCCAAATGTTTTTGCATGAGGATATTTAGATTCATTTAGATTGTTTCTGATCAGTTCTAGTGCTGAGCACCTGCATATATTGCCAAGGCTGGATTGTTGCCAGCTGTTAATATCTCGTAGCTCATAAGAATGGGAAAAAGGAAAACCATGGAGGGAATTGGAGGGACAATAAGGGGAAGAAGGCCAGGAAGACACAGAAACATCCAGGCAGTAATTGTGTTTTAGACGGGAAAGACACCCCCATTAGTGAATGTGAGGGTATCTTAGTGGGTGAATCTTCCAGGCAGCCTGATAGTGTCAAACCTCCCCAATGTCCCACCCAACCCTCCGACCCTAGCCCGAGCCGTCAGCCAGCTATTCCAGCCATGTTCCACAAGCCAACTAGAAAAGGGGGCTCTGTACCCCAAAGGGAGGAAAAATCAGATACAGGGAGGGAATGTCTGGTCTCCAACAAGTCTCTAGGCAGTAATCTCCAACAGTTGGGTCTTGATATCCCTTGTTCTAACAGATTTTCACCTCTGGCGGAGCCGCTTGATGGTGATAGGGAGGATAGACTGCAGCACCCTCCTCCTACTCTGGCCCCTTGCCTCCCTCAGACTTCTAGTACGCAGCCAGGTGGAAGTTCCAACACTGAATCTCAGGAAACACACCGCCTTATTAACACTCTTAGATCAGAAGTAGAGACTATGCGAACAATGATTGAGGGTCTTACCTCCATGGTAAATCTCTTACTACAAAGGGATTCTTCCCATCCTGGGAATACTAATTCTATGACAAGACAGCCACCCCAATCCGGTCAGGCAAACTACCGTGAATATGAGTCTGGTACTAGAGACAAGGGCTTCTGTCACAGGGCTTCTGCCCAGCTCCTCCCTGCTGCCACACCTCATAAGCTAGCATCAGTTCCCACATGGACAAAGCGTCCTGATGATTTTAGTATAAACTTAGCACCAGTGCAGGCTTATCGCTCCTGTTGCAGACCTTCTCCTTTACATTTGGTAGATAGTTCTTCTCAAAATCAACAGCGTCCGGCCGCCTTGCCTAGTCCCAACTCGTCCCAAGCTCTTAAAATCTACATGGTTAATGTACCCAAATATGATATTAGAAGGGGCAATGAAAGTGCAGATTCCCTGACTAATAAAGTTATCCATTGGATTCGTCATGTTAGGGGTTGACGCTCAGTCATATGGGAAGACATTACTAGGGCATACAGACTTACCTCCCGAGCCCTACCATTGGATTGTATTGAGCTTACGTTAAAGCGGCCTGACCTCGCTGAAAATCTTCTGGCCCTGGAATTCCGCTCTTGCCCTCCTGAAAGTTCTTCCATCCATTTCAGGCGGTTTCCGCTTAGTAGTTCCCATTGCCAACCACCCGGGCAACCATCTCTTTGTCTAGTGGGATGTTCTTCCCTGGAGGTTAATGATTGACTGCTGAACAAGGCCCAAAACCATCTGGGATCTTATGTTGTTCCACCAACTTGCAGGGAAACCTCTTCTCACATCTTTTATATTATACAGTCCCCGTGTACTATCCCCAATCTGGTGCCTAGGAACATAGGGGCATATTAGCAAGACCGGCGATAAAATTATCGCCGTTTTAGCGGCAGGAAACTGCCGCTAAAGCGGCGATAATGGGCTTGCTAATATGGGTTATAGAATTCCAATAGAAGCCCAGGTTAGATGTGCAGGACATCTAACCTGGGCTTCTATTGGAATTCCATAACGCATATTAGCAAGCCCATTATCGCCGTTTTAGCGGCAGTTTCCTGCCGCTAAAACGGCGATAATTTTATCGCCGGTCTTGCTAATATGCCCCATAGTGACACCACCTCTTTCACATGTAGGGACGAGAGTTTCCAGTGGTGAATCATTTGACACTTCCTATGAGCAAGGGCTGGGTTCCCATATCTCTTCTCGGATATCTGTGATGTCTTGGAACATAGCTGGGCTGAGGACAAAGGTCTCATCACCTGACTGGTATACCTTTATCGAGTGCTCTGACATTTGCCTTTTCCAGGAAACTTGGCAGGTGGATACCCTTTACCGTATAGGCTACTTAAATTATCATGTTCCAGCGATTAGTGGGGGGAAAAGGTCGACCCTCTGGGTCCTCCAGGTGATTGGTTTTGATATCCAGATACTCCAGACTCAGAGCAAGGATATTCTCATAATCAGGTTGAAGTGGGGCCAGCAAGATGTAGTTGACATCTATAACGTCTACGCGAGAGAATTCAATGGGAAAAAGTCAGACGTTTTAGCGGCTCTCGACAACTTATTGGACCCGTACTCTTGGGGGCTCCAATGTCCTAATCGCTGGCGACTTTAATGCATCTTTTGAGCCTCTTACAAACGAGAAATGTGATCTCATTGCTGAGGAAGATGATCTGTGGGGTATTCCAAAACTAGAACTAATACCTATAAAAAAAGGGTCGGGTGTGGTTATTCAAATAAATTCCATCTGCTTGGAGAAAGGCTTGCGGGCGGCTAATGGTAGATCTCCATCTGAGAGACATGGGGCTAGCACATTTAATAATGGCCACAGTGCTAGCCGCATAGACTATCTACTGATTAACTTGCAACTATGGCACGCTTTTAGGGACATGGTTGTAAGAGAGCGGCTAGAGAGTGACCACAACCCGCTGTGTGCGACCTTCGATCTACTGCCACAGAGAGAATTCTCTCAACCAGGTAGCGAATTGCTTATCCGAGATGTGGTTCCCTCAAACGACCTGAGGCGACTTAAATGGGTTAACATACTTGCGAAACCTGATGTTTTAGCCAACATCTCTTTAGACATTGATGGTGCGATAGCAGAGTTGGAGGTGTGTACGGCTAATCCTGTGATTTCGGAGTCCATAATTGGCATCCACTATAACTTTTTTGCCCAGTTACGCATTCACTTCATTAAGCAAAGTAAAGCTAGGGGCACTCAACCAAAGAACGCTTGTCAGTGGTTTAATAATGACTGTAAAGTGGCGCGCAGATCCCTAGGGGATGCGATTAGAGAAGGGGACCCTGGCAAAGTACGGTCCTTGAGGCAAACCTATAGGAGAGCCCAGGAAAAGGCCAAGAAAGCTTGGGACGAGAATAGATGGCAGGATCTCAAACGGGCATGTGCAAGCAAGAGTTCCAAACTGTTTTGGAACATAGTAAAGTGGGATATGGGTGGTCAGCCATCGCAGCCGCAAAATCATGTAAGTCAGCACCAATGGGTTACCCATTTTAAACCCCAATATGCCTGTAGTTTAGATGAAACTGAGGTGGAGGAGCCCCCATATTCGTACTATCATGGCTCAGTTTTTGATGAGGCTGATGTCAGCCTCGCCTTGGGAGCAGTAATGGGGGGAAAAGCACCGGGCCCAGATGGTATCCCAGGCGACATATTCCTTTATGATAAGACCAAATGATGTCGCTACATAGTGTTACTGGCTAATGCAATTGCCAAGGGTGCGCCGGTCCTAGATTCCTGAAAAGGGGCTGAGATTATCCCCGTTTTTAAAAAAGGTGATAAATCTCACCCTGGAAACTATAGGCCTATTAGCCTAATACATTCCCTGCAAAAGATAATGGGACGGTTAGTTTTAAACAAGGTGCAGGATTGGATTGATGAGGAGGGCATTTTATCCCCATTGCAGGCTGGCTTTCGGGCTCGTACCAGTACTATCGATCATGTATTTCGATTCATTTTGCTATATTGGAAGACGGTGGTCTTGGACAAGGGCAGCTTGTTTGCTGCCTTTGTGGACCTAAGTCAGCTTTTGACCTTGTCTCCCGAAGCAAGTTATGGGTAGGACTGCAAGAGTTGGGAATGTCTTCCGAATTGTTATCTCTTATTGCTAGACTCCATGAGGGCAATTATGCCCAAATTCGATGGGGCTCACAGGGTAATGTTACGAATCCTTTCCCTATAGAAAAAGGCATGCACCAAGGTTGCGTAATGGCACCTACACTATTTTCCTTGTTTATTAACGGGATTGCAAAATTCCTGGAGTCTACTCCAACTGATGCCCCAGCCCTAGCCAGTGTTAAAATCCCTATTTTAATGTTCGCGGATAACACGTTAATTATCTCAAAAACGCCGAGCGGTCTCCAATGAGCTCTGCTACTTTTTGAGGAGTTCTGTCACCTACGGGGCTTGGAAATTAACGTGTCAAAAACGAAATTCATGTCTCTTAACCCCCATAGAGCATTTAGAGGAGGCATAGTCCTAAACAAGCGGCCCTTAGAACAAGTCACCGATTTTACATATCTAGGGGTCATTATGCAGAGGGATATGAGGTGGAACCGGCAGCTTGTTATGGCTTCATTGAAGCACCGGCGAATGGCTGGAACCCTCCAAATTGAGTTTAACACCTCTCTCACTAAACCAGTTAGTCCAGTGCTTCAAATATATAATATGAAAGTTGTCAATTCCGCCTTATATGGGGCCGAGCTTTGGGGGTACGAGAACCTCTCCAAGTTAACTGCAGCAGAAAATAGGTTCTTGCGTAAGATCACTAGCCTCCCGCAAAGCACCCCAGTACGCCCACTGCTTTACGACCTAGGCAGGAAGGCACTGGCCGATGTAGCAAGACTGCGTCCCCTACTGTATTGGCCGAGAATCTGGTCTGCACCAAAACTGGCATCCTACGCGGCAGGCCTTAAGGACTTAATTAGGGTAGACCACTTTAACAAAATAAAATGGCTGCAGGAGGTCAGAGTCTCCCTAACAAGTATTGGTATGGTAGCACTTTGGGAGAATCGTACAAGTACACTGTTCCCCTCTAAGGCGATGCTAAAAGAAAAGTACTCGGACTGGGTGTTCCAAAACACTTATAGGAATAGTGACACCTCTTCACTTACGGGAAGTTTCCTAGAAGTTAAATCATCCCCTAGGTTGGAACAGTACTGGGATACCTTAACCAAACCGCATGATCGGAAGTTATACTTCCAATTCAGGGTAGGCTCACTACCAGTAAGATCGTTTACAGCAAGATGGGGTATTCCAGATGATGAATCGTGTCCCATATGTCGCGCCCAATTGGAGTCACTGGCCCACCTGTTGTTTGTTTGTCCAGCTTATGCTGCCCCCCGCCGAGTGTGGCTGTCACCAATTTGCAGAACATTGGGCACCAGAAGGAATGACGTTGCGCTGGGATTGTTGCGCTCGGAAACTTCAACTCCTATCGTCATTGCATTGGCAAAATCTTTGGGCTGGACATGGGCTATTAGATCACAGGCACTTCCCGTAGGTTAAAGGCTTGTATCTGTACTATTCTTTTGCATATGAATTTATGGCTTTGGCCACTCTCATGCTAGACGTAGTGGTATAGTTCCGGTATGATCGGGCACGTTAGCGATGTAACGATTTTTGACCCTGTATTAGGCAAAATGATGAATTGTATAGTACCTAGGATTTTAAAGTATTACTATCTTTGGAAGTTTTAAGGTGTTTTATTGTATTTTTATCATCTTTGAGGATAGGTTTAATTTATTTTATAAACGTGGGTGGGGTTTCTAAAATGTGTTTCAACATGAGTTTTAAGAACTATCTCTTGTACTATGCTTTGATGATATAAAGCTTATTTGTTGTTGTTGACTGTTGGTCCTTTTACTGTGGATGCCCCGTTTTTGTTGACGTCCAATTGTGGTGAAAATTTGATGGGTTTGGATTTGTTGAAGAAATTGTATGCTACTATTTATTGCTCCCCGGCAGGTGTTTATATTACGATGGGCCCAGATGTGGGTACTAAACAGTGTCTGTCCCAAGATGCGCCTCTTCCCTCTGAATTTGCTGAAGTGCCACCCACTCTATGGGCGACAGGTGATACAGATGTAGGACTATTGCACATACCACCGGTTTCGATACAGGTTAAAGACAATGCTATTTTGCCTCATATTCCTCAGTATAAAATACCTCAGGCGGGAGAACGGGTCCTTCTACAGATTATTCAGGATTTGATACAAAAGGGAGTAGTTCAAGAGACGTCTGCCAATATTTGTAATAGTCCCATTCTTCCGATTCTTAAACGGACACCCTCAGGTTCCTCTGATGATCATGAGGATGTTTACCGTTTTGTGATTGATTTGCGTGAAGTTAATAAAATTGTGGTTCCCCAGTTTCCGGTGGTTCCTGATATCACCACGCTTTTGACAATGATTACATTCCACAAACTCAAAAAGATGTGCGCGCTTTTATAGGTATCACTTCCTACTGTCGCCAGTGGATCCCAAATTACTCTTTACTAATCAAACCTTTGCTTGCATTAACAACGAAAGAAGTGCATGAGCCTTTGCCTTGGACGCCCGAATGTCAGCAGTCTTTTGAGTAATTGAAAACTGCGCTTTGTTCGGCTCCTGTGCTTGGTACTCCTAATTATGGCAAGCCATTTGTGCTTTACGTCCACAAGATAGCTGGTTGCACGCTTTCTGTTCTAACACAAAAATTTGGGGATAAGCAACGGCCGTGTGTTTATTTCTCTGCTGTGCTTGATCCAGTCGTGAGAGCCCTCCCGAGTTGTCTAAGAGCGGTCGCGGCTGTGGCCATTTCAATCAGACAATCGGCTGGACTAGTGCTTGATACTGACCTCACAGTCATGGTACCCCATGCAGTGCTTTGAATAAGACAAAGACACAGCACCTCACCAGGGCACGTCTTACTGGCTATGAATTGACATTGTTTGCTAAACACATTACAATCAAAAGATGTGCTACTCTGAATCCAGTCACGTTACTACCCCTCCCTTTTGAGAGTGATGAAGTTGACAAACATGACTGCATCTTCCGAACAGAAGAGACGAAAGGACGGGTAGACTTGACTGATGTTCCCTTATCTGACCCACAAGGGGAACTATATGTTGATGGCTCTTTTTTTAAATTACCAGATGGCACCACCACTGCAGCCTACGCTATTACCACGCTACCCACGGTAGTAGAGACATCACGGGTCCCTTATCAGTTGGCTCAAGCTGCTGAGTTAGCTGCCCTTATTCGAGCTTGTGAATTTAGCGAGGGGCTGGTTGTCAACATCTATACTGACAGCCAGTATGCCTTCGGGGTCACGCATAATTTTGGGCGACTCTGGCCTGAGAGAGGGTTCCTTACTTCTCATGGCACAAAAATCCAACATGGACACCTCATATTGAGGCTTTTGTCTACTTTGACGCTCCCCAAGAAATTGCCCATAGTTAAGTGTAGGGCCCACAGGAAGGTCACTAATGATGTGGGTAGGGGAAATGCTTTTGCTGATCAGACAGCTAAGGAAACGGCCCGGACAAAGATGAAAAGAATGTTTGTAGCAGGTCCAGCTAGGTGGGTTCCTGAGGTTGTCATGTTTGAAGATACCCTTGAAAGTGTAAAGGAGATACAAAGTGAGGCCACGATAGAAGAATTAGCGGTGTGGCAGGAAAGTACAGCACAGTTCAATGAGGAAGGATGTTGGATTGATAAATCAGGAAAACAGAGATAGATGTTGCCGGATGCATATGTTCTTCCTGTGGTTACTATGGCCCACGGTCCAGCTCATATCAGTGCTAAAGGCATTTGTAAATTGCTAGACCCTGTATGGCAGAATGATAACATCTCTAAGACAGCTGCACACTTAGTAAAGTACTGCATGGTATGCATGATGCATAATCCTGGGAAGGGTACCCCTACACCACCGGGTAATTTTGCACCTCCCACTTTTCCTGTTGAAGCCCTTCAAATGGACTATATTGAATTGGAGAGATGTAATAATCTGAAGTATGTTTTGGTGGTTGTTTGTGCATTCAGTAAATGGGTTGAGGCTTATCCCACTAAAGATAATACAGCCATTACGACTCCAAATGTACTCCTGAAGGACTTCTTTCCTCGTTTCGGCTTGCCCCGAGTTATCTGGAGTGACAACGGAAGTCATTTTAATGCAAAAGTGATTCAATGGATTTGTGAGGGTCTTCATGTGAAGCAGAAATTCCATGCTGCCAATCATCCACAGTCAGCGGGTTAGGTTGAGAAGTGCAATGGTACTCCCAAACTGAAGCTGGCAAAAATACAGGAGACAACAGGGTTAAAGTGGCCAGATGCTTTACCGTTAGCTCTTTTGTCAACAAGAAAGACAGCTCATTCTAGAACAGGATTGTCACCTTATGAGGGCGTGTTTGGACGCTCTGCAAATGTCTGGGGTGTCCTGCACCTTCGCAGATTTTCAGACATTGAGTACCCTGTGTTGCATGATTATCTCGGCCACTTAACGGCGAATTTACGTTCTATTCACCAACCGGTGCAGGAGTCCCTGCCTTCTACACCAGAGGGACCCAGCCACGACATTCAGCCTGGTGATTTTGTGCTCCTCAGGAACTTCCAGCGGAAGAAAAGTTTGGAGCTGCGCTGGAAGGGGCCTGAACAGGTCCCTTTGGTGACACGTACTGCTGTGAAGGTTGCTGGCCGTAAGAACTGGGTGCATGCCACCCATTGTCGGAGGGTTCCTTTACCTCTACCCTATGATCAGTGGGTCAAGGATGGCATTGGGGACTCCGAGTGCGAGAAGGTGCCTCGGTTTGTCCCATTCAGTGATGCCCAACTAGCGTGGACACAGACGGATAAGGAAAATGACGACGTGTTGAATGTGGCTGTACCTCCGGAAATACGAGCTATCCAAGAGCCTTTGTTCACTGATCACACAGTGCCTGGGGCTACCAGGTACAATTTGCGCCCTCAGCTGAGAGAAAGTGCATCTAAGGAAAAAAAGATTAGTTAGGGATGGACTGTGTAAGATAGGTTGTACTAAATTATAGTACCAACAGAGTTAGTTCAGATTGGTGAGGGATTTTTGCTTTGTTTGAACATTGGACAGGGGAGACTGAAGTATATCTTGAAGGTATACCATCCTCATCGACGTGGGATACGAGCTTAGGACAGAGCAAGCTCCACTGCCGGTGCTCAAGAGCGCCAACGTATTGATGAACAATAGGAGCCTGTACCAGTGATGCTCTGACGGACACTGTGAACTTGTATATTTCTCTTGCATTTTGCCCCTTTTTCATTATTCGTTTTGCATCCCTTTGGTAGGATGGTTGCTGAGAAAGAGCAGCCAGTGATTCCCGTTGCCCAGCATAATATGCTGTGGACCCCCAAAAAGAAAATAGTATGTGTTGCTCTTGTGGTTCTGTTGCTAATAATATTGTGTGGGGTGTCATGGGTTTTGAAAAATGGTTAGGATGTACCTTCACGAACTAGGGGTAAGGTTATTCCTCTGACACGACAAAAAAGGGCCGCCTGAGTAATGTGTTTCTAGACACACACAAGAGGTTCTTTGGCGAAGGGACAGCTTGTTACCCCACTGAATCTGTTACTGGTTTATGGACTGCATATCCGTTATCACTTGTCAATTATACCTATACTCGTCCATCACAATTTACTGAAGTAAAGGGAGTTTTTTGTTTTGGTTATCCAGGTCCCTGTTTATATTATAGAAAGCCACAGGGGATGGGTTATCCAGGGTGTGGTAACAATACATATTGCGATAACTTTTACATGGAAGAACAGAATGTTACATTGGTGGGTTGGCATTATCAGGAATTGACAGTCACTAGGGAGGCTGGATATTATCCTGCTTGTTGTCCTATCGTGAATAGCACTGACACTTCATTGTATATCAATTGTTCTGGAATAGTATTGTACAAAAATACAATGTCCCTGGTGAACGACAAAGATCCGAGTACATTTGGAATGAACACCAGATATGCTGCGGTAGATTATGAAGGACCACTTTATGCACACCCGGGGTTTTATTTTTTGTAAAACGGTACTTATTTCAATGTTCATAACGGTACATAAGATGTCACTCTTGAGATGGTGTTTTGCCTTTGGGTGTACCTTGTAAATATGGCAAGCCTAATATAAGATAGTTGAAAAGAACATTGACAGAAGAGTTCTGTGAAGGAGTGACTGATTTAGAAGTCAACAATTATAGCAATGGGGCCACTTTTGGATATATACTTTCCTCTATTTTTACATTGGGTGGTACCTCAATGGCCAGGGGTGAAAAAGCTAGAGAGTATTTTGGATGTAAATGACAAATGTTATCCAATACTACCGTAGCAGCTTTGTGCGACATCACCACTCAGTTAGAAAGTATGCAAATATATTCCGAGCAGACTAGATATGCGGTTGATTTTATATTAGCTAAAAGTGGTGGTGTGTGCGCTATAGTCGGAGACCAGTGTGTAGTCGGGATCAAAAATATGGAAAAGAATATTACCTAACATATATTAGACATCCTAGAGTACGTCAAGGGAATGGAGAGTGGAAATTGGAGTTGGTCTCTTTTCAGTAACTGGGCCTGGATTTTTGAAAGGTGATTTATATGATCGTGGTGCTGGTACTTAGCTGTGTCCTTATTCAGTGCCTCCCCTTTTGTTGCTCTTATTGCACCACCCTTCTCACCCCTAAAAGAAAAATGTTGATTCACGACACTAATGCTGCGATTATGGTACAGACAGAAATAGACGACCTCATGAACATAGATGAGGGCGTTTTCGAGACTTCTTCTCTCCTTACAGTGTCCCTCCCCGATGCTGAGAATATGGAATGCTCACAAGGAGTTTATTCATGGTCTCCTGTTTTCCTGATTTTATATTCTCCTTGTTGCCGTTAGAAAATGTTTTAGCTCATGCTAAAAGGAGGGTCTGTTAGAATAGAAATGTTTATGCTTGCGCATTATCCTATACAAGTTAGCATTCGCGGCACCATTTTCTATTCAGACGCCATTTTGAATCATCATCAAAACTAATACTTCTCTATTTCTGAGAAAAGGCCTCTGTTAGGTTTCGTATCTCCAAGGTTGGGTTTTGCTTCACTAATGTATAGACTGATCACATTGGCGCATACCTTTCCCACTAGATAGAGGCCTTCTCCCTCTCGTCTGGTGGCGGGTGCAGGGTGAAACGACCTTGGGGTGTATTAGGTAGTGTGAGATATGAGAATCAAAACTTATTTTTTTTTTGTATTTCACTGTTCAGCTGCATCTGCTTGGAAAATTCCACTGTGGGCTGCCTTCATTTGGTTCTGAAATGTACATAATGTATCTTTATGCTTGCTAATGTCTGTCCCTCTGCAGCACTCCTAGCGACTGGGCAGACTGGACTGTATATGAATAAACAGTTATTGGTTTGTATTCTCTACTGCCTGACAGACTCTTCATTTAGTATGGAAGGCTGAGAGGTGGTCATTAGTGACCCGGGTGACCCGAATTGGGCCACTTCCTTCATAGTGAAAAACAAAGTACATAGAATTTCACTCTCAGGACATGTCACACACACCAGCACCTGTCTTACCTTTCACATGCACTGCACCCTACCCATGGGGGTACAATGGGACTACCATAGGGGTGCCTTACATATAAAGGAAGAGAAGGTTAGGGCCTGGCAAGTGCGACATGGCCGTTTAAAACTGCAAAAAGAACAATTGATGGACAGAATGTAGAACAATGTCATACATTCACCCCAGTACAGAGATCTGGGCCTAAATCCATTGTTTTTGCTCACCATGCCATTCCAGTTTGGACTCAGCCATATGCAAATCAGTCTTGACCCCGCGCCCAATGGGAACAGTCCAGCCCGAACTGCCAGGCTAGGTCCTCCCTGGACTGGAAACAAGCATCCTAGGACCGGTTTCGGGGTTTCACCCCTCATCAGCCAGGACAGCTTGACTCCAGGGGCATGGAGAGCACAGGACCCACATCTGGGCATACCCGTCCCAATCGGGGTGACAAATACAAATAGAACAATTGATGGACAGCATGTAGAACAATGTCATACATTCACTCCATTACAGAGATCTGGGCCTAAATCCATTGTTTTTTTGCTCACCATGCCATTCCAGTTTGGACCCAGCCATATGCAAATCAGTCTTGACCCTGCGCCCAGTGCGAACAGTCCAACCCAAACTGCCAGGCCCGGTCCTTCCTGGACTGAAACAAGCATCCTAGGAACGGTTTCGGGGTTTCACCCCTCATCAGCCAGGATAGCTTGACTCCAGTGTCATGGAGAGCACAGGACCCACGTCTGGGCATACCCGTCCCACTCGGGGTAACAAATGCAAAAAGAACAATTGATGGACAGAATGTAGAACAATGTCATACATTCACCCTAGTACAGAGATCTGGGCCTAAATCCATTGTTTTTTTGCTCACCATGACATTCCAGTTTGGACCCAGCCATATGCAAATCAGTATTGACCCTGCGCCCAATGGGAACAGTCCAGCCCGAACTGCCAGGCCAGGTCCTCCCTTGACTGAAAACAAGCATCCTAGGACCCGTTTCGGGCTGGACTGTTCCCATGAGGCACAGGGTCAAGACTGATTTGCATATGGTCAGGTCTAAACTGGGGTGGCATGGTGAGCAAAAGAATGATGGATTTAACCCTGATCTCTTGACTGGGGCTGAATGTTTTGATTTGTTCTGCATTCCGTCCATCAATTGTGTGTCTTTCGTTTAAAACTGTGCACAGACACTACAATGGCAGGCCTGAGACAAGTTTACAGGGCTACTCATGTGGGTGGCACAATCAGTGCTGCAGGCCCACTTGTAGCATTTGATTTACAGGCCCTGGCACACTCAGTGCACACTCAGTGCACTTTACTCGGGACTCATCAGTAAATCCAATATGCCAATCATTGATAAATAATTATAATAACAGTTTCCCTAGGGAGCACTTGCACTTTGCCACTAATTAGCAGTGACAAAGTGCCCAAAGCATCTAAGCCAGCAAAAACGAAATCCAGTATACCAAAAGAATGCAGGTGGTAGAGGCAAAAAGTCAGGGGAAACCATGCCAAGGATACCAAGTATCACATTATGTCTTTGAATGGATCACATATTTACATAGACTTAGTTTGGGAATTAAGAATATTACTGAGGCCTGAGGCTGCCAAAGGAGTGCAAAGTTGTCATTTAGAAGAACACAGGCCAAGGAAAACTCACTAAGATTTTGTACATAATTAATTGCATATCATTTGAACTTTGTTTTCCCATTTGCACAGGTGGAAACTGACAGAGAAGACTCTGCCACTGCTTTGTTCCACCCAACGGGCTGATTTTAGAGAATCTGTGGAAACTAATAACCTCAGTAGACGTAGGTGCATAATAGCAGGGCTGTTACTAGCTGTAGTTGTAGCATTGATTGTTTTGCTCGTGGAAATGTATTCCCCCACCTCTTCTAGTTTAGGGGAGACTAGATCTACAGTTACCCCTAAACCACTCCTTCCTATTGATAGTAGTTTGCATTCACTTGCTGATGAAGGATTACATGTAGACGGGATATATACTACTCAGAGAAAATACGGATCACGCACGGAGTGTGTTCATAGCTGCTTTAATTTTAAACAGGCGCGTTTCGGCAGAATGCCTTTTTCAATGTTCCTCAATTAAATGCAACCAGCATGCAAAATTCTGATTGTTTTAAAATACTCCAATTTCATTCCAATTGGCTGCTCAACACAGTGACAGAGGACTGCATGACCTTATCGGGAATGTCCATTTTCTTAATCCCCATTATGGCACAATGTTCATTTGTTCATTCCTTATATTTCAAATAGCGGCCTTGGTACTGTTCTCCATAATTTGAAATTGCAGGCTAAATGCCACCTTACTCTATCAACTCCTACTAAGCAGAATAATATTTCCGGCCTCTCGATGTAATTGCCATCCACATTGTTATATTAGCACCGTTCTGTCACTTTCTATTGCGTGTTTAAACACAAGCCCTCGCTTGCCACGGCTCAAAATTCATACTTGCAGGGGCCCATTTAAATAACTGAGTTAAATAACTCAGCCCGAGGCGCAGACATCATTTTCATGTGGCGGTTCAGGCTTTGCCTTTCACCATTCACTGCTCCAAATTCTACCTGAGGCGCCGAACTCACAGCGGGTGCTGCCTTAACGTGAGGGTGGAAATCACTGGGGGGCAGATTTACAATCCCCTTGCGCCACTTTTGCGCCGCCGTTGCGTCACTTATGTGACGCAGCGGCGACGCACAACATGCGCCACGTTGCGCAATATTTACAACGTGACGCATCTAGGGAGATGCGTCACGTTGTAAACCCCTGCGCCACATGAAACCTGCGTCAGGTTTCATGTGGGCGTTCTGGCGCAGGGTGGGCGTTCCCTCGCAGGTACGCCTCGTAAAAGTGACGCAGTAAAATCTACAAGATTTCACTGAGTCACTTTTACGCCCATGCTGCGTCAAAACCCTGCGCCTGCTTGAAGCAGGCGTAAGGATTGACACAGCATGTTAGGCATAGGGCACCCCCGATCCTTGCTGGAGCCGTGTCGCGCTTGCGACGCGACTCCAGCAATGCGCCGCCTTTCCGTCGAGAGCATATGAGAGCATATTTACGTTCCCTGGCGCATCCCTGCAAATCAGCAGGGATGCGCCAGGGAAGATGCGTCACGCAAGTTTGCCCTTGCGCCACCGCCGATGCGCAGCATTTACAATGCGGCGCGCCGTGGCGCACAGATGGGCAGATGCGTGTCACATCCCCCGACGGAACGGCGGCGTATTGCTGGAGTCGCGTCGCAAGCGCGACGCGGCTCCAGCAAGGATCGGGGGTGCCCTATGCCTAACATGCTGTGTCAATCCTTACGCCTGCTTCAAGCAGGCGCAGGGTTTTGACGCAGCATGGGCGTAAAATTGACTCAGTGAAATCTTGTAGATTTCACTGCGTCACTTTTACGAGGCGTACCTGCGAGGGAACGTCCACCCTGCGCCGGAACGCCCACATGAAACTTGATGCAGGTTTCATGTGGCGCAGTGGTTTACAACGTGACGCATCTCCCTAGATGCGTCACGTTGTAAATATTGCGCAACGTGGCGCATGTTGTGCGTCGCCGCTGCGTCACATAAGTGACGCAACGGCGGCGCAAAAGTGGCGCAAGGGGCCCGTAAATCTACCCCATACTGCTCAGAGAAAATACGGAGCACTCACAGGGTCTGTTGATAGCTGCTTTAATTTTAAACAGATGCATTTCGGCAATAATGCCTTTTTCATTGTTCCACATTTAAATGGAACCAGAGCGCAGAATTCAGATTGTTTTAAAATACCCCAATCCATTCCTCATATTTCAAATAGCGGCCTTGGTATTGTTCTCTGTAGTTTGAATTTATCTGTTTAAAATTAAAGCAGCTACCAACACACTTGTGAATGCTCTGTGTTTTCTCTGTGCACAGTATATATATATATATATATATATATATATATACATATATATATATATATATATATATATATACACATATATATATATATATAATACACACACATATATATATATATATGTTCACTGAAGAAGCCAAAGTTTACAGGGAAGTAATAGTTAATCTGAAATTAAAACTCATACAAAATCAGTGAAATTCAGCAGTTATAGTTACCTAAGCTAACTTTAACAATTTTTATTAGCATTTTAGATATTGGTCCAGAATGATGCTTATATTACATCCATAAATAGCAATATTCCAATCTGTCTGAATCCAATTCACATTTTGACACATTTATAATATCTGCTATGCCTCTCAAACCAAAATGTAACTCCGGTCCCCCCCCCCACCCATCCTTTTTGCGTCCTGAGTCCATTTTCTTGTCCTTCTTCTAAGCTCTATGTTCTTCAGCAGAATGCACTACATTTCATCTATCTGTTTCTCTCCGGCCCCCGTTTCTTCGGCGCCCAGGGAATGTTGTGTACTGACACTCCCTTCCCCCTCCTCACCCCGTGGATCTCTCAGGTCTGCAATGATCGCTGACCACACCTGAGCATCATCTTCGAGTTTTTCATCCTTTCTACTTTTTTTCATATGGGTCAATTCAGCCGTCGCCCATTCATTGAAATCTCTTAACCAATTAAATAACAGCGGAGGGGTTGGGCTAAGCCATGAAATTGCTGCTCTTCTTTTTGCAAGAACCAACCCCAGGAGTACAAATTTCCTACTAAGTTTTTTCTGTTTCTGTCTGGGTATTAGGTCTAACAGGACCGAGCGTATTATCCTAGGGATGGTCCACCCCGTAGCCATGTGTATCCTTCCCAGGACTCCCTCCCAGTAAGTGTTCAAGGTCCGGCATGCCCATATCATGTGTACGAAGCATGCTGCTGCCTCACCACATCTAGGGCAGGCATCAGAACGTTCCAGGTACATTTTTCTTAATCTATACGGGGTTAAATAGATTTGGTGAACTATGTTATATTGAATTAATTTGAATCGTGCATTGGAGTTTACTTCCCGCACCCCCTCGTGTACCTTTACCCATTCCCGTTCTGTTATGGATTCCTCTGATTCCTCCTCCCACTTTGTCTGTACCGGAAGGCCGGTGGTTGGTGCGTCCTCTCGAAGAGCTCTATATATATGGGAAATCAATCGCCTCCCCCAACCGTGGATAGTAGCATCGTAAGTACTGCTGTACTAGGATGTTCCTCCGGGAAGGAGGTCCATACCTCTCGGGCCACTGCTGCCATCTTCTCATATTGTAGGAATTGACCCGCTCCCAGTTCAAATGCAGTTATAGCCTCTTCTCTTGTCAGGAACCTACCATTACTATATAAATCCCCCATTGATTGGCATCCTCCATCTTTCCATCGTTGGATGGACATAGAGTCAGCAATTTTTTTAAAGGGTCTTACCACCCACAATACCATTTCGGGGGTATAGGGTGCCTTCCGGACTACTCTCCTAACTGTGGTCTCCCACATTTTTGCTACATGCCTAATTATGTATGGATATGCTTCTGGGACCGCAGCTCCCATCATAAGTAACTCGGGGAGGGGAGCACCCCTATAGGTCCCCGCCAGTAGTCTTTTTTCCCAGTTACTATCATCCTCCAGCCAGTGAACCGCGTGTTGCAAGTGGGCTGCAATATAATATTGGTTCATACAGGAGAGCTCCAGTCCTCCATCTGCCCATCTCTGTTGGAGAGTTCTTAGTTTTATTCATTTACGTTTGTTACCCCACAGCAATTCCACTAGTATACTATCTAACGACATAAAACATGACTGCGGGATTTAACAGAATGTGTGTTGTAGTGCATATAGGCATCGGAATAGTATTATCATTTTTATAATAGCCACCTTTCCCATCAAAGAAGGGGATTTCCAGAATCCCACGGATGCACGAATACCTTTGATTATTCTCTCTATATTATGCTCCAGAAATCGTGAGGGAGAATGCCACAGTTGGACTACTAGATATCTTAAACCTTCTGTTTTCCATGGTAAACCCACTTCTGGATAGGCTCCCGATGGTCTCTGTGTCAGTCTTCCAATTGGGATTATATTAGACTTCCCTGGATTTATACTGAGCCTGGAGAGCTTTCCAAAATTTTCCAGCTCACTTAAGAGTACGGGCACCGAAAGGGGTGGACGTCTTAAGTAGACCAACATATCATCTGCATATAGGGAGATGACATGTATAGTATTTCCCAAAGGGATTTCTCAGCCCTTCATGCTCTTCCTTAGCGATATCGCCAAGGGCTCCATCGCTGCCGCGAACAGCAGTGGAGATAAGGGGCATCCCTGCCTCGTTCCCCTGGTCAAGCAAAATTTATCAGATACCGTTCCCCTGAGGCACACTCGAGCCGTAGGTTCCGCATATAGCAGCTGTACCCATTGGAGAAATCTTGAACGCATCCCCATCCTACGGAGGACCACCCAAATGTATTCCAACTCCACTGAGTCGAAAGCCTGCTTTATGTCTAGTGTTACCAGAGCATAGTCGTCTGTCATTAAGATCAGGGCGTGCCAAACGTGTGCCAACCGTCTCAGGTTATGAGTGGTGTTCCTCCTGGGAATAAATCCCGCCTGATTGGGGTGGATCAAGGGTGGCATGTGAGGCAATAACCTGTTTGCTAAAATCCCACTCAGCAATTTATTATCTAGATTCAGGAGTGAAATCGGCCTATAAGAGCCGGGCAAGACTGGGTTTTTATCCGATTTTAGAATCATGAAGATTAACGCTTCTTGCATGGATGTGAACATTGTATTATCCTCTCTTGCATCATTATATACTTCTAACAGTTTTTCAGCCAAAAGTGGCGCAAATCTCTGGTAGAATTCGGCTGGGAGGCCATCACTACCTGGGCACTTGCCGTTTTTAAGACGACTAATAGCGGCTAGTAGTTCTTGTCTGGTTATAGCGGCTTCTAGAGCTTCTGCTTCCTCAAGGTCCAGTTGAGGAATGTCGATATGTTCCAGATAGGATTGTGACGTTACTGAGATTGCGTTGGACTTAGATTGGTACGCATTCGCTAGGTGCTGGGCCAGTAAGTCGATAATTGCCCCTTGGGTGCAGATCAGTTTACCCCTCCTGTCTTGCATTTGTATTATAGGAAGGGATGTGGATTCTGCCTTAATCAATCGTGCTAATAGGGCCCCAGACTTATCACCTTCCATATGGAAGCGTTGCCGATATTTTATATATTTGTGTTTTTCAAGCCTTCCCCAGGAAGTCAAGAGTGCTTCGCGTGTCACCCGCTACTCCTCCAAAGACTGTGGGTCCTTATGAAAGGTCGCTTCCAGGGCACTCAATTTCTGTTCCTGTATTTGAATGTCTCATTCCAATTGCTGCCTAACCCTGTATGACGTTGTAATAGGTATTCCCCTAACCACTACCTTCATTACCTCCCATTCCAATGCCCTGTTTGACGCTGTTCCCCAATTTTCTGTAAAGAAGTGAGTGAGGGCCTCTGCCATGGCAGCAGCAAACGGGGGTCTTGCAGTGCTTCCACCTTAAGGCAGCAGAGTGGTATCGCCGGACAACCCGATCCCTCCATTAAGCTCATCAGGAGGGGAGAATGGACCGATAAATATCGGGGTAAGTATGAAATCCCACCCACACCCGGGGATAAACCAGTTGAAATGCAGCAATAATCCAGGCAACTAAATGTATGAGCTAACTTTAACTTACGCCCCTGAAATGCACTGCTTATGACCTCACATATTATATTATTATATCACTCATGACATGGTCAGTGGCATCACTGATGAAATCACTGATGACATCTCAAATGACATCACTGATGACATCATCAAGTGAGTGTCCGTGTTTTTAAGAATTTATGGGTGTTAAACATATATACTAACCTACTACAAAAGTTAAATTAGTATAATAGGTGCACTACTACTGAGTGATACTACTTCTAACCTATATTAAGTGAGCAGCTGTGTGACTGTATGTATCCTTGTATGTATGGGTGTATAAGTGGCAGTATGGGTATAAGTGGGTGTGTGAGTAGCTGTGTGGGTAAGTGACATGCTGTGTGAGTGGCAGTATTGGTGAGTGAGTGGGTGTGTCAGTGGCTGTATAAGTGAGTGAGTGGCAGTGTGAGTTGCTCTCTGGGTGGGTAAGTGGGTGCGTAGTGACAGTATGAGTGAGGGAGTGGGTGTCTGGTTGCATGAGTGAGTTACTTGGTGTGTAAGTGGCTGTGTGAATGAGTGAGTGGCTGTTTGAGTGGGTGTTTGGTTAAGTGAGTTGGTGTGTGAGTGGCTATATTGCAGAGTGCAGTTGGGGGATACCGAAACCACTTCTGGACCAGCTTAAATTGTTGCATACAGACACCTGGATTAAGATCAAACTAGGAGCAGGAACGCACCTTTCCAAACAAATCCCGACCTCTAAAGGGTTGAAACAAGGTTGCATACTAGCGCCTTTATTATTCAACCTTTTTCTAGCAGATTTGCCAGGCGAACTGGACTAGTGCTCTTCTCATGCTCCAAAACTGAGGAACATATTGCTGTCAAATTTGCTGTACGCGGACGATCTGGTGTTGATAAGTCGGACCCCGATTGGCCTTCAACATCTTTTGAACGCAACTTATACCTTTTCAAAAAGGAATTCCCTGCAAATAAATCTCAAGAAAACCAAGATCATGGCAGTAAATTACTTAAAAAAGAAAAGGATGGGGCGAGGCCAAGCAAGATGGCTGAACGGAAGTGAGCCGTTTCAGCTCCGGACCCCCTTGGCTGCTTATACTCTTTTTTGACATCGACGGAGAGGCAGAATCCGCATGAAGGTGGCGAAAACTTACCTGCGCTGAATTGGAGCACGACAGCCGGTTCCGAGGTCGGCGACCTGATCTGGAGGCTGTCGAGAGAAGGGAAAAGGACGCGACCGGACAGGCCCCTCAAAATGGCACGCTTGAGATGTGACGGTTGGGGCTGATGCAGACGTGTGGCAGCCCGTCTGTGCGAGGTGCTGCGGGAGTGAACCCCTGTCGGTGGTGAGCCCCCGCCTAACACGAGCACGAGGTGAAGGGGAGACACGGATGCCTTTGGCTGCCCGCTGCCTGCCAGACGCGAGAAGACGCGACCTGCGGGACAGCGGGGCTGAGGCCGGGAGCCGCACCCGAGATTGGGGAAAGAAACGCTGCTGAACCACGACAACGCCTGCCACTGGGAATGACGGCGGACACCTCAGGACTCCACACAATGGGTCCGTCACCCTTATTTTCCTATGTCTGCCTCAGTTAATCTGCCCAGAGGGAGACCAGAAGCACAGGCCTGCCTGACCTTAAGATGGCGCCGTCAATGTGACACGTCTTGGGACAGGGCTCGGTCTCGTCATCGGAGTCTGCAGGGAGGTTGAGGAATTATGCACATTTTCTTCCCCTGCTACCCCTCCTGCTGCACACAACGAAAAGCGACACCTACAAGTACTCACAGGTCCTTCCCCAAAGTCGCCTGACCTTAAGATGGCTGGGGGAGCATAACCGCCGCCGACAGGCCCTGCCACGCATCTGGAAGCTTAGAGAATTCGGGCCTGAACGGCGGCGGCAACCCACGGAGGGGCCCCTGCGGCCGGCGCCAGCCTCGTGCTTTGCTCTGCCCCTATGCCACCCAAGAAGACGTCAAATAAAGTCTCCCATTATTTCGTGACGGCAGACAAGACTCCTCCCGCGACAGACCCGGAGCAGGCGAGGAAGATGGCCCTTACCAAGGATGACCTACTAGCCTCCCTGCGGGACTTCAAAACCGAGCTCTGTCAAGAAATAAAGCACGACCTGCGTACCTCGATGGACCAACTTAATGCCGACCTAACGGAGAAAATGGCGACGATTTGCCACGATGTAGACGCGGTGGGATCCCGTGTGCTGGAAGTGGAGGAACAGACGCAAAATCTCAAAGTGCGTTCCAACAAACTGCAAGAAACACAGCAAAACCTCCAGACGCAGCTGCAGCAAGTGATCCTGAAGACGGAAGACCTGGAAAATAGGGCCCGGAGGGAAAACATACGCTTTCGGGATCTGGAAGAAGGCGCGGAGGGACCAGATCTCGAGGCGTTTGTGATCGGTCTTTTCTCAGAAATCCTAGCACCCCGACAACTGAAGGTGAAGATAGACCGTGTCCACCGAGTGGGGCCAATGCTGACGGGGGAAAGATGCAGGACGCGTCACGTTCTGGTAAAACTGCACTCTTTTAAAACAAAAGAAGCCATCCTCAGCGCGGCAAGGAAGAAAGACGAAACTTCATTCCAGGGCTACAAATGCGCGCTCTTCCAGGACTTGGCACCCTCAACTCTGGCACGCAGGCAGTCGCTTCGCCCTGTCAGCACCAAACTACGGGAAGAAGGGATTCGATATCGCTGGACATTCCCTTTCAGACTCGCCTTTGAATACAAAAACAAGCCGTACCACGTTACTGACCTTCGGGACAGCCTCCGACTTTTGGGCCTGCCAGACCCTGAGAACGATGAGGCCACAGGGCCTGTGAATGATCTGAGCCAACATCGGAGAGAGACTCGGTCCTGGCAAACGGTCACCAAGAACAAGCAGCAAGTTAAATGACTATTTCCAGAACGGGAACAATAGAAGTTGCCCTGGTGCACCAGGAATATATCAGAGGAATCGCAGAGCTGTTCCGCTGAAGGTCGCGAGCCGGCTGTAGCAGATGAGTCCCAGTTCCGCTTTGGGACAATGGATAATTAAGCATGGTTGTCTTCAGCCCCTACTAAAACTGTTGACTGTTCTCTCCGTTCTTATTGCATGGCAGCCGGGGGGTGCGGGCCTTGTCCGTACCGCCCAGAATTACTGTACTCTCTTTATGGGAGTCTTCCGCTGGGAGCCCGTTGGCATCTCAGCATGATCATTCTAGGGATTTTTGGGGATGGGTTGGGGGGGGGTGGGTTTCCGGTGGTGGTGCTGGGGAGACATACTCATATACCCAGGTGGGGTTGATACAGCTCTCGAGAGAGTTAGGGTTAAGGGTCTGGCTTTTCTGGGACGAGGCGCCACGGCGTATACATGCTGTCCCAAGAGGGGGCTTTGTGGGAGAGTGGAGAGGGATCGAACCGATTAAATGATATCCATAGCATCATGGAACGTTAAAGGTTTAAATTCGCCTCAAAAACGCCAGAAAATCTGGAAATACCTTAATGACCGCCAGTTTGACGTGGTGGCACTCCAAGAAACACACCTTAAGAAAACCGAAGAAGCGTGGCTGCGCCACAAAACATACCCGTTGGTCTATAGATCCTCAGCGGGCACCAAGCATAATGGAGTGGCCTTGCTTTTTCGTAATACGGCCAAATTCCAACCTGAGGCTCTCAAAACTGATCGGGAGGGCAGAGTCTTGATGGTGAAGGGGAGACTCAGGGGTACGCTTTGCACATTCATTTCCCTTTATGCACCCAACTCGGGACAGTCGACATTCCTATCTACCACTCTTGACATGATTGGTGACTTCGCAGAGGGACCGGTCATTCTCCTAGGGGATTTTAACTCGGCCTGGCAGGTAGCGTTAGACAGCTCCCTTGCACACCGGGCTACCCCCAACGGTTTCTCTAAAGGGGTTAAACAGAAAATGTCCATGTTAGGTCTCAGTGATACCTGGCGAACACTCTATCCCACTACCAAAGATTTCACCTATTACTCTCACGTCCACCAGTCCTACTCCAGGATAGATTACATCTTTATTAGTCAGGCCCTGGTGGGCTCACTGCAGGCAGCTCAGATCCTACCTCTTTCCATATCGGACCATAGCCTTATATCTGCCAGCCTAGTTTGGGACGGGAACAGGCCGGGCGCGGCGCGCTGGTACTTCCCGGGCTCGCTCCTTTGGGATAAAACCCTCTGCGCCGAACTGAGAACCTCCATTAACGAATACTTTGCGCTTAACACTCCGCAAGCTACTACACCGCAGAACAATTGGGACGCTTTTAAAGCGGTGGTGAGGGGCAAATGCATACAACTCAACGCGGCATTGAATAAACAGAGAGCGAAAGAACGCGTAGCGCTTGAAGGGGAATTAGAGGTAGTGGAGAAAGCCCAGAAGGCCGCCCCCACAAGAGCGCTCCAGCGGCAGCTCACTGCGCTTAGGGGCAAACTACGAGCTATCTATAATAACAGAGCGGAGTTTACCCTGCATCAGCATATGCTCAGGGGGATAAAGTGGGGAGACACTTAGCGCGACAACTCCGTGAAAAGAGGGAACGCGAATTTATTGGGGGTATCTTGGATGGGGATGGCCATGTTACACATGCAGATGATCGCAAAGCTAATGCCTTTGGCAAATTCTACGGGGAACTCTACTCAGGCGCCACACCAGACATAGCCTTACAACAGCAATATTTAGACACAGTGGAATTTCCGCATCTCTCCCCAGCGACCGCAGAACCCCTGGAGGGCCCCATTACCGCAGAGGAGGTCAGACAAGTTATCGCCAAACTTAAGGTTCACAAAGCCCCGGGTTCTGACGGACTCACAGCACATTTTTACAAATGTTTCGCGTCTGAGCTAGTTCCACACCTCGTCGAACTTTTTAATGCAATTGCGACCGTTGCCAGGGTCTCGGACACCATGGCCGAAGCGGTGATATCGGTCATTCCCAAGCCAGGGAAGGACCCCCAGAAATGTGCCTCGTATTGGCCCATAGCACTTCTCAACCTTGACGCGAAATTGTACCCAGCGATCCTGGCAGCCCGGCTGAATGACCTGATGCCCACACTAATCCACCCTGATCAATCCGGCTTTATAACGGGGCAACAAACACACGACAATATCCGTCGCACTGTGCATCTAATTGAGAAAGTCTCTAAATTTAACATCCCGGCAATACTAGTGGGCCTCGACGCCGAGAAGGCCTTTGACAGGGTGGACTGGTCATTCCTCTTCCTGACCATGTGGAAATTTGGCTTCGGAGATAGGTTCCTCCATATGGTCCAGGCAAACTACCACCTCCCGCAGTCGCGAGTACTGATCAATGGGTACACGTCACTCCCATTTGCCCTTAGCAGGGGCACAAGACAGGGCTGTCCGCTTTCCCCCCTTTTATTTGCCCTCAGTATTGAACCCCTGGCCGAGAGATTCCGAGCTAATGAGGAGATCCGGGGAATCCGCTTTGGAGGCACAGACCATAAAGCGTCTCTTTTCGCGGATGATATTCTGCTTACTCTCCGGGAACCTGCCTCCTCCCTTCAGGCAGTTCAGGAGGAGCTGACCCATTTTGAACTGGTGGCAGGCTTTAAAGTCAACCTTACCAAATCCTCCATACTCAACCTCACGCTCACTGACACTGAAGCAACGAGACTGCGGAGCCAAACACCCTTACAATGGGCGACACACTCCCTCCTCTACTTGGGCGTCTATCTCACGCCTAAAATTGGGGACTTATACAAAGCCAACTATCCTGCGTTAGTGTTACAGACACAACAAGATTTTAAGAGATGGAAACCCCTCTATATTTCTTGGCTTGGGCGAATCAACGCCGTCAAAATGACGGTCTTGCCGAAATTCCTATATCTCTTTCAGGCTCTCCCCATCGAGCTTCCCCGGGATTTGCTGTCTCGCTTACGTTCACTGACCACCAACTTCATTTGGCAAGGAGGGAGGGCCCGCCTGCCCTTTCATGTGCTGAGGCGACCAAAGAAAGAGGGGGGGAGTGGCTCTGCCAGACTTCACATTATACTATCAAGCGGCACAACTGCGTGTAGTAATGGAATGAACAGTACGGGAATCCGAAAAACACTGGCTCCATATGGACCGGGCCATTGTGGGCCGCTCTATTTGGGATGTCCTATGGAAGCCTAAGAAGGATAGGCCGGCAAACGCATATCTGAGCACCCCCACACGCACCACCCTCACAGTCTGGGATCACATTACAAGAAGACAGGGATGGACCACTTTCCCTTCTCCGTACACCCCAATTCACTTTAACCCGGCATTTCCGCCGGCCTTACACGAAGGACCATTTGATTGCTGGAAAGAGGGCGGCTGCCTAAAGCTCTCGGACCTCTTCCACAACTTTGACATTCTGACGTTTGAAAGCTGCAAAAGAGAGTTCCAGATCCCACACAGCGAACACTACCACTACCTCCAGCTTAAGCACTGGGCCACGCAACCACATATATGGAAGGCGGCCACTAGGGAACTGACGGTCTTGGAGCGGCTGGTCTTAAAGGCAGGCAACATGAAAGGGGCTATTTCTTCACTCTACGTTCTGTTAGTGAGTACCATACAAGCTCCCCGAGCACGTTACATGCATTTTTGGGACCAGGTGTTAGGTCGGGACATCACAGGAGAGGAGTGGAAACATGTTTGGGGGGACATTTCTAGCCACAACCACTCGGTCAAAACGCGGGAG
The DNA here is from genome assembly GCA_963921515.1 of Calotriton arnoldi. Taxonomy (NCBI): domain Eukaryota; kingdom Metazoa; phylum Chordata; class Amphibia; order Caudata; family Salamandridae; genus Calotriton; species Calotriton arnoldi. Next base: position 697,810 of record CAWUFW010001994.1, on the reverse strand, counting down.
GCCCACTATAAGACACTTCTAGATTGGTATCTATACCCCACTAAACTCAAACGAATTTTCCCTGACACCTCAGATCTCTGCTGGCGGGGCTGTGGTATGCAAGGGGACTTTCGCCATATTTGGTGGGACTGCCCTGGCATTCGGCCATTCTGGGAAGAAATCGTCTCACATATTAAAGAAATGCTGGGATACCCCATCCCGACGACCATAGAGGGGGCACTATTGGGTATCAGAGACCCCGTGCTGGAACACCAAACGAGAGCCGATAAGGCAATCATGTGGGCTGGACTGGGAGCGGCTAAACTCACCATAGCGGCCGCGTGGAAAAAGAAAGATGCTCCCGCCATATCGCTGTGGCACTCCCGTCTGTGGAGAATACTTTCCATGGAGCGCCTGGCTGACATCTTTCGAGATGAATATAAGAATTTTGAATATAAATGGTGCCCACTGGTAACTTACCTGTCCCGAGGCTTGCCATCAGCGGTTTGCCCACCCTCCATAAGGGCTATGCACTTCTTCCAATTCTAAACCCCATCAGGGGAGCCAGGCAGATATACATATCCCCCATGGACAGGCCAAGTCCAACCTTATCTAGCCGTCCACCCACAACACAGCCATATCACTCAACTCCTCACTATGCGGAAACACCACCACCGGGGCGGGAGGGAGAGAGGGTTTAAGGGAGGGGTTGGGGGGGGTTTTCTGAGTTTATGGTTTCTTGTTCTTACGTAAGGGTGCACCCTTGCGAAATGTGGACCTAAACTGAGCATCTTTTCTGCTGAATATGGGAGGCATGTAAGGACCCTGTGATATGAGCAACTGGACTGCAATTAGCTGATTTTTCCGCCTAAGGGGTTTGCATGCTCTATTATCCCATTGTGGTTGTATTTGATTATGATGCTGAATAATAAAAAAGAATTTTGAAAGCAAAAAAAAAAAAGAAAAGGATTAATTGCCATTTAAAGCGGACAAGGCTTGGATTCGACTACCTGCTACAAATATCTGGGAGTACTTATGGATCATAAAAACACATTCAAACCACAGTCGGAGTCTCTTCGGGGGAAGGGAACCGCGACTTAGCTGGCGATGAAAGCACTGAAGGACAAACTGCCCGACTTAACACTTGACCCCTTGCTACAGGTGCTGCGAGCAAAATGACAGCCGACTCTAACATATGGGAGCGAATCTCTCCAAGGGAAGGATGCCGCAGTCCTGGACATAGTGATAGCCAACTCCTATAGAGCAATCTTCCACCTGCCAAAATATGTTTCACCAGCCCAAATACGGCTGGAATTTGGACTTCAAAAACAAACGGTGAAAAGAAGGGGTGTGTACGTCAGTAGTTGGCACAAGATCCGCAGCGCAGAGGTTGGATCATTAAACTCCCACCTCTGGCTCGAGTTGCTTCGCCACAGAAAATCTCCAGCTAGGGACTATCTGTTTGACTCGCTTAAAGTACTGGGATTGTTGGATCTCTGGGGAACACCTACTGACCATTCGTCTTTTAAAAAACTCGTGAAAAAATCAACACGAATCGTATCCGCCATAGAAGACAAGGAAATACTTGCTAAAAGGGCACACAGCTGGATAACGCTTAGTGATTATGGAATACTGCAACCGCAATATTACCTTAAAATTGGAGTCAAAATAAAGACGAAAGAAAAATTCTTAAAGCTAAGACTCAGGGGCCGATTCCGATCTCGGCCGGTAGGGCTCCGAATCGGATTCGGCTTAACCGGATCCGATTCGGAGCCCTATTTCCCGACCGATTCGTACGTGCGTCCGGGCGAGCGAGTACGATGCGAAATCGCCGACCGACTCGTATGGGCGTCCCAACCGCTCCGACCGACTCGTTCCCGGGTCGAACCGCACCGACCGACTCGCTCGGACACGACTCGCACCGCGCAATGGAGACGTTCCCCGGCCGGGCAAGTACGATGCGCGCCGCGAGCAGTCCGACCGAGTCGCGCACTCCGGCTCCAAGGAGCAGTCGGAGCCGTACTCGGGGGTCCGTGTCGGACCCCTGTACGCGTAGCCGCGCGAGTCGCACACAGGGGGACCCATGGGTCCCCCTACCTGTGCATGTACGGCGCGAGTCGCTTCGCCGCATACTCGCTGTAGGGGGCGCCCCTGTTTGCCTCGCACCCATTGAGTCAATGGGAGCCCGCGTACGCGTTGTACGACCGGCTCCCATTGACTTCAATGGGAGTCCGACCGAATCGAGTCCGATAGCATACGGACGCATCGTACTCGTTCGGTCGGGCTGCTAGGTTCTGATTCGGTCGGAAATCTCTCCGGGTCCGGCTCGGTCGGTGAGATTTCCGGCCCGAATCGGAATCGGCCCCATAGTGTTATTCCGATTACCCCTCACCTGCTACCCTGGGAGAGGAGAGACAGTTTGCAGTCCTGTCGGCTATGCGGAGTCGGTAAGGAGGACATTATCCATGTCATCTGTATCTGCCCCAATTTAAAGGACATTAGGTACAGCTTACTACAGCCATTTTTTAAGCAGCACGGTATCCGGACCTGCAGGCAGGCAGTAAAGCTGTGCTTCAACCCAGCTGAGACACAGCTAAACTGCCGGCTTACAAACTTTTTCGACTTAGTAACAATGAGGTATAAAAACATGTTGGATGCACAAACAAATGTAGCTGGTCAGGTCACTGCCTGATGCTAGCTCAAAATACTAAAAATCATAGCTTACAGATTACTGTTGTCCTGATTGATGATGGTAAGATGTGCAAAGGAACAGCCTGAAACAAGACTACTAGCGCTAGAACCAGCATCCTTTCTAATTTAGGACAATCTATCTAGTTCAGTTGTTTCTGAAGCACCAGCATCTCAAGACCCATCTAACCCAGGACCAGTTCACCGGTTCCTGAAGTGTTAGCATCTTAAGATCTGTTCACTCCATGGCAATAATGACCAGCCTACTGATCCTGAAGCACAGGCACTTTCAAATCAATCGATGAGCACTATATTGTCCTGCGTAACCTTTTATAAAGCTCAAAAGTGGAGTCCAGGATAAATACGATCAGTGTACTTGATTTTGAAGCACAAGCACTTTGAGATCTGCTCAACCTAAGACATCATGTCCAGTTTACCCGATCATGAAGCACACGCACTTTAAGATCTGCAGGCGAGTACCATACTGAACTGTGCAATCTCAAACAAAGCCAAGAGTGGACTTTAATAATGCCTTGCTTCTGGAAACTGCTGCCTAATCCAGGACAATTACAATTAGCTTAGTTGATCCAGAAGCATAAGCACTTAGTTTCTTGAATTGGGCAAGTCTCAATGTCCAGCTTATTTAATCCTGAAGCGCGAGCACCTCAAGATCTGCCGATCATATTATACCGATTTGTGTAATTTTAAACAATGTCTAAAAGTGGATTTAATACTGCTTTGTTTCTGAACATTGTTGCTTAATTCATGTCAACTACATACAGTTTGATCTGTTCCTGAAGCACTAGCACTTTAAGAATCTACCTGATCGAGGACAATTATAACCAGTTGCTTGATCTTGACACACATGTATTCCAGGATTTGTAGACGAGTAACAAATTGCAGTGGGCAATTTTAATATGAATTTTAATGTAAATTTTAATATTGTTTTATTGTTGCAAAGGTTTTTATTAATCATGCATAATAAAATTTACCTTACCTTACCTTATATTGCAGAGTGTCTGTGTGAATGGCTGTATGGGTGAGTGAGTGGATGTGAGTGCTTGTATGGATGTGTACATGGGTATGTAAGTGGTTGTGTGGGTGTGTGAGTGAGTGTGTGTGTTTGTATGGTTGAGTGAGTGGCTGAGTTGAGGGGACGTATGGGTGAGTGAGTGGCTGTGTGAGTAATTGTGTAGGTAAATAAGCGGGTGTGTCAGTAGCTGTATGGGTGAGTGTGTGTCTAAGTGAGTGGCTGTACGGGTGAGTGACTGGTTGTATTGTTGTATTCCTCTTAGGGTGTCCATAAACGGGCTTCCCAGCATCATGTCCTTATATAGGCACAATTCACCCTGCCCTTATATAGGCATAAAATCCCAGCCCTTATTTAGGCATTAAACCGTGCACTCCAAATACAGGCATGGTCTCTGACATCCGTCCACCCTAACGTCACAACAAGTTCATGAAGAACAGACCCTTAGGCTGCGGGAGTTTCCCTAGCCCAGGACTATTGATTTCTTCAAGGCCTCAAATATTAAGCATGAACCATTATTCCTTAGGGGTTCATCCATGACGTCTTTCGCTGTCCAATTCACGCCAATGCTAACATTCCTAAGGTACTCTCAGGTATAAATATACCTTCCCTAGCCCCTGTAAACTAGAGGAGACCTCGACTTCAGAGGAGCCCGTTTCCCGGCCTGACGCACTGAGAAGACGCTGTCATCCCTGCACGCAGAGAGTCCCGCTTCCAGTGATCTGACTTCCCTTGCGGGGCGTTGGAGTTCGAGTCTGGCAAAGAGATTCCTACCTCTCTCATTCTTCAGGTATGGAGCTGATAAGAACCTAGAGGGACTCTTGGCATACTAGGCATACTAAGCTTAACATACTCTTAGTATACCATAGTAAGGAATACTTCACCTACTTCATACCTCTCCCTACACCTAGGATTAGGTTAGGTACATTGGGGTAGAACTAGATTAGAAACGCATCGTATGAGTACTCGCATTTTTAGCTCATGTTATTTATGTATGTGAATATATGCTAAGAGATAATGCTATCGCAGTATTATTTATTTCTACTGCTCACCCTGTACATTATTTATCTCGCATACTGTCTTGTGATCGTAACAGCACATTATACTTACACCAGAAACAGGACTGTTCAATAAATCTTTTATTGAAAACGCCGTCTATTCTTTCTGTGTAACTCTGAGGAAAACTAAGCATGCACGATTGAGCTGAGTCAAATAGTTATCTATTGTTTCCACCACTCTGGGACACGTCCTGATTCTAAAAGGGAAACATAGTGGTCATGCTTTGCGGCTGCCAGAAACTACTCCCTTCTTGTTGTCAAGGAGTTTCTAGTGGCCTCTGAGCTAGCTGGCACAAGTAATTAAGTTTAATATACTCGATAGGGACATACTGACCTTAGTCCTATGTCAAACCTATAGGATATATTATTCCAATGCGCAGAGCCTATTAGGGAAATAGGAGCTACACTACATGGCGCCCAACGGTTTGGTAAGGCGGTAATTCAACGTTAGATACTGAGTAACTCAACCGTGCTATTTTCTCTCAAGACCCCTACCCATATACTCCAAAAGACGTCTGGAGTGGGCAGGGTTTAGTATCCGCCACGGCTACATAGGGAAGTACCCTATATATTAGCTGTTTGGTTTGCTCAACGTTGAAGGATACAGTGTTCCAAAATATTGTGCCCCTTATCTTTGTTTCCTTGAAACTTGTTCTACATTTTTCAAAAAACAAAATGCCTGACGGAGACAATAACACCGAAAACGGTGGAGCTGCGGCTGATCAAGCCCAAGCAGCAGTTTATAACCTTACAGGTTTAAATGAAACTGAGGAGGGTGTTATAGACATCCCTCAAAACTTAAGAAGAGCCATAACTCTAAAACTTATAAAACATGGCCTATCGCCAAGAGGAGGTAGAGCAGTTTTCGTGATAGAGGCACATGAATCCTTTCAGACAGAGGTATTCTATTCATGGGTAATACTTCCTGAATGCAATCCAACATCACACACATTTCACTTCTACAAAGAAGATGAACTACCAGAGGAATATATTCCTTTCGAGGATATTGAAATTCCATTAACATACCAGGAGCATCAGCTCTGGTTTAAAGTCGCCCTAAAACATCACAAAAACATTACCAGGCTCGGTCCACTAGGTAGACCAGCAGCAACATGGCCGATTTTAGCCGGCTACACACCTCATCCTGAACTGGATATAATGACAGATGAGGAACTACTAACTCAAATACAAGAGTTAATAAAAATTTACAGACAATTGGTCCAATATGTCATGCGGACTCTCACAGTCCAACCTCCATTCACACTTCCAAATCAGACCCCTCATCAGGGGACTACACTAAAAATTACACCACAGACTCTCAACTCAGTCATGGGTAAAATGCCCACAAAACGTGAGCAAATTCCGTTCTGGATAGCTCAAAAAATTACTCAAATCGAAGCAGTATTTCCAAATACTAGCCCGTATGAGAAACACAGAATACTAACAATCAGTTTACCAATGGGGATCACACCACAACTGGAAGACTGCACCACTTGGGGTTCAGTCTTTGCTGCCATCTATACTAAAACACATGGCATTCCGTCAATTGCGGTAATACCTGATGTCCTAAAACAAATTCAAAACGAATACGGGGCAGAGCCTGCTCTAAATTTAGGTATGAAATTACTGAAAAATTTCGACCAGGTCTCAACAATAATATTATCTAATATTAAAGGAGAGGAAGCAGCAGTTGCGATCCGCCAGAAATTGAGGGAATTCGATGTTACAGAACATCAAACTGAGCTACCCAGAATAATAGAACAATCCTATGCAGAATTAAGCAGAGATAGTTTGGGTGGAAGACCAGTGAAGCCGAAGCTATCTGAAAGTCCTGAGAAGGACTCAATTAAACAAACTCCTACATCTTCTAAAAAGAAGTGGGAAACTAATAAACAAAATTCAAATGAGAAGCGTTCTCAATCCCGACGTAGGTCTCCTCAAAAGGAGCCCTCTGAAAGGAGGTATAACCTCAGGAATAGGGATAATTTGAGAAAACCTGACAGGTATCATGATACTGATACACGTTCCTCTCGTCCCTTTCAGATCTCGTCACAGACTTCGGAAAGAAGAGGACGGACGGAACACAGAGAAGAACGCGTGAAAGCGAAAGACGACAAACACGCTCCAAAAACTAAGGCTAAACCTCAATTCTCCAAAAGAAAGTAGCAGGTCTAAAGATTAGACATGCCGAGAATACTGAGAACACAACTCAAGAACGGAGAATGGGCTCAGACCATGCTGGACAGTGCAGCAGAAGTCACAATAGTTCGCCAGAACGTGAAGGAACTTCTGGAGATAGTGGACTTGAATGAATACATTAAAGTAGAGACTGTAGACACCAGGGTTAGTACTCCACAAAGGTTATTTGAAATAACACTCCGGATGGAGGGAGACAAACTTAGACAGGTGAAAGCACTTTTTTGGGAAATACTATCAAAGGGCTATGACATACTTCTAGCAGAAAAAGACTGGCCACCACAATTTGTCAGGGAGTGCCCACATGGCGAGGACATTATTATGCCTGCCTTCTCCAACCATATTCCAATAAACCTAAAATATACATATGCCAGGAAATGGGCAGTAGCCCAGGCCCCAGCGTTATATAAAAATCATGTAGGATGGGATGAGGACTCACCTCACCATAAAATACATCTGAAACATGAACCAACTGCACAACGGCAGTACCCAATAAAGCAAGAAGCTAAAAAACAGGTCAGGGAGATCTTAGATCAACTTGAATATCAAGGGGTGGTTGAAACATGCACCTCCTCAATGAACAATCCTTTGTTTCCTGTCTCCAAACCAGACAATACATATCGTCTAGTTTTGGACTACAGACACCTAAACACTTGTTCTAAAACTTTTGCAGTGCAAAATGCACATAGCACAGCATTAATGAATAACATTGTGCGTAAAAAATATAAAACAACATTAGACATCTCAAATGGTTTCTTTTGTCAAAACATAGCACCTGAAAGCAGGTACTTAACAGCATTCTCCATAATGGGGACCCAGCGTCACTTTTGTCGACTCCCACAAGGGTTCAAGAATAGCCCGGGTTTATTCTCAGCGAGGGTAATGGAGTTACTACAAATTTGTGACAATGAGGTATTGTCCTATGTCGATGACATCTATCTGACAGACGATGACCTGGATAAACACTTGAACAGGGTGAGCACCATCATATTGGGTTTCGCTTCTGAGGGCTACAAATTCAACTTTAAAAAGTCCAGAATTGCCCATCTCAATGTCCTATTTCTAGAATATGAGCTTTCAAGTGAAGGCAAGAGCTTGGCAGCTAACTTTTAGAAAAATGTGCGCTGCTCCAACCTCCAAAAACGCTAAAAACTTACAATCCATCCTGGGTTTCTTAAATTTTGGAAGAACATACATTCTAAGTTACGCAGAAAGGGTTAAACCTCTCTACGCATTAATCAAACCTGATTTTTCGATCAGAAACTGGACACAAGAACACACAGAAATCTTGCGTTCACTCCAGGCTAACATGTTAGCAACAAATCACTTACAAACATGCGTAAGTCAACGCAATTTGGTGATCCGAATAATTTCGGGTCAATGCGGATTCACCTACTTAACTTTCAATGAGGGTGAGAAAATACCAATAGCGTACAAATCTCATTTGTACACATAAGCGGAAATGCGCTTCAGTTCAACTGAAAAAATTCTAACAGCAGTTCAAACCGCTGTAGCAAAAGAAAGAGCCTTAGCCCAAGGGAAACGCATTATTGTCGTCACCCCAGTACCAGCTTTAGAAGCGGTCACAAAAGCAAGCATTCCAAATGCTAAAGCATTACATCCACGATGGATACAATGGGTTAATTCTCTTGCTGCAACAGATGTTGAATATGTTTTTGATCCAGATTTAAAAACACAAGCATTCCTGCAATATGAACATGAATGTCCTCTGCCTACTGAAATTCTGCCTCTCGATCAGTACGAATTTATAATTTACACTGACGGATCCGCACAACCCGCAATCGGGAGTAAGCATGCTTACAGTGCAGCGTGTGCTATCGTTAAAGGTCGCATGCGAGATGGCATCTTCAAACCTATGGTCACAAAAACGCAGTCTCTAGGAGATTGTACAGCTCAGCGAGCTGAACTACAAGCATTCAAACTGGCACTTGAAACTACAGATCGCGAATTCCCCACACTAATAGTGTGCGATTCTTTTTACTGTGTACAGTCGTATAATGAATATATACAAAACTGGCTTGAAAATGGTTTCAGAGATGCGAAAGGTGGCACAATAAAGCACAAAATGCTTTGGGAACAAGTAGTTCAGTTAAAAAACGAACTACCAAAGGCTCACGTGATCCATACACTGAGTCATCAACGTGATGGCGTTCACGTTGCAGGGAATTCATTGGCTGACGAAGCCGCAAAGGGGGCTGTGCAAACGGCTTCCGTAGCTGCGATCACTCGTTCAAAAACAAAAATAGACGGTGAGATAATGTTGGCTGTCAAAGCTTCAAGCAAAGGCAGCAGTGCAGCGTTACCAAAAAAGTTTCCACTCAAGTACTCTTATGTAATTGATGCGAATAACGTTCCTTTTGCTCGAATCCCTGGAGTGGGGGATAGGGTAATTCCAAACATGGAACTTAGAGCAGCCTTGATTTATGAAACACATTTGGGGGAGGGTCTGTCACACCAAGGGATCTCTAAAACAATCTTGACGTTAAAAGAGATGTACTGGTGGCCTGGAATGAATACAGAAATTCACATATTCATCAACAACTGCTTAGACTGTAAATTACAGCGAGAGAGCCACAAGACACAATGCTGCGAATGCGGCAACCCAGTGCAGACACCATTGTTAGACAGCATAAGACTATCTACGCACCTGCGTCCTACTGGACAAAGGCATTCCCACAAATACTGATCTAGGTTCCTATGGTTATGGCCTCAGCGCTCAGCTGACGCTCAAACTGTTATAAAAGATTTGTGAGTCTTTATCGGCATATACGCAATAGGCACGCTACATTCTGACCAGGGTCCTGCGTTTAGCTCTCGGGCTTACAAAGACGCCATGGCCAGTCTGGGCGTTGCATTGCGGTACTCTTCTCCATTCCATCCTGAGGGAAATTCGGTTGTGGAAAGGAATAACCGGGACATAAAGCAGTCTATAACAGCTAGAGTATTAGGTTCGGGTGACGGGTGGGTCAAACACCTTAGTGGGGTTCAACGTGCTTTAAACAACCTGCCAAGAAGTTCTCTAGGGGGGGTCACTCCATATGAGGTCCTATTTGGGACAAGAATGTGGGTACCAGACCTTGAACACGTAGGCACAGTGGTGGAAAATAAACCCTTTGATATCAAAGATTGTTTGGCTGTTTTACAGGACTTAAACAAATTAAGAACGAAACAAAGCAACGTGTTCCTACAGCCAACCACCACTGGGGATCAACCGGCTGTCCCAGCAAGGCCTGTCTGGATTCCAAAAGTTGGGGATCTAGTCAGAGAAAAGATTGCAGACAAGAAGGAATTTGGACCTTCTTACAGACAACCAGTACCTGTCCTAGCAGTTCAAGGAACAAGAACAGTACTTCTGCCGCCCCTTGCTGGAAGAAAGGAGAAAAGATTTGTGTCAATCGACCTCATCAAACCACAGTATGTGGCCAATACTAAATAGTAGGCCTCGTGGACTCCGACCTAGTAGCAAACGCACTCCTCTCGCTACTATCCAAGAGGTTCATACTGAAAGACTGATAACCATCGAGAATTCAGCAGAAACAGATGAAGGACTAAGCAACAATGCTATGGAAATCATCCCTCTTGAAGAACAAGTAACAGTTCGTCCAAATACACCTGTTTACACCAATGTAGCACGTGATGAACTGGTTCCAGTGATTTCTACAAATCCTGATGCAATTCCAACAATTGATAGAACTGCTTCTGGCTACTTCATTAACTTTGATACGTTCTCAGAAGATCCAAGTGAACCTGAAACGACGCCAGCATCATTTAAATTCAAGCAGCAAATACAAGACTTTCTTCACTCTCTGAAAAATACTTATTTGGTTTCTCCATGGATTGAACTCTGGATTATATCTGGACTTTTTGTTTTTCTGCTCTGGCTAGCTTTGGTTACAACTGTGAGCGTGCTTATAAGTGGCAGATACATCCATGCGAACACTGAAGGAAAAGGCGTGAACGTACTTTTGAAACCTCATAAATCTTCTCATCGTGAAGCAAGAGACTTGTCATCAGTGAACATCACAGCTGTTCCTATACACGATGGTATAGTGTGGGACAAAACAGATTTTGATATCTTCGGTCCGACGGAACAATTGAACATTCCACATTTGTTTATCCCCTTCCGTGCTCATGACGAGCTCAGCTCGTCATGCTGCGCGGTAGCGCTGTGCGCATGACGAGCTGAGCTCGTCACGACCCCACCCGCGATCGGAATGTCCAGCACACGAGCGGAATTCCGATCGCGGTCAAGGGGTTAAAATTTCACTAAGTGATCTAATCTCGTCCAGTACCTATTCTGATGATTGGGACTTTGAGACTGTCAATGATATAATGTATGACCTAGAAAAATCTGCTGCATTTTCTAAAAATGAATATTTAGAGGGTTCATCAGACTATGAACAACTGTATTGTTATAACCACTATGGTCATCATTTTTTGCATAAATCTGCATATCCAAGAAATGTGTTTATGTTTAACCAATGGGAACATTGTCCTACACCACCTAAAGGTAGTTCAAAAACATTTGCTAGTAAATTTCCATATTTTTCAGGTTACAATACATCTGATCCAGAAATGTTTTACTATAAAAATGTAAACAAGACAGGACTGAAAATTATGTTAACAAATACAAAACAAATTTACTCTGCATTATTTAATGCCCAACTGTCTAGACAAGGTTTCGACTTTTGGAAAGACACAATAGACACAAAAACTTTGTGGGGTACTAAAGAATGGCAAGTGCAGGGGATAGAAGCTTTATTTAGAGCCTGCATCATCCCTGAACAAATGATGTTTTTCAATGAAACAATCCAACAAACATCTTGTCTTGGATTAGCCAAGATCAAAGAGATGAACACACCTTCTGTACCAACTCCTGCGAAAAATAACGAAACACAGGCAGTGGTGACAGTTGACAATATACTACAACTCAACAGATCTAATCCTGATTGGAAAAAATGGTTGATCTGGCCCACAGACACGAATAACTGTCAGGAAAGATACCTGAATAAAACTCAGGGTTTTACCATTCATAGGCCAGACCCAAGATACGTCCAAAGACAACATCCGGGGGTAGTAACAACATACAGTGTAGGGAAATTATGCCTCGATTGGCTGCATACATCTACACTACAGGATGTGAAACAACATTTAACCTTACTTGCAAAAGACGCAGACCTTAGGGATTTCTTGCTTGGACCAAGAAAACCGCGTCAAAAACGTTTCATATATGCCGGCATTTATGCTGCCTACAATGAAGCATGGAAAGTATCACAGATGGAGGCTGCAGAACGAATACGTGAACTTGATCGTATTAATTTAGAGAAAACACTCTCTGTGGTCGACAATGGGTTAACAACTTTGTCCTCCAGGATTTATTCACTGGACGGCATTGTATCCTCTGCTATCGACATACTAGAACAAGATTTGGCGATGTTACAACAAGGCCAATCTCAATTACGTTCTATTATGTTATTAAGCTGGACGCTGCAATCATTGCGAGCGGGCTATGTGCCTTGGCGTTTTATCAACACAACGGCTCTGTTTGCAGAATACAATCTAACTGATAAACAGATCGAACTGGCACAAAGAGGAGCAAAGTATACAGTGCTGAGCATTGAAAAACTGGAAAAGTTGCCATTCACAGTGGCAGAAAAACCAGCTACAGAATGGCTTATTCATGGCAAAATCACACTACCTGTGACTACTTTTCAGTTTCAGTATTGCCTCAGACAAATGCAAGCAGGCAAATATGAAAGGTTGGGTAAGGAATACATTAAGACATCTTGGGCTTTACCGTATACATATAGATGTTGGAGCGGGGATCGTGAAGTGTTTTTGAGCGGTAAAAACTGTAAACGTGCACTAAGCGGTTCACTTATATGTCAGGACATTTCCTTGCACGGGGCTTGTAATGGTTCTGTGGCAAATTTGTCTTGCCATCAGCAGGGTACACCAGCTGCTGTGATTAATCCAACGTTTGGACAACTTTCTAATGGGAGTTACCTCATGTTGAATGATCAGAGTTGCTGTGGCATGCTGCCAGGCATCCCATATCTAGTAACGGTCAACTCCAGGGTCACTTGCTGTATGCAAGTATTGTTTGCTCCAATAGACACAGTCAGGGAGTCGCCTCTATGGCCTTCGCTGAACGTCTCTTTTATAAGATTTGATACTTTAAGCAGAATGAAAGCCATGCTTTTACAACAAACAGTGCCTTTGACCTCGGCCAAAGAAACCTATGATCTGCAAGTTGCAAGGACTTCGGCTGAGATACAGACTTTAATACGTACAAACTGCCCTATACATTTCGTAGAAATGATAGGACGAATTTTCAACATGTCTGATACAACAGGAATTGTACATGTATTTAAGGGCATCTGCTCCGGTCTGAAAGCACCTTTTCAGGCAATACTCGGAATCATCCCGAACTTTGCACATTCGGTGTTTGGTGGCATACCATTAATTCTAGCACTTGTTGCCGGAATTCTATTTCTCTTCCTGCTATTGCGCTATGGCCAGCCAATTCGCCGACATCACTCCGAGCGACATGGAGAAAGCTCTCCTTGAACGAAAGTGCCGTGAGCAAATAGTACAGCTTTTGGGCATAAATCGTCTACGGGACCTTAATACCACTTGGTTCCGGTCATTTAGACCAATCTGGCAAGATTGCATCTTACCTGTTCTACGATGCCTGCTATGCGGTGTAGAATGCGTGTTGGACACCTGTCTAACATTTCCATCGGATGCGCCAACGGACGTCGATACTCTGCTGGACCAGATAACGGCCCATGCTATGTGTTGTCCCCAGCGGCTTCCTATCCTGATGACAGCATTCATTGAGATCTCACAGACGCTTCCGGCTGCTGCTGAGGTATGAGAAAGAACTACAGGCACACAGGTAACAACGGACGCGAACATTGCTGCGGCGACCATTGCTGAAAGCAATGCTTCACATCTCTGTGCGATTAACCTGCTTCACGAGGTGTTCCAACTCACACCAACTACAGTGGATGATGTTTTGTCTATAGAAATAGATGATCTCATGTTTACACCAGACCCGTAAACTGACTCTGATTCAGCATACAGTGTTCCAGAAATACAGTAACAATTTGGCCTTCATTCTACAAAAACTTGGAACTCTACCAAAAATTGAACTTTTTCCCATTTTTCGAACGAAAATGGTACTTCAATCTGCTTAAAGTAGAACTAGCCTTATAGTACAGACTTGGCGGTCCTTCCACAGACATTTAGTCATCTTATGTGTCTAACAGTTAATTAATTTTCATGACATGAAATGACTTTGATTTTTGAACAACTTATCGATCATTTTCTGTCACATGTAAATAATACTGCTTATTTCATTCCAATTGCATTTATTTTCGAACTTTATGCCTGAAATGATAAGCAATGCTTCGAATGTACAGTACCTTTTGCATTCTAATGAGTTTTTTAAAATGCCTTTTTAAATGGTTTTATGAAATATTTTAGAAATATGTGGTACTCCATTTTAATGTTTAGCATTTCAAATGTTTAGCATTTATGTATTATCGTACACACGAAAGTGGAGTGGGTGTTGTATTCCTCTTAGGGTGTCCATAAATGGGCTTTCCAGCATCATGTCCTTATATAGGCACAATTCACCCTGCCCTTATATAGGCATAAAATCCCAGCCCTTATTTAGGCATTAAACCGTGCACTCCAAATACAGGCATGGTCTCTGACATCCGTCCACCCTAACGTCACAACGAGTTCATGAAGAACAGACCCTTAGGCTGCGGGAGTTTCCCTAGCCCAGGACTATTGATTTCTTCAAGGCCTCATATATTATGCATGAACCATTATTCCTTAGGGGTTCATCCATGACGTCTTTCGCTGTCCAATTCACGTCAATGCTAACATTCCTAAGGTACTCTCAGGTATAAATATACCTTCCCTAGCCCCGGTAAACTAGAGGAGACCTCGACTTCAGAGGAGCCCGTTTCCCGGCCTGACGCACTGAGAAGACGCTGTCATCCCTGCACACAGAGAGTCCCACTTCCAGTGATCTGACTTCCCTTGCGGGGCGTTGGAGTTCGAGTCTGGCAAAGAGATTCCTACCTCTCTCATTCTTCAGGTATGGAGCTGATAAGAACCTAGAGGGACTCTTGGCATACTAGGCATACTAAGCTTAACATACTCTTAGTATACCATAGTAAGGAATACTTCACCTACTTCATACCTCTCCCTACACCTAGGATTAGGTTAGGTACATTGGGGTAGAACTAGATTAGAAACGCATCGTATGAGTACTCGCATTTTTAGCTCATGTTATTTATGTATGTGAATATATGCTAGGAGATAATGCTATCGCAGTGTTATTTATTTCTACTGCTCACCCTGTACATTATTTATCTCGCATACTGTCTTGTGATCGTAACAGCACATTATACTTACACCAGAAACAAGACTGTTCAATAAATCTTTTATTGAAAACGCCCGTCTATTCTTTCTGTGTAACTCTGAGGAAAACAAAGCATGCACGATTGAGCTGAGTGAAATAGTTATCTATTGTTTCCACCACTCTGGGACACGTCCTGATTCTAAAAGGGAAACATAGTGGTCATGTTTTGCGGCTGCCAGAAACTACTCCCTTCTTGTTGTCAAGGAGTTTCTAGTGGCCTCTGAGCTAGCTGGCACAAGTAATTAAGTTTAATATACTCGATAGGGACATACTGACCTTAGTCCTATGTCAAACCTATAGGATATATTATTCCAATGCGCAGAGCCTATTAGGGAAATAGGAGCTACACTACAGTATGAGTGACTGTATGGGTGCGTCAATGGTTATGTGAGTGGCTGTATGAGTGAGTGCATGTGTAAGTGCCTCTATGGAGGGGTGAGTGGGAATATGAGTACTGGTACAGGTCTGTGAATAGGAATGTGAGTGATTGTGTGTGTGTCAGTAGGTGTACGAGAGGTTCTATTGGGTGTGATTGGGTGTGTGAGTGATTCTGTGGATGATGTCATCAGCGATGCCATTTGAGAGGTCATCAGTGATGTCACTGACAATGTTATGAGTAATGTAATATGTGAGGTTATAAGCAGTGCATTGTGGGGGCGTAAGTTATAGGGAGAGGTGTGGCGCAGCAGGCATGGCAGCTGACTCCAGAGCACGGGGCTCACGGTTCGATCGCCGGCGGCAGCTCAGTCCAGCACCCTGTGACTCTAGGCAATAGCTCACTTAATCTCCCCGACGACCCCCAGCGCCTTGAGACCCTTAAGGGTGATTAGTTTGCGCTTTACATAGTTTGCTCATGTAACTATAACTGCTGAATTTCACTAGTTTTATACGAGTAAACGCTGAGCCTAACTACAACGTCACTGTAACCTTTGATTTTTTTCAGTGAATTTCCAAGGTTTTTTAAATTCTATTTCCTAACTAGTATGTCCCTGTAACCTTTGGTTTTTTTAAGATAATTTCTATGGTTATTTAACTAGTAGTCACGTTTGAAGAGTGGTGGAGGAAGAGGGTGGGCCTCCGACCAGCTCTCAAGGAATCCTGCTGTGAGGGACTTACTGGAGGTAACAGGAGAGCTTCTTGACCCCCAAGGTCCCTCAGCATCCAAGAGGACTTCATCCCCCAACCAGTAGTGCACCAGGAGGCGCGTTTGCAGAGTGGTGGAGAAAGAGGGTGTGGCCTCCGAAGTATCACAGCAATCACACTCTGTGGGACTTAGAGGAGGTAACAGGACCCTCTGGAGCCAAGGGGACTTCATCTCCAACCAGCAGTGCACCTGGAGGCGCATTTGCAGAGTGGTGGGTAAAGAGGGCGTAGCCTCTGACAACCTCTCAGCAATCCCGCTGTGTGGGAGTTATTGGAGGTAACAGGAGGGGTAGTTGGCCCTCAAGGACCCTCATCAGCCAAGGGGACTTCACCCCCCAACCAGCAGTAACCCCGGAGGCGTGTTTGCAGAGTGGTGGAGAAAGGGGGCTTGGACTCTGAAGACCTCTTAGCAGTTCTACAGTGTGGGACTCACTGGAGGTAACAGGAGGGCTTGTTGGCCCCCAAGGACCCATTGGGGCCAAGAAGACTTCATTCCACAACCAGCAGTGCACCAGGAGGCGTGTTTGCATAGTGGTGGAGAAATAGGGCATGGCCTCCGAAGTCCTCTCAACAATCCCGCTATTTAGGACTTACTGGAGATAACAGGAGGGCCTGTTGGTCCCCAAGGACCTTCTGCAGCCAAGGGGACTTCATCCCCCAACCAGTTGTGCGCCAGGAAGTGTGTTTGCAGAGTGGTGGTGAAGGGGGCAGGCGTTCAGCAACTTGCCGGAGGTTTTTTTTATTTTTAAAAATATTTAAGGGGAGGGGCCCACGTGGCCCCCCTTTCCTGGGCAGTTTTCAGCCCAGGCACCCCATCCCACAGACCCAGACCGTTTTTCAATGGGGGAGCGGTGCCATGCGGCACCCCTCCCTGGGCAGATTTCAGTCCCCATCCCCCAGGGCCCGGCCTTTATTTCATTTTTTTTTTTTAAACTGAAGCTCCCCCTCCCAGTCCAATTTCAGCCCCGGTACCCCATCCCCTGGGGCCCGGCCTCTTTATAAAAAAAAAATAATGGGAAGGAGGCCGCGCAGTCACTCTCTAGGGCCGATTTTGACCCCGGGGACCGGCCTCTATTGTGGGTGCCCTGGTCCCACTCAGGCCACCCACTCTCTACTGATGGGGACCGTGGGGGGAACCTGAAGGCCCACAGTCCCTGCTGGTTCACCCGCCTCCTGCGGGGGCCAGCATTGCTTTGACAGAGAGGTAGCTGCTGAACATGCACCTCCCTATCTGTCAAAGCAATTGTGCTCCGCTTCTAGCAAGCAAGAGCATTTTTATCTGCTCTCGCTTGTGAGAAGCGGAGCACAATTTGCTTTGACTTGACGGGAGCGGTAAAGCTCCCGCCAAGCCATAGCAAAAAGCTATGCCCCAGGGGAGAGCACCCCTGGACATCGCAGGAGCCGGCCCTGGAGAATTGTGGTCCCCGGGCCATGTATGGCTCCGGGGGGGGTGCACACCACCCTCCTTTCTTGTTTTAGGGCCTGCCCTGGGAAGGTGGCAGTCCCCAGGAACAGCCTGGGAGGGGGCCACGCAGCCCCTTCCCAATTTTAATAAAGGAGTTTGGCCCCTGGGAGGTGGTGGTCCCCGGGGGAGGGTCTGCGAGGCCCCCATGAGCTCCTGGGAGGTGGTGGTCCCCTGGGCAGGGGGGTCCGCTAGGCTCCCTCATTGCATTAGCCCCGGGAAGGTGGCGATCCCCGGGACTGCGAGGGAGGCCATACGGACCTCCTTGCACTAATTAATAAATAGCCCCGAGAGGTGGCGGTCCCAGGGGCTGCGGAGGCAGGGCGGGTCCTCGCATCATTTTATTATTGTTTGCCCCAGGGACATTGCGGTCCCCGGTGCACGGAGGGTGCCGCATGGGCACCCCCAGCATAATTATGAAACACTGCCCCTGGGATTAGGCCCACCCAGGGGCTTCCTATCAAAGACACGTGGGAGCCTGCACATCTTTTTTTTTCAATTTTCTGCACAGAGTTTCGGATCCACCCACAAATTTGTGGCAAAATTGAATTTTAAAATATTCTTTTAAGCCCTTGCAGGGTCCCTGTGGGGCCCCCACACCATATCTGGGGGGTCAGGGTATTCCTCCCTACCCCTTTTCTTTATTTTTTTAATTTTTTGTGGGACTTGGCTTAAAGCCGAGTCCCAAGATGTCTGCCAACACTTCCTGGTTGAAGTATTGGCAGCCAATCAAATTTCAGTAGGAACCGCAAGTTCACTACAAGGATCCACTTCCCCAGATATCTACATTTTTTAAACTTAAACATCTCTAAAACTATTTAACAGATTTACACCAAATCACAAAAAGCACGCTTTCTGCCCAATTTGGTGTAATTCCGTTCAGCGGTTCGGGCTGTAGCTGTGTTCAAAATCCCTATGGAAAAATGCATGAGGAAAAAGTGTTTTGGGACCCCCCCTTTTTTCCCGGCCCCCGCTTGACGGCTCACCACAAAACTTCCAACACAGCAGCTACACCAAAAGAAAGGAAACGTTTTGAAAATGTTGTGAAGATTCGTCAAGCGGCGCAAAAGTTATTGGCAAAACAAAAAACACTTTTCCTATTAAACATGGTCCTAACTATAACTACCTACTGGTGACCGCCAGTAGGTAATATATATATATATATATATGTATCTTCAGAAATCTGTTAACCATAAACAACAACAGACATGTTTCGGCCTCCTGGTCTTTGACATTGTCAAAGCAGCTGGCGTCTTTGCCATTTTTAAATACACTGTACTACATCACTGGGAGGTAGCACCAGTGGCTTGAAAACAAACAATCGTAACTAAAAACTTAAGTTAATTAGTAGGGTGGCAGCAATCTTATCAAGGTTACTCCATAATATAATACATTGGGAGTTTCTGTTCAATTCCAATCAAACGCAAATATAGTACATTGTTTCACACATAATTTCATGATTTGCACTTTAAGAAAATATAATATACATATATACATGTATTTTACTGTCCAAAGCCTTCCTGCCCCTTAATGTGTTGCAGGAGTGTTTCCTATAGAAACAATTCTCCTAGTGCATGGCTACTTGCGATCCTTGACTTAGACATATACCACATTTGGCAGCTGTAACTACAACTGCCGGCCTTAGCACGACTGCCGATACCGCTTCTAACCAACCCATAGGAACTATTCCTGCCTCCCAGATATGGCTCTATATGGGCTATGACTCTGGTGTTGAAAAATTGTGGGGGGTCCATCCGTATAGTAGCGGGACCCGCAACTGCCTGATGGCTTAGGGAGTGTCGGGTACGGGGATCAGTCCATGTTATTAGGGGATCCACAGCTGCCTAATGGCTAAAAATATGTTGATTGTGACTATCAATCACACCATGAATGGGCTGACCATCGCCGTGGTATATCGTGGTCATAGTCGCCAAGGGCCTATCCCACCCTAGGACATAGTTTATAATGAAAGTGAAAAGTGTAAAGGAAACCAGTGTGAAAGGGTATCTTACAACGTGCTTGACTAAAATGTGATACTTAGGGGCCGATTCCGATCTCGGTCGGAGGCGCACCCAACACCATTCGGTCGGGAAAAAAGCCATGCGAAAGCCTGTTTCCCGACCGATCCGTACAGCACACCGAACGAGCAAGTACGATGCGCACAACAGCAAAGAATCCGGCCGAGCCGTACTCACCCAAACCAGGTCCTGTTCTCCGACCGAGGCGAATCCGGAAACGCCGAATCGAGTCGCACGTAAGGAAAAATGCAGCCCCGTCCGGCCGGACAAGTACGATGCGCTTTCCGTACGCGCCGAACCCGTCGCTACGCACGGCACGTCAAAGCATCCGGGAGAGGCGCACATAAGCTCCGATTCGCGCCACAACACGATCCACGGCTCCGAGACGAACACGGCAGCGACGAGGACGACGCGAAGCGACGAGGACGAGGCGAAGCGACGAGGACGAGGCGAAGCGACGAGAAGGACGAACGACACGAACCAACCATGAATCCCTTCGTCCCGATCATACCAATATTCTACATATACCACCGGAACAGGCACGGACGCGTACGGCGCAGAAGGTAAGCCAGACACCAACCACAAAACACATACAACACGTACACGACACATCATACACACACAGAGGGATGCCGAATAAACTTACACCAGCAACAGCAGCACCATAGGGGCGGGTTGCCCATCACCAATGCCACATATGCACACAGGGGCCTGAATGCGCACCACCACCCCTACCCAGGGGGGGCAGGATGCCTACCACTACTACCACCCTCACCCAAGGGGGGCAGGATGCCTACCACCACTACCACCCTCACCCAGGGGGGGCTGGATGCCTACCACCACCCTTAGCCAGGGGGGGCAGGATGCCCACCACTACTACCACCCTCACCCAGGGGGCAGGATGCCTACCACTACTACCACCCTGAGCCAGGGGGGCAGGATGCCTACCACCACTACCACCCTCACCCAGGGGGGCTGGATGCCTACCACCACCCTTAGCCAGGGGGGCAGGATGCCTACCACTACTACCACCCTCACCCAGGGGGGCAGGATGCCTACCACTACTACCACCCTCACCCAGGGGGGCAGGATGCCTACCACTACTACCATTCTTAGCCAGGGGGCAGGATGCCTACCACTACTACCACCCTCACCCAGGGGGGCAGGATGCCTACCACTACTACCACCCTTAGCCAGGGGGGCAGGATGCCTACCACTACTACCACCCTCACCCTGGGGGGCAGGATGCCTACCACTACTACCACCCTCACCCAGGGGGCAGGATGCCTACCACCACTACCACCCTCACCCAGGGGGGCTGGAGGCCTACCACCACCCTTAGCCAGGGGGCAGGATGCCTACCACTACTACCACCCTCACCCAGGGGGGCAGGATGCCTACCACTACTACCACCCTCACCCAGGGGGGCAGGATGCCTACCACCACTACCACCCTCACCCAGGGGGGCAGGATGCCTACCACCACTACCACCCTCACCCAGGGGGCTGGATGCCTACCACTACTACCACCCTCACCCAGGGGGGCAGGATGCCTACCACCACTACCACCCTCACCCAGGGGGTAGGATGCCTACCACCACTACCACCCTCACCCAGGGGGGCAGGATGCCTACCACTACTACCACCCTCACCCAGGGGGGCAGGATGCCTACCGCTACTACCACCCTCACCCAGGGGGGCAGGATGCCTACCACCACTACCACCCTCACCCAGGGGGGCTGGATGCCTACCACTACTACCACCCTCACCCAGGGGGGCAGGATGCCTACCACCACTACCACGGTCACCCAGGGGGGGCAGGATGCCTACCACTACCACCACCCCCACCCAGGGGGGGCAGGATGCCTACCACTACTACCACCCTCACCCAGGGGGGGCAGGATGCGTACCACTACTACCACCCTTAGCCAGGGGGGCAGGATGCCTACCACCACTACCACCCCCACCCATAGGATGGACAATGCATGACACAACCAGCACACCACAACCTAGGGAATGCAAGAAGAAGACATCCCCCCAACACCATGACAAGCGTGTGTAGACTGTGTCAAATGCCTACAACACCGAACATGACTTCGAACATACAATGTGACCCCCTAGCACATGTGCCACACAAATATGTGTGTGGCACACACAACGCAAGCAGGCCATGACCATTGTGGCAATGGGGTCCAACCCCCATCATCACAGTGACCAAAAGGTAAGTGTGGGGTCCATAGCTGCAGCACATTTTGAACATTGTGGCAATGGGGTCCAAACCCCCATCATCACAGTGACCAAAATGTAAGTGTGGGGTCCATAGCTGCAGCACATTTTGAACATTGTGGCAATGGGGTCCAAACCCCCATCATCACAGTGACCAAAATGCAAGTGTGGGGTCCATAGCTGCAGCACATTTTGAACATTGTGGCAATGGGGTCCAAACCCCCATCATCACAGTGACCAAAATGCAAGTGTGGGGTCCATAGCTGCAGCACATTTTGAACATTGTGGCAATGGGGTCCAAACCCCCATCATCACAGTGACCAAAATGCAAGTGTGGGGTCCATAGCTGCAGCACATTTTGAACATTGTGGCAATGGGGTCCAAACCCACATCATCACAGTGACCAAAATGCAAGTGTGGGGTCCATAGCTGCAGCACATTTTGAACATTGTGGCAATGGGGTCCAAACCCCCATCATCACAGTGACCAAAATGCAAGTGTGGGGTCCATAGCTGCAGCACATTTTGAACATTGTGGCAATGGGGTCCAAACCCCCATCATCACAGTGACCAAAATGCAAGTGTGGGGTCCATAGCTGCAGCACATTTTGAACATTGTGGCACTGGGGTCCAAACCCCCATCATCACAGTGACCAAAATGCAAGTTTGGGGTCCTTAGCTGCAGCACATTTTGAACATTGTGGCAATGGGGTCCAAACCCACATCATCACAGTGACCAAAAGGTAAGTGTTGACAAAGTAAGAGGTGCAACTGCCAAACTGCATGGATGATTCCTGGTCACAGAACAACAAACACATCAGTGGCAAAGTAGTGTATGTGTCCCATTGCAACATAAATTGGGGGAACCAAATCCTGCAGTGCAAATAAGACATAACTTTGGCCATGTGCAGACAAACAACACCCATGGGGGCTGACACCGTCAACAATCATCAATGACACAATGACAGAAGTGACCATCAGAATGCAGACCCACATAATTGCACCAATGGGCACACACATGCAGATACCCTGTGGAGACTGCAGATGTGAGGTGAACAGATACCATACCATGGCAGCAATGGGACACACAATCAACAATTAGCACCAAATGAGGGCTCCCGTCCCATCAGCCTGGTCATGGAAGTGCCAACGGAATCATCAGCACAGATCCAACACACTTGTATAGCAATGTTGCACTGACAACACAGATGAGTCCTTCCCCATTGATGCCCAGACCTGCATGTTCACTGGAGATGCCCACACGGTCAGGGAAGTAGACGAATAGAACAATGGCAGGCACAACAGATGTGCAGGGGTGGAAGCCACAGATGTGAAATTGCCAATCTAAGTAGGAAATCCCATTGCCAAATACTGAACACATGACACCCTCAGATGCTGCTATGGATGACATGGATACACCACAGGATAGGACACATTCCCCCTGGACCACATGGGTTCCTGCACAGTAACACTTCATTATCATGAGACCAAATATCACCATCACTGCAGCAAGGGCATGGTTAGCATCATCAACATCATGTACATCAGAAGCAAAAGCACTAGAGAACAGAAAGTTGCTTTATTCAGCATATGTGGCATTAAAAGTAGAAGTCCAGTAGAACATAAACAAAGGCCAATGGCCAGTCCATCAACAAAGTCACAAGTGGGTGACAGTGGCAGATGCCACCCTACACATGCCTGCACAAAACCAGGGACAATCCACTAGGAGGGGCAACCGGGGGGTAGTCCAGGCACCGCAGGGACAGGATCAGGGCTCACCAGGAGGAAGCAGGGAAGGGGTGGTGGGTGCTGAAGAGCCACTGACAACTGCAGTGGAGGTGTCTGACATGGTGTGTGCCGGCACAACTGGGGGGCATGGCTCAGATGTTGTGGGTGCCGGCACGACTGCAGTGGACCCTGCAGATGGAGTGGACAGGTGGGCCACTGCAGTGCCCAAGTCAGACAGGGTGGTAGTGGACTGCACTGCAGTGCCTACCACCAGGGGAGGAGAATGGGGAACAGGCAAGGTGGGCTGGACAGAGGGGGAGGACACCCTCACCACATCAGTGGCACAGACAAGCGCAGCGGGGGGTGTGGTGCCGGGAGAGCAAGTGGCAGGGGGAGAAGGCCAGAGCCTCTTGGGGATGGTATATCTGTGGGTGGGGGACCTGGGGCAGGGTGTGGTGGGGGCACCTGTGGAGTGGGGGCCTGAGGGATGGAGGAAGGAGACCTGGTGCTTGAGCTGCAGGGCGGCGGCGGGGTCTTGCTCTTAGCACTCCGGGGGACTTGCGGGTGGGGGCCTCAGTCTGTCTGCGCCTGGGGGAGGGTGTCCGGGGGCGATGGGCACTCTGCTCCGTGTGGGGGCTTCCTCTTCCCCTGGATGCTGGGGCAGCTGGATCGGAGGGGAAGAGGCCGAGGTCACTGAGGAAGAGCCGCTGGGTCTTTGGGGTTGCAGGTGAGGCAAGGGAGGGTGCTTTGGAGGGAGAGGCAACTGAGGACTGCGCAGTGCCCGTGGATGCGTGTGTGTGTACCAGGGCCCCATCCCCTGTGAGTCTGGTTTCAGTCCCCTGACTGTGCGTGCGTGTGCGTTTAGTTTGTGGCGTGTGTGTCTGTGTGCTGGACGTGTGTGTGCTGGTGTGTGCCTGTGCCGGTGTGTGTGTGCTTGGGACGGGTAAGGTGCTGGGGAGTGTGGATGGAGCAGAGGCAGGAGGGGTGAGGGACTGTCTGAGGAGGGACACTGCTGCCGTCAGGGAGGAGTCCATGGACCTATTGCCCCTCTGTAGGTCAGACATGCCCGATGAGATGCCCTCCATGAACGACACCAGCTGAGTCAACAGTGCGGTGTGCGCATGGAGGACACTCAGCATGGCTGTCTGCCCTACATGGAGCTGGCGAAGGAGGTACACAGACTCCTCACTCAGGGCAGCAGGGGACACAGGGGCAGGGGTGCGGTGCCTGGCCCAAAGGAGACACGCTCCCGAACATGGGAGCCTCCACGGACCTGGGGAATGGGAGCCGATGGGAGGGCGGTGGTGGTGCTGGTGGTGGCGGGGACAGCAACACTAGCTGGGGTGTGGTGGCTGCTGACACCCGCCTCCACAAGGGAGTCATCCTCCGAGTTGCTCTGGTCCTCAGCTGAGGTGGATGGTGCTGAGGACTCCTCGGTGTGGCTCCCTCGCCCTCCGTGCCACTGGGTCCCTCCGACCACTCCCCGGCTGCTGACCCAGTCTGGCTCTCTGGCTCCTCCTGGTCCGTGGAGCTGTCCCCTTCCTTGGCCGTGGATGTATCTGCAAACAATGGGGAAACAGACAGACATCAGTCACCTGCACCAAACGCACACACCACTGTGAGCACAGCACATTACAGAGCAAGCCCTGGCATCATTAGTTGTACATTGCTAAAAGTGCCCTAACTGAACAGGAGAAGCCAATTGTCAGTCTGATGCCAAGCATGGCACTCACATCCCACATGGCCTTGCACCCATCTGTCTGGTGTCTGTTGGATTGCAACACCCCAGTGTGGACACATGCACCAAGTACACAGTAGTTGGACAGTGCAGAGGACACGGTGTGGCATGTGGACATGCACACATCACAGCTCTTGCCACTGAGTCAGTACAGGTTTCCGGATGAAAGGGATGCCCAGAGTCAAATAGGAAATGCATGTGATGCATACCAGCGACAGACACCATGATGCACCCATGTCCTGATAGCCAGCGCCACTATGGTGTGCATGTAGCACATGTCACTCCCCTGCAGGACCACCAATAAGTTGACACATGCCATGGCAGAGGCATGACTGCTAAGTCATACATCACTGTCTCAGTGATGTATGACTTGGCAGCCAGACAACAACACTATGCACTGTGTCACAATAGTAGGTCATGGGGAATGCAAGTCCTGGAGCTGCACAAGTGCACATGTACATCCCCCACACAACACATCATCTTAACCCTCATCTGTCCAGGTCACACCTATTGGACATATGGGAGACCTGTGACACTACCCTCAGAACCTGAGCCCCTCACAATTTGCTGTGAATGGGGAACAGCTGCCTGAACTTCACATTCGCATACCCCAGTCTGCACGGGCAGCTGATCAAACACCTATGTGACACACAAGTATCGTCTCCTATGGTCACATCTCCAGGGGCATGCTGAGCCCCTACCAAGAAACACCCCAGCAGTCCTGGCAACTAATCCACAGCACACTGACACAGAGGCAGACACCTGAGGGGTCAAATCACTGTGCACAATGTGGCAGCTGATACACGGGAGTGGGAGTACAGAGTGCATTGCATGGCCTGGAGTAGGCATGACTGTCCTGCTCCACATGAATGAGGGATGTGCCCTGGACAGTGGATAGCTGGCTATGTATGTGTGACACACGTAATCTGCACACTC
Organism: Calotriton arnoldi; assembly: GCA_963921515.1. Taxonomy (NCBI): domain Eukaryota; kingdom Metazoa; phylum Chordata; class Amphibia; order Caudata; family Salamandridae; genus Calotriton; species Calotriton arnoldi. The sequence continues at coordinate 671,146 of CAWUFW010001994.1, read as the reverse complement.
CTGGGGCCCAAACATTGTTCCCACCCGCTGCATGGGCGTGTGCCACATACCTCAGGCACATGTGGTGGCTCAGCTCAGCAAGTGGACCGCATATCAAAGCAACACGCAGATCACATGTCCAAACCCAGGCGTTGTGTGAACAATGGACCCACCCATGATGCCCACAACAGAGTTAGGGAAACAGATGCTGTCCCCCACCTTTAGTGAAGCAAACTGCAAGGACACAGTCCCAAGTGACACAATTCCCTGAATGTAAGGGCCACACCTGGGTATCAGATGAGCAGTGGGCAGTGCACAATAGAGGGACATGGCTCCTGGACAACATGACTGCTGCACTGTGGCAGTTGAACCAGGCCAGAGGAGGGCACAAAGCATGTAATACAGAGTTCACAGTGCAGTCTTTGACTCACCCCCTCCTTGCTGCTGTCTGGCCTTCAGCTGCCCATCCAGGTCTGGAAACACCACCGCCAGGATCTGGAGCATGTGGGGGTCAGGGTCCGTGTTCCGCCCCTCCTGCGAGGAGGTGACAGCTTCAGCTGGACCCGTGCAATCCTCCGGGTCCAGCCCCGAAGGTCCTGCCACCTCTTCTGGCAGTTGCGGATCCGGCGCTTGTAGACCCCCACGGACCAGACAGCCCGGACGATGTCCTTCCAGATTTCCTGCTTCCGATGGGCATTAACCTGTCAGGATGACAAAGTGAAAAGGCCATTACCACACATGCAACATATCCGTGCATGACACAGTTGTATATACATGTCTCAATCACAGGGGCACATGATGTACACAGGCAGTGCAAAGCTGACCATGGACAGTTTGCCAGACGTCACTACATGGTATCATTGCATGGGAAGTAAAACCATGTTCAAATGCACTGTCACTGCACCATACCTGTCCAGTGCAAGTCACTACACACTATGGGGGTGACAACTACTCAGTGAGCCTGCTAGCCAGTGGCGTGCAGACTCTCAGCCTTGCTAGTCACACAAAATGCACATTCAGAAAGGCAGTGCACAGAACACTCACCTGCTCCCCTGGTGTCCCATACAGCTTGCTGTACTGTGGAAGTAGGCTGTCCAGCAGGGCCTGGTTCTCTTCAAGGCTGAAGGCTGGGGCTCTCTCCACAGTACGTGCCATTGCAGGGTCCAGAGGGGCAGAGACAGCAGCAGTGCAGTGGCAGATGTCGTCCTGGAGCATGTAGTGCAGGCAAGTGAGCTCTCAGGGGAACAGCCAGCAATATATATGTGCTGGAGAGGCAGATACTGTCCCTTGTGTCCAAAGTGATAGGTCCAAGTCGTTTGCATCTTCTGAATCTGGTCAATCCATGGAATAGCAGCACCAAAGCACGCCCACAGCATCCTTCAAATCTTCAACTTCATGACATACATGATTTTGCAACATTGTTGTGGGTGACCAACTGAATTTACAGCAACCGACTCGTTCGAAATTCGAAAACGCGTCCGTTGCCAGGCAAGCCCAATGTCAATGGGTGCGCACCGATCGGTCCATTGCGGTACAACGCGCACAGGGGTACAACGCGTACCCGCACACATTGAATGCAATGGGCCGGCCGGAAGCACCGATCGGTCCATTGCAGTACAACGCGCACAGGGGTACAACGCGTACCCGCACACATTGAATGCAATGGGCCGGCCGGAGGCACCGATCGGTCCATTGCAGTACAACGCGCACAAGGGTACAACGCGTACCCGCACACATTGAATGCAATGGGCCGGCCGGAGGCACCGATCGGTCCATTGCAGTTCAACGCGCACAGGGGTACAACGTGTACCCGCACACATTGAATGCAATGGGCCGGCCGGAGGCACCGATCGGTCCATTGCAGTTCAACGCGCACAGGGGTACAACGCGTACCCGCACACATTGAATGCAATGGGCCGGCCGGAGGCACCGATCGGTCCATTGCAGTTCAACGCGCACAGGGGTACAACGCGTGCCCGCACACATTGAATGCAATGGGCCGGCCGGAGGCACCGATCGGTCCATTGCAGTTCAACGCGCACAGGGGTACAACGCTGCACCGCACACATTGAATGCAATGGGCCGGCCGGAGGCACCGATCGGTCCATTGCAGTTCAACGCGCACAGGGGTACAACGCGTGCACCGCACACATTGAATGCAATGGGCCGGCCGGAGGCACCGATCGGTCCATTGCAGTTCAACGCGCACAGGGGTACAACGCGTACCCGCACACATTGAATGCAATGGGCCGGCCGGAGGCACCGATCGGTCCATTGCAGTTCAACGCGCACAGGGGTACAACGCTGCACTCACGACACATTGAATGCAATGGGCCGGCCGGAGGCACCGATCGGTCCATTGCAGTTCAACGCGCACAGGGGTACAACGCGTACCCGCACACATTGAATGCAATGGGCCGGCCGGAGGCACCGATCGGTCCATTGCAGTACAACGCATCACTGTACATGTGACTGGCATATGTCAGCATGCCTGTCTCAGATGGACATATGCCAGCCACAGATAGCTCCCAGGGAGTGATGGGCACACCTACATCACGACAGCCTGTCCAAACTTTATCATAAGGCATGTAAGGCTGCATTTCCTATTGTGTGTATGTTGGTGTACATGTTGTCCTGTGGGTGTCACCTGTGGGCAGCCACCCCCAGGCTGTGCACGTGTTCATGGGGACAGGATCCTGGGTGTTACGTGTACATGACCACTGTGATGTGGAACTGTTCATATCTGTGCATGTGCTATGGTCACATTTCACAGTGGTGTATGTGTATGTCATGTCACATACCCCGTGAGTCCCATGTGGGACGGTATGTTTGAGCCAGGGTGTCCCAGTGGCACAATAGTGATGGTCCTCCACAGTCTGTGTGCATGTAGTGTTTACAATGTCTCTGATTTCATGTGCACAATGGGAGACAGTCTCCACATCCACGTTGTGTGTGCATGGACTCTGATGTTGTGCGTGTGTGTCACAGACGTCCATGTCTGTCCTGCCGTGGCAAGTGGGGCCACTACCTGTGGGGGTCATGGTTGTTTTGCTGTGGTGTATACATTATACTCCATGTAATGCCAGTGTCCATGTGGCATTACAGGGTCCCTGGGAATGTACCTGTCGTTGAGCTGTGGTGCCTGGGGCACATCTGTCCTCACATGTCACTGTGGGGGTTATTGTGACACGGCAGCAGGAGATGGGAACTGTGACACGGCCTCATGATATCCAATGGGCCAACCTGGGACTAATTGATGCCACCTGTTGGACCGTGTTGACAGATGTTGGCCATGTATGTACCATACATGTCCTTCCGGTACTGCACACTTCATGTAGTTGTGCCTCATAATGATGTATGTTGGGATCTTGAGTGTGTTCAATGCCGCATATGTGGGGTGACTGACAATCTTGCTTACTTCTCCTCTGCACTGCAGGGCTCCTGCTGTCCATCGACCATTCCCAGACCTGGCAACGATGGTGGAACGGGACAGCATCCGACGGTACCGCTTCACCAGGCAGCTGATTGAGGATTTGGCAGTGCAGTTGTCCCCACATTTGCAGCCTGGCCGGCCGTATCCTACAGCGCTGACCCCCAAGGTGAAGGTGATGGCAGCCCTACACTTCTTTGCCACTGGTACCTTCCAACATACTGTTGCGACTGCTGGTGGGATGTCACAGACCATGTTCAGCCTTGTGCTCCGCGATGTTTTGGCGGCAATGTTGCTCTTCCTGAACCGGTACATCTATTTCCCTAGACTGCGACGACTCACTGACGTGAAGAGTGACTTTTATGCCCTGGGGAGGATGCCACATGTAATTGGCTCCATTGATGGGACACATGTGGCTTTGGTACCACCACAGGCCCAGGAGCAGGCCTACAGGAACCGCAAGCACTACCACTCGGTCAATGCACTGGTGGTGTGTCTTGCAGACATGACCATCACACACGTGTGTGCCCGTTTCCCTGGTTCAGCACACGATGCCTTTGTGATGAGGAGTAGTCGCATCCCCAGGATGATGGCACAGATGCAGAACCAGCGTGCCTGGCTTGTCGGTGTGTACTGACTTTGTGCCATTGTGTGTGATCTGATCTGTAGTATTCCGCCCACTTTTCCAAGTCAGCTAATGTGCACTTGTCTGTCCGTAGGTGACTCGGGATACCCCAACATGCCGTGGTTGCTGACACCCCTCAGGAACCCTGTGACACCAGCCCAGATGCGCTACAATGAGGCACATGGTCGGACCTGGAGAGTGATTGAGCGGACCTTTGGACTCCTGAAGAGCCGCTTCCGCTGCCTGGACAAGACCGGAGGGTCCCTCCCATATGCCCCTGCGAAAGTGTGCAAGATTATCATCGTCTGCTGCATGCTCCACAACCTGGCAGTGCGGAAGGAGTTGCCTCTCATCCAGGATGACAATGACCAACATCCGCCACCTGTGGAGGATCCTGGCCTGGACCACAATACCAGTGACGATGATGATGATGATGGTGATGGTGATGTCCGCACACAGCTCATCACCAACTTCTTTAGCTGAATGTGAGTATCCTGAGGTGTCATGTCAATGATGTGAGTTGGCATGATGTGTGGGTGGTGCTCTGGTGCTGTTGGAGTGTGTCCATGGGCTACTTGACTGGATGTGTGTTGCGATGTGTGGTGACAGGTGGGCTGTACTCCCCAACAGTGTTGACATGCTAACTTGGTTCTGGGTGGGTATCTTGTAACATGTATTGTGCATGAGTTTTGCTGTTCTGTCCTGTACTCCATTGCTTTTGACTGTGTGTCATTTCTGTCCTTCACAGGGTACTTTCAGATTCGTTTGGTCAACTGTGTCCACCGACGACGTGATTGCACATCCAGGCTGGTAGCTGTTGTGTCCCTACAGGTGATGTGCGCCACACCCATGGACTTCCTTCCGTCTACAGTTGTTGACTGTGTGCCCGCTGCCAGGTGGGATTACCTTGCATCTGTAGTGGTTACAGCATGTTGCAACTGTGTAATAAACCTGTGCTTCACTTTGTGATGTGCGTTGTCTGTGGTCACACATTTGACTGCCATTTGCTTACTGCACCTGTGGGCTACTTGACTACAACTGGGAATGGGTGTGGTGTGTGTGCATTGCACCGTCTTCCCTGTGGAGTTTGTGTTGGGGGGTGTGAGGGGAGGTGCTTGTGACTATGGTCAGTGCTGCAAGTCCCCCTTCCCACCCAGCTAGCCAGATATCCCACCATGGAACGTGCTTGCATTGCAGGGAGTGTAAGTTGTCTCTCAGAATGTCAGTCAGTGGTGTCCTGCTGTTTGTTGGTGCACAGTTGCCAGCAGGGCCTTGTGCTCCCCACAGCAGTAGCCAGTGTCAGCCATCTTGTGAGTCCTTCTCCACTCCCTGTGATGTGAGCATGGTTCAGGGTGGTGTTGATGGGACAGTTGTGGGGGTGACCAATATCAGTGACTACGACTCCCATCATGCTATTGCCTCCACCCCCTTCCCAGCATGCCCATGCTTCCTTCCTTTTGACTCTGCTTCCCTGTGGGGTGGGCTGGCTGTGCTGACAGGATGGCTGGGAGTGTTGTCCTGGCAGTTGTTTGGCTAGAAGTCCCAAGAGTGTCCCTGTGCTTCACACAACATAACCCAGGGTGGTGGTTCTTTGTGGGATCTTGTGTTAGGATGGGGGGCATTGCATTCTACCAGGTGGGTTCTGTGGAGTTTGTGTTGGGGTGTGTGTGAGGGGAGGTGCTTGTGACTATGGTCAGTGCTGCAAGTCCCCCTTCCCACCCAGCTAGCCAGATATCCCACCATGGAACGTGCTTGCATTGCAGGGAGTGTAAGTTGTCTCTCAGAATGTCAGTCAGTGGTGTCCTGCTGTTTGTTGGTGCACAGTTGCCAGCAGGGCCTTGTGCTCCCCACAGCAGTAGCCAGTGTCAGCCATCTTGTGAGTCCTTCTCCACTCCCTGTGATGTGAGCATGGTTCAGGGTGGTGTTGATGGGACAGTTGTGGGGGTGACCAATATCAGTGACTACGACTCCCATCATGCTATTGCCTCCAGCCCCCTTCCCAGCATGCCCATGCTTCCTTCCTTTTGACTCTGCTTCCCTGTGGGGTGGGCTGGCTGTGCTGACAGGATGGCTGGGAGTGTTGTCCTGGCAGTTGTTTGGCTAGAAGTCCCAAGAGTGTCCCTGTGCTTCACACAACATAACCCAGGGTGGTGGTTCTTTGTGGGATCTTGTGTTAGGATGGGGGGCATTGCATTCTACCAGGTGGGTTCTGTGGAGTTTGTGTTGGGGGGTGTGTGAGGGGAGGTGCTTGTGACTATGGTTAGTGCTGCAAGTCCTCCTTCCCACCCAGCCAGCCAGCCAGCCAGTTATCCCACCATGGAACGTGCTTGCATTGCAGGGAGTGTAAGTTGTCTCTCAGGATGTCAGTCAGTGGTGTCCTGCTGTTTGTTGGTGCACAGTTGCCAGCAGGGCCTTGTGCTCCCCACAGCAGTAGCCAGTGTCAGCCATCTTGTGAGTCCTTCTCCACTCCCTGTGATGTGAGCATGGTTCAGGGTGGTGTTGATGGGACAGTTGTGGGGGTGAGCTATGTCTGTGACTACGACTCCCATCATGCCATTGCCTCCACCCCACTTCCCAGCATTCCCATACTTACTTGCTTTTGTGTGGAGTTCAGTGTGTGTGGGTGTGAGAGCAATGGCAAGATGGCTGACAGTGGTGTCCTGCTGTTGGTTGGTGTGCAGTACCCAGCATGCCCTTGTGCTCCCCACGACACAGCAACAGTGTCAGACATCTTTGATGGGCCTTTCCACTCTCTGTGGGATGTGCATGCGTGAGTGTGAGCTTGCTGGGCCATGAGGTGGGGGATGTAGAGCTGTGACTACGACTCCCATCATGCTATTGCCTCCTCCCCCTTCCCAGCATGCCCATGCTTCCTTCCTTTGACTCTACTTCCCTGTGGGGTGGGCTGGCTGTGCTGACAGGATGGCTGGGAGTGTTGTCCTGGCAGTTGTTTGGCTAGAAGTCCCAAGAGTGTCCCTGTGCTTCACACAACATAACCCAGGGTGGTGGTTCTTTGTGGGATCTTGTGTTAGGATGGGGGGCATTGCATTCTACCAGGTGGGTTCTGTGGAGTTTGTGTTGGGGGGGGGTGATGGATTAAACCCAGATCAGTTGACTGGGGGTGAGTGTTTGATTGGCTCAAGCGTTCCGTCCATCATCCCCTTTTGTATCGCTGTGCACAGTTGCCAGCAGGGCCTTGTGCTCCCCACAGCAGTTGCCAGTGTCCGCCATCTTGTGAGTCCTTCTCCACTCCCTGTGATGTGCGCATGGTTCATGGTGGTGTTGATGGGACAGTTGTGGGGGGGGCAATATGTGTGACTGCGACTCCCATGATGCTATTGGCTACACTGACTTGTCCAGCATACCCAGAATTCCTTCCTTTGAGTGGTCTTCACTGTGTGTTGGTGTTGTTGTGGTGGCTACATGTCTGGATGTGTTTGTTAGTTCTATTTGTGCCACTGCCTAGCTGTAGTTGTGTTTGTACATGTGTTGGCACAGTTGGATGTGACTTTTTTGATGGCATGTGTTGTGTTTATCTGACTAACATACACATTTTGGGATGATTCTGTTCTGGTTGCTGTGTAATTGCTATGAGTGCATGGTTTGACTCTCCCCTTGACAGTGATGTGTGTGTTTTGTGGCAGTATATTGTGTACATTTGTTGTGTACTCACCAGGCTCTGGGATGTCCTCTAGTCCATATACGCTCACTGGCGGAAGGATGGCCCGCACCTTCTCCTCCCAGGGCCTGAGGTATATTGGCTTGGCAGGAGGGCCACTGCCGGTGTGTTGGCTGTTGATGTAGTCTTTCTTCAGCATGTCCCGTACCCTCCTGCGCACGTCATACCACCTGTTCTGGATGTCGGTCTTTGTGCGCCGACATGGTGATTGGGCGTTCACCCTGTTGATGATTCTCTCCCACATCTTGGTTTTCTGCGACATGGGGATCTGTTGGACCAGTGTGCCAAACAGCTGTGGCTCCACCCTGAGGATCTCGTCTACCATGACTTCCAATTCACTATCTAGGAACTTGGGATTCTTCTTGGGGGGCATGGTGATGGTTGGTGATGGTGAGTGATGTGTGTGTTGGTGTGCAGGTGAGGGTGTGTGGGTGTGTGTTTTGCTGGGTGTATGTGAGGTAGGTATTTGTTGGTGTGCTGATGGTGTGTGGCTTGTGTGAGGGATGAGCTGTGGGTGTGTGGTTGCTTTCTCTTGGGTGCTGGCAGTGGAATGGCATTTGCAAAGGCTCATGGTTGTGATTTGTGTCCTTTATATAGGTGGAGTTGTGGGTGTGTCTTTGTTCTCTGTCCCCACCCCCCAGTATTTATTGGCTTGGTAATTGCTTGTTTGGCCTTTTTTGGGTGATTTTTCCTTTGTGCTGTTTGTGTATGTTGGAAACGTTCTTGTGACCGAGTCGGACCCTGCATTGGTCTCGTACGGTGTTCTCCGTTTCGTTCACGCTGTGTTTGTGCAGTTTTCTATGCTGTGTACGCGTCGGTCGCGGTGTATTGTGTTGCTTCGGCTCGGTTTTGTATGCGTGTCGGTCGTACGGCTTGTCCTCCGTCCGACTCGCTCGTGGTTTTCGCGCCTTGCATCGTACTTTGCGGTTTGGAGTTCGCGTGTACGTTTCGGTCGGATTTGTTCCGGGTGCGTGTCGGTCGGTTGGATTCGCGTGTTTTTCCGGCCGGATTGCTGTTTTCCGTGCGGCTTGGTCGGTCGACTTGGTTTCGGTACGTGTCGGTCGGATTTTTCGCGCCTTGCATCGTACTTGGCGTGTCGTGCGCCACGGGTACGTGTCGGTCGGTATTATTTCCGGATCCGAGTCGGTCGGCGCTTTTTCCGGCCCGAATCGGAATCGACCCCATAGTGTATAAAAAGGTGCACTGTCACTAAAAGCATCTAACCAATGTGTGTCCACAACTTCTCGTCATTGTTGAGTTCCAATGGGGCTCTAGTGCACATTTCTTTTTTTTAAACATATTTTATTAGGCATTTTCATTGGTCAACATACACGGAGGTCCCACAGTAGCCTCCGTTAATGCATTTTGTGCTGGGGAAACCACATATAACAAGTGACAGTTCACTTTCTAGTATACAGCGTAATGCGACAGGAACAGCGTGATACTGAATGTTTCCCAGCAACGTCTGTAGCTGAAGTGTAAGCTCATTGTCCTGAATTGTACAGCTCAAGGTATAGTAAAGTCCTCAATCCACTATAGCCTTACCCAAACAAAACAATTAACTCCCCCCCTCTCTCACCCCTGCTAGGCGTGCCATGGTAGAACTTAGGGTCTCCCTGCAGGGGACAATATTCGAGTAATCTGTGTTGGTGAGTGAGGGTGGCTCATGAGAACCCTCCCTAATAAAGCAGCTCTAATTGTTCTCACTGGGGTATTACTGCTCTACGCACTTGGGGTCATGGCCTAGACAGCACCCCACTCGAAGCCTGCTGTTCGTCGTGCAAACTGACTTCTGGGTGTTTCAATTGCGTCACCAGTACCTCCCATGCCCTGGCTGCTTCCAGGGATCCCCGACCCCTTCTAGCCTCTCTCAGTCACACCACTCCCTCATAGTCTGCCCAGCGTACTAGCTCTATTTTCCATCCATCTGCCCGTGGGCTCCCCTGGGACTTCCAATGCTTAGTGATCTCTCTTTTGGCTAACAAAAGTGCTAGATCCTGGAACCTACTAGTTACCTTCGTTTTGGAAGTATGAGGGAACCAGTGTAGGAGACAGTATCCCGGGGACCTAGCCACCTCCCTCTCTGTCACCACTGCTAATACTGTCACCTCCCTCCAATAATTCTCAAGTTTTGGGCTGCTACACATCATATGTAGAAATTCAGCCCCAAGTTCATAACAGGGGGACATTTAGCTGTTTGAGTCTCAAAATATCTATTTATATGCGCCGGCGTGAGGTATGCTCTATGAAGGACGCAGAAATGTATTAGTTGAAACCTAGCATTCCAAAAGATCTTGGTCATCTGGTCCACCAGGTCATCCCATTTTTTCTCCTCTATGGGTACCCTCAGATCCTCCTCCCTTCTCAATCACAGGTGATGGAGTGCCGTTAGCGCTTCTGTTCTGTGGGGCCGATATAAACAGGTGACCGCCTTAAATGTTCCAGATGCGGTTACCACATATTGGCACCCTCCCGTTGTTGGTGGTTCAGAGAGCCCCGCCCCCCAATGTTTCCGAATTGCCGCGCTGAGGGCGCTATGTAGCAGGAAATGGCACATCAAATCGTTCCTGAAAGTCGTCAAAAGGTAATAACGACTGGTCCTCAAACAACATGCCAACTGTGGTGGTGCAAAGACAGAATATTGAGTACAAAAAATTGAGTTGCACAAATATCGAGTTGCAAATATCGTGGGTCAGAAATATCGAGAGCAAGAATATCGAGGTCAAGAATATCAAATTAAAGTAAGTAATATCGATTTTAAAAATATCGAAGTGTTTAATATTGTTTGCAAAAATATAGGGGCCGATTCCGATCTGGGACGGAAATCTCTCAGACCGAGCCGGACCCGGAGAGATTTCCGACCGAACCGGACTCCTGCAGTCCGACCGAACGAGTACGATGCGGCCGTATGCTGCCGGACTCGATTCGGTCGGATTCCCATAGAAGTCAATGGGAGCCGGTCGTACGACGCGTACACGGGCTCCCATTGACTGAATGGGTACGTCGCGAACAAGGGCGCCCCCTACAGCGGCTACGCGTCGGTGCAACACGCACCATACATGCATGTGTAGGGGGAACCCATGGGTCCCCCCTGTGTGCGACTCGCAAGGCTACGGGTGAAGGGGGGTCCGACACGGACCCCCAAAGTCCGGCTCCGACAGTTCTTTGGAGCCGGACGGTACGAGTCGGTCGGGCTGTTCGAAGCGCGCATCGTACTTGCTCGGTCGGGTAACGTCTCCATTGCGTGGTGCGAGTCGTGTCCGTACGGGTCGGTCGGAGCAGTTCAGACCCGGAAACGAGTCGGTCGGAATCAACGCGTACATTCGCATCGTACTAGCTCGTTCGGATAGCTGTACAAGTCGGTCGGTAAAAACGCGCACGGCTCGTATTTTTCCCGGGCGAATCCCGTTCGGTGAGCTTCCGGCCGAGATCGGAATCGGCCCCATAGTTGTTAAAAATATTGTTTTTTATTATTGTTATGTATTTTAGTTTTTTATATGTATGTGATGTATGTTTTTGTGTATAAGAATTGTTTGTATTTTTAATATATGTGTTACATTTTTAGTAGTGATAATAAAATATATATTTTAATTTTGCACTTTTAGTTCCGTAGCGGGTTGTGGGTTTATAGGGGAATAGGGTGGGAAGTATTTTAATTATATTAAATGTTTTAATTTTTTATTTTATTTGAATATTGCGTTTTTAGTTCCGTAGCGGGATGTGGGTTTATAGGGAAATAGGGTGGGAAGTATTTTGATTATATTAAATTTATTGATTCATTTTTATTTATTAATATTTGTTAAATTGATATTTTATACTGTTAAATGTGTAAAGTAATTTATTATTAATTAATTAATTATTGGTTGTTAATTAATTTTAATTAATTAATTTGAAATAAATTTTGGTAGTTGTGTAATTAATTTTAGGTGTGTGTTGTGTTTATAGGAATAAAGGGTGGGAAGTAATGTGTGTTTGATTACTTAATATATAGTTGTTGATTAATGTTAATTAATAGATAATTATTTTGGGCAATTGTTTGCTTTTTTCTGTTATATTTCTTTTTAAAGGGGTAAAGGGTGGATATTAAATACATTTAAATTATTTAATTATTAGTTGTTAATAGTAATTGTTTTTAATTTTAAAATAAATTTTAATTGTGTTTTATTATTTTATAGTTTAATTTAGGTATGTGTTGCGGAAATTATAGTGTTAAAGTGTGTGTAGTAAATTAATGTTTATAGTTGTTCTTATTACTAATATTTTTTTAATTGATTAATAATTATGTTAAAAATGTAAATAAATTTAAATAAAAAATGTTAAGTGTTTTGTTATTGGTGCGGTGTTATAGGTTAGGAAATAAAATAAAGACATTTATTTTGTAATTAACTTTGTTGTGTGTAAATATTTTCTCGTTTAAAATAAATATTTTTTTTGTAAATGTATTTATTATTTTATTATATATAGTATTTGTAAGTTTTTGTTATATGTAATTAATATTATAATATGTGTTCTTTTTATATGTTTAATACATTTTATTTAAAAAGAAATTAATATTGTTTATTAATTTTTATTATTGTTTTGATTTTAAATGTTATATCATTATTTTTTTAAGTGTTTGAGTGTGAATAGTAATTTTATTTTCTACGGTATCCAACACTTTCCCTACTGTTGCATTCACTGGAGTGGGAATAGTAATTATTACCCCTCTGCTATCCAGCACTTTCCCTACTGTTGCACTCACTGGAGTTGGAATAGTAATTTTTACCCCTCCGCTATCCAGCACTTTCCCTACTGTTGCACTCGTTGGAGTTGGACTAGTAATTTTTACATCTCCCCAATCCAACACTTTCCCTACTGTTGCAGTCTCTGGAGTGGGAATAGTAATTTTTGCCCCTATGCTATCTAACACTTTCCCTACTGTTGCACTCACTGGAGTTGGAATAGTTATTTTTACCTCTCCGCTATCCAACACTTATCTTACTGTTCCACTCACTTGAGTGGGAATAGTAATTTTTACCCCTCCGCTATCCAACACTTTCCCTACAGTTGATGTTATTGGAGAAGGAATAGTACATTTTACCCCTCCGCTATCCAACACTTTCTCTACTGTTGAACTCACTGGAGTGCGAATAGTAATTTCTTCCTCTCCGCTGTCCAACACATCGTAAGTCCGTTTTTTTATATAGCGCAGCTACTCACCCTTATGGGTCTCAAGGCGCTGGGGGCCGTCGTGGAAATTAAGTGAGCTATTGCCCAGAGTCACATGGTGCTGAGCTGAGCTGCCGCCGGAGCCGGGGATCGAACCGTGAACCCTGTGCTCCGAAGTCAGCTGCCCTGGCCGCTGCACCACACCTCTACACATCCTACTGTTGCATTCACTGGAGTTGGAATAGTAATTTTTACCTCTCCGCTATCCAACATTTTCCCTACTGTTGCATTAACTGGAGTGGGAATAGTAGTTTTTTCCCCTCCGCTATCCAACACTTTCCCTACTGTTGCTCTTACTGGAGTGGGAATAGTAATTTTTACCCCTCCGCTATCCAACACTTTCCCTACTGTTGCACTCTTTGGAGTGGGAATAGTAATTTTTACCTCTCCGCTATCCAACACCTATTCTACTGTTGTAGTCACTGGAGTGGGAATAGTAATTTTTACCACTCTGCTATCAAACATTTTCCCTACTGTGCACTCACTGGAGAGGTAATAGTAATTCTTTCCCCTCCGCTATCCAACACTTTCCCTACTGTTGCTCTCACTGGAGTGGGAATAGAGAATTTTACACCTCCGCTATCCAACACTTATCTTACTGTTCCACTCACTTGAGTGGGAATAGTAATTTTTACCCCTCCGCTATCCAACACTTTCCCTACAGTTGATGTTATTGGAGAAGGAATAGTACATTTTACCCCTCCGCTATCCAACACTTTCTCTACTGTTGAACTCACTGGAGTGCGAATAGTAATTTCTTCCTCTCCGCTGTCCAACACATCGTAAGTCCGTTTTTTTATATAGCGCAGCTACTCACCCTTATGGGTCTCAAGGCGCTGGGGGCCGTCGTGGAAATTAAGTGAGCTATTGCCCAGAGTCACATGGTGCTGAGCTGAGCTGCCGCCGGAGCCGGGGATCGAACCGTGAACCCTGTGCTCCGAAGTCAGCTGCACTGGCCGCTGCACCACACCTCTACACATCCTACTGTTGCATTCACTGGAGTTGGAATAGTAATTTTTACCTTTCCGCTATCCAACATTTTCCCTACTGTTGCATTAACTGGAGTGGGAATAGTAGTTTTTTCCCCTCCGCTATCCAACACTTTCCCTACTGTTGCTCTTACTGGAGTGGGAATAGTAATTTTTACCCCTCCGCTATCCAACACTTTCCCTACTGTTGCACTCTTTGGAGTGGGAATAGTAATTTTTACCTCTCCGCTATCCAACACCTATTCTACTGTTGTAGTCACTGGAGTGGGAATAGTAATTTTTACCACTCTGCTATCAAACATTTTCCCTACTGTGCACTCACTGGAGAGGTAATAGTAATTCTTTCCCCTCCGCTATCCAACACTTTCCCTACTGTTGCTCTCACTGGAGTGGGAATAGAGAATTTTACACCTCCGCTATCCAAAACTTTCCCTACTGTTGCACTCACTGGAGTTTGAATAGTAATTTTTACCTCTCGCTATCCAACACTTTCCCTACTGTTGCACTCACTGGAGTTGGAATAGTAAATTTAATTATTTTGCTATCCAACACTTTTCATACTATTGCATTGATTGTATTGGGCAATTTAAGTTTAAATATTTTTGCATAGATTAATGTTTTAATTTATTGTAGAATGTTTTTTTAGATTTTAAATTATTTATACATATATATTTGATTTTTATATAATTTTAAAGTTTTAAAATAAATTAGAGATAATAGTTTATTAATTATTTTAAAGTTAATATATATATATATAAATTATTATGTTTGTGTATTTATTTTTATTTAATTGAGTTTATTTGTAATATTTTGTAAAAATGTATATTAAATTTAATTTATTTTGTTAAAATTAATATGAATATTTAATATATTTAATATATATTATTTTATTTTATATATATTTTAAAATCGATATTGTTTACATCTATATTTTTAACATTGATATTTTTGATTCAACATTTTTGTACTTACCTGGGTAGGTATGGGAGTCGATATTTTTGTTATCTATATTTTTTTTCCGCTAATTTTTACATTGATGTTTTTTACTTTGATATTCTATCACTGAACCAACCTGTGGTCACTCTCACTGCTACCCATGTCTCCAAACCTCTCCAGTTCCCTCCATGGAGCTCCCTGCACCAGTTCAGAGATATTTCTGGGGGATATGGATGTCTTAGTTTGGCCCTCTGTAGGCTTCTAGCCCAATACTTGTTAATGACTTTTATCTCAGTAGTGACCCACCTGTCCCCGGTGGGTAGACGCAGCATCATGTGTGATAACAAGTTTACGCTCGGGACTGCAGTGTCCAGGGGATCTATTCCCCTCATCCGGGCAGCTACCCATTTCGTGAACAACTGTATTGCGCGGCCAGGTAGTAATATTCGAAATCTGGAAGTCAATCAATCAATCAATCAATCAGGAGTTTGTTAAAGCGCGACTACTCACCCGTAAGGGTCTCAAGGCGCTAGGGGTGGGGGGGGGTGCAGGTTCCATTCCATCAAGGAGGGGGTCTACCTTACCCGCAGCTTTCGGTCTCATGAGAGTAGTCAGTGCCACTCTTCGTCTTTCCACTCCCCAGATGAACGACGTCACTAGGGATTGCAGGTGGCAGAACGATCCTGCCGGAATTCAGATTGGTAGCACTCCAAACAGGTACAAAAGTCGTGGGAGGGTCACCATTTTCAATAGGGCCACCCTCCCCATCACTGATATGGGCAGGGGCCCCCAGAAGTCTAGATTCAATTTCATTGCCCTTATAGCCCTACCTATGTTACCCTCTAGGAGGTCCGTCTGGGCATGTTAGATGTTGACCCCCGGGTAGAGGAGGCACCTGTTTTCCCATATTACGTCATTGATGCCCTAAGGTCTCTCTCGTCCCGCCGTAGTGGGGAACAAATAGGATTTCCGCCAGTTGGGGAGCAGCCCAGAAACCCCCCAAGAGACGCAAGTAATTCTTTTTCTCCATTAAAGTCTTCTC
The DNA here is from genome assembly GCA_963921515.1 of Calotriton arnoldi. NCBI lineage: Eukaryota > Metazoa > Chordata > Amphibia > Caudata > Salamandridae > Calotriton > Calotriton arnoldi. The sequence continues at coordinate 655,258 of CAWUFW010001994.1, read as the reverse complement.
TCGTGTTCCGGAGGAATAGTAATAGGTCATCGGTGTATAACGCAATTTACTGGGGCCAGCCCAGCACCTCCAGGCCCCTGTAAGGGTTTCCTGTTCTGGCCCTAGCCGCCAGTGGCTCAATGGCCAGGGCAAATAACAGAGGAGCGAGCGGGCACCCATGCCGCGTTCCCCTATTCACTTGGCAGCTTTCCGATATTAGTCCTCCCGTTTTAACTCTAGCACTGGACTCCGAGTTTAGCAACGACGTCCATTGGACGAATTCCTGTCCCAACCCAAACTTCAGCATCACCTAAAAGAAATATGGCCATTCAAGACTATCAAAGGCTTTTTCAATGTCAACTGCGAAGACAGTAGGAGTCTGCTTCCAATATATGCAGTAGTCTTCTGATATTCATTGCTGTATTGCGGGTGAGTATAAACCTCGCCTGGTCTTGGTGGAAGAGACCCAACATGTGGGGCAGTAGACGCGTAGCAAACATTTTACTCAATATCTTGTAATCCAAATTGAGCATGGAGAGTGGTCTGTAAGCTGCTTTGCCAGTTGCCAATTTCCCTGGCTTCAATTGGGGGACGATCAGAGCCTCTCTAGTTGAGCCTGGCAATGTCCCACCCTGCTTCACCTGGTTATACATTTCGACCGGTAGCTGTCCCAGCAAATCAACACAGGTAAGGTAGAACTGGAATGGCAGGCCATCCGTGCCGGGGGTTTTATTCCTGGCCATTGCCTTGATGGCGGCCCTAACCTCGTGGAGCTCTATATCCCTTCCTAGGGCCTTGGCCCCCTCCCCTGTGACTGTTGGCAATCCAGCGGGTCCCACAAACGAGTCAATGTCCGCAGTCATGGGTATCACTCTGCTTCTATAAAGCTCAGAATAGTACTCAAAGATGCTGGTGAAAGTGTGCCCCCCCATGAGCATCCCTGATTCCTAGGATGACCGATGCTCTTTTGGCTGGGTTAGCCAACCATGCGAGCAGAGCCTCAGGCTTGTCCCTTTCTGCGTGGGCTTGGACCATGTACTTCTTATCATCAAAGCAACGCAGCCTTTCTACATGTGCTGCCACTCTTTCTTTGGCAGCCAGTAGGCCCCCCTGCAACTCTCTATTCTCTGGTCTTGCTATTTCTAAATCTCTGAGTTTTCGTTCCGCTTCCTCTACCTCCCTCAGAAGGGTTCCGCGTATCCCCACCGCTTCGGCAATACACTTACCCCGAATCACAACTTTAAACACATCCCATTCCATCATGGTGCTTATGGCTGTCCCCAAGTTATCCTCGAAGTAATGTTCTATGGCCGTGCGTATCGTTGCCTGAAATACTTGGTCTTCTAGGGCTTCTGGTTTTAGCCGCCAAGTAGGGATTCTTGGTCTAACTCGTGCCCAGTGAAGGCCCACCAGCAGAGGAATATGATCTGAGATCGTTCGGGCTAGGTACTCACTAGTCGTAATGTGCTCATGCACATCTGGCGTGCACAGAAAAGCATCAGGATGAACATGCAACTCGTGCAGCTGTGAAAAGAATGAGTAGTCTCTGTCCCCCGGATGTGCTGCTCTCCACACGTCTACCAGTCCCTACTGCTGCTGCCACTCTCTGTGTGCTGCAGCTGCTTTCGCGACAGGGAAGTCACACAACGGTGGGTGGGAGTGGTCAACCTCCAGGTCTGTTACACAGTTTAAATCCCCTCCCAGTATCATGGATCCCACCACTGTTGGGGCTAGTTCTCTGGACAGGGAAGCAAAGAATGTGGCTTGGTCCACATTGGGACCATATATGCTTCCAATCGCCACATCCCTTCCATCTAGCTTACCAATGACCACTACATATCTCCCTTCAGGGTCCTCTATTTGCCTGACACATTGGAAGGGGACTCCTGCTCTTACCCAAACCAACACCCCCCTGGCAAAGGCTGAGTAATTCGTGTAGTAGGCCTGACTCCTCCACCTTTGTTGTAGTGCAGCCCCCTCTTTAGCTGTGATATGAGTTTCTTGTAGCATGGCTATGTGTATCCCTCTTCTAGTCAGATATGTCTGTACCTTGTGTCATTTGGTCATGGTGTGCATCCCTCGCACGTTCCACGAGAGGCACTTAAAATCTATGGTGGATGCCATATCATTGATGTTCTCATTTTCCTGATTCTGTGTCTACTCCTGGCACACCTAGCCCTTAACTTTGAAGCCCCCATGTAACAAAAATCCCAACTCCCCTTCCCCAGGACAGGTAATAGAATGAACCCCATCTAAACTTAGCACCAAGTGGTAACTTCCCGTGAATAGTCCATGCTGCTGTAAGTGAGGGTGTGGGAGCTACCAGTAAGCGCCGGGAACCTCGCCGCCCAGCGCCCCATCCAGTAAAGCATGCCCATGTACACCCCTCACTTCTTCTTAGGTCTAATGTGTGTTCTCATTACATGGCCCTTGCCTTTGGAAGTTACACCAGAAGGATACAGGTCGAACAGTCCACTGTACATGAGCTCTCCATTTGCATAGCATCAGATGATCTCATTGATCGATTTAGGAGTGCTTTTCGGTAAATACGTATCATAGTCTTCTGCTGAGCTAGTCCTCTGGTAGTTGTCCGATTGACAATCTTCGTGGACGCTCCGTGAGGATCTAGGACTAGTTCCTGCTTGGCTGAGTTCCGCGACTGCCTGGATGGCCTTATGTTGCTCAACCCTGACCTCCGCTGGAGATGGTGTTCTGGCTTTGCCTTGGTTTCCTCCCTCATCACACCCTGGGGCTCCTGGGGAGCTTCTCTGTGATCAGCGATCCGGAAGGGAGTTGATCCAGGTCCAAGCTTCCTGTGGCATCTGGAAGAACACCTGTCGGTGTTACAACTCTCAGTCAGGCAGGGAACAGCATTGCATAGGGTACTTGCCTCTGTCTCAGATGTCTCTGCACCACCAGGAACGAGGCCCGTTGTTTTTGCACCTCTCTAGTGAAGTCAGGGAATATCATGATTTTGCTGTTTTCAATCTGTAGATTGCTTTTCTGGCAAGCTTGCATCAGTTTATGGTCCCGGTCTCTGAAGTGAAGCAGGCGAGTCACAATCGGGCGTGGGGGGGATCCCGGCTTGGGGGCCGCGTCGGAACCCTGTGTGCCCTTTCCAGTGCATAGAACGGGGAGACACCTTCTGGAGCCACTTCCTCCCATATCCAATTCTCCAGGAATTGCACCATGTCGGTCCCTTCTGCACGCTCCGGGACCCCCACTATGTGTACGTTATTCCAGCGGGATCTGCCCTCACTGTCTTCTGCTCTCACCTCCAGGGTCAGTACTTTTTGTTCCATGGTGGATAGGGCCTGGCGCAGCTCCACGATGTCGGAGGGAATGTCGGATATGGTGCGTTCCGTGTTCGTCACTCTTTCCGCTTGGCGACGGTGGTCATCTTTGAGTGAGTTCAGGTCAGTGCCAATGGCATCTATCTTAGCCTCCAAGACCTCGCACGACGGAGTGATGGCTTGCATGATGTCCGCTAATGTCGGACGATTCTGGGTGGTCTCCTTCTCCACCCCACCAGTGTCTCCCTCGTCATCCGTCTGAGTGGGCTCCAAGGCCGGCTCGAGGGCTTCCTGCCCCTTTTTCTTGAGCATTTTCCCCATTCTCAGTTGGGGCTGGTTCGCCTCCTTAGTCACAGGCGGTTCATGGGTATGCTCAGTGACAACGACTGTTGCTCCCCTGTCTGCTCCTCCTGTGCTGTCCTTGCCACCCGAGGCCTCTAGTTTATTGACCAACATTGTAGGCGAGGTCTGCCTACAGTTCAGGTTCGGGGCAGGGGGGTGTCACTGCTTGTTAGGGCAGTCAGTGCTGTATGCTCCTTCAGCTCGTGGGTGGTGTTATGAGCTTACTGTGCCGCGAGGCGTTTTTCTTACTCCGGGTTGGGGGCCAGGCCAGTTCCACCCCACTGAAACTTGATGAGATCTGAGCCTCCCCCCCCTTCTCAAGGCAGACTCGAGTTTTCCCATTGTTTTCAGCCTTTCTCCAGGAAGGCCGACTGCTGGCTAATCTTGGCAGGTCTGCTCAGTCTCTTTGAGCACGTCTCTCTCCCCACCGTAGCCGAGGCCTGGGCTCCCTGTCATCTTGCCATTTCCTGCCGTGTTCACACTCACCTTCCTTTGGTGGGTGTATCAGAGCTGCTCTTTGCACTAGGGGGCTTGTTAGTGCAATTTTGTGAAGCCTTCCGACCTCATTGCGCCTCCCCCGCCTGCTCTCTTCGCAGCAGCGCTCATTCATTGGCACTGCTCTGTGCCGCGTCTAATACTGGCCCCCTCCTGCTGTGCTCTGGGCATTCACTCACTCAGTGCTCAGTGCAGGCAGAGGGATGATGCGTCAGGCTCCCTCGTGGACAGGGCTGTCACCGGGCCGCCGACAGCCTGATTTCAGCCGTGCTTGCCTCACGGCGCTCCTGGTGATTCATGAATCCCTAGTGAGCCCCTGTGTTGCTGCTCCTCCGCTGTGTCACTTGCAGTTACGGTCCGTTCTCTGCGGCAGTCCGCGGCCCCGCCCGTAATACTTCAGAGCTCCACTCCAGGCACCTCGCTGTTTATATCACCATCAGCCCGCTCGCTCCTCCTCCGCTGGGGCTTACATTGCAACGGTGGCCGCCATTTTGATGAGGCTGCTGCAGGTCCGCTCCGTTTCTTCGAGTTTCAGGCAGATTCTTTCAATAGGTTCCGCCGCCAATCTGTCCAGTCACTCCCGGGTGTATCCGCCACATTCTCGGCTGATTCACCGAAGGTTTGGGGCACAGGATAGTGGTGGATGGGGGAATCCCAAGACGGAGCCTGGCAGCTCGAGTCCGTCTACATTGGTGCCAAGCCACGCCCCCCCTCTAGTGCACATTTCTATAATATAACGTGACTCCAACTTACGCAGGGCCCCGAATCTTTTCCCTCCCCTTTCTTCACTAGGGATCTGGTCAATACAAAAGAAATGCAACAGTTCCCTTTTGCTGTTATGATCAGTTGAAAAATGCCTGGCCACTGGATATGTTACAAATAAGGACGGAGCTTATATATACAACTCAGTTCAGGCATACCGCTTTGACTTTCCCACCCTGCAGAGGCATCGTTTTTTCGCCGGGTACCTGGCATAAAGTATCTTCAAACAATGCTACAATACTCCAGGTGTAAAATACGCACACTCAGGACTGTGAGAATAAACTTGTTTTATTCAAACTGAATCAGCTCAGCGACACCTTTTTGCCCGCTGGCCTTGCTCACTGGCGCAAGTGCATACTGTCAACATAATTGTGCAATTGAAAATGGAAAGAGGACTGATGCTACAAATCCACATGGGCGCCATATTTAAATGGTGTCAAAGTCACAAAATCATAATGCCAGCTTATTCACAGGCTAAAGTGTGAACAAAGTATGGTTACTGTACAATAATGTTTCCAGTATTATATTTGATACGTAATACATTGCGTTTAAAAAATCCACGATATAGTGAACATTATATTCCCAGAATTTCACAATTCAAACTAGAATTGCTTCCTATTGGGACTTTAGCAAACATAGACAGCTACTGTCTAGATAGTAGAAGCTACACTATAATAGCAGAGATTATGTACAATTTGAGGAAGAAACCTTACAATTTATGCTGTCATTGAATAAATACCAGACATTCTGAGCTAGTAAGCCTATTTCCAGATATAACCAAAGTTTCTCTTCAGATTAAGTGCACTTGGTGACTGTGATAGTAGTAAGTGGGGGGAGGAAGGATGTTCTTGAGTGTTAGAGGACTGCAACAGGGTTGGTTCCTAACATGCTGCGGCATGTTGCACATAACTGGCTGCCTCAGGCTCTTTATTCCGGTTTGAGTCTCTGCTCTTCCTCTGTAAGCCTCTGAATGCCTCTGCTCCCACCAGCTTCTGGCCATCCCTATACACCTTTGACAGTCTTTTGTTTCTGTTTCACCTACACTCCTATACAGTCTGTACCCTATGCTTCTGCAGTTTTGGACTCCTTCTGAATCCTTACCGTCTCAAGCTGTCCATGGTAGACTCTGCATATGATGCCTTTTTTCACATCTCTGATCCCCTTCAGTTTTGGGAGTGTTCCAGGTTATCTTGAACTCAGTCTTCTTGCTGAGGGTGAGTAGGTGACACAGCATATATCCATCACCACAGAACAATTGATGGCCATAACAAATGATTCATAATTTGATTCATCCCAGATTGTTCAATTGAGCTTGGTAGTAATATTGGTTTTGTAAAACAGTCTACCAACACTCAGTAGTGGCTGTTAGATTTTCTGTTCAATTTATTTAGTGAACATTAGATTCCCAAAATTTCACAATTCAAACTAGAATTGCTTCCTATTGGGACTTTAGCTACAGAAGACTCAGCTTCAAAAATAGAAAGCTACTGGCTAAATAGTAGAAGCTTCACTATAATAGCAGGGATTATGCACAAATAACAGATACACTTAACTATTTTGGCCACTGGTCATGCAAATACCAAGGACACTTTGTTATTTATCTGGCCACTGGCTAATTAGAAGAGGTTATACACTATTTGGCCATCGGCCGTAAAGCAGCAAAGAAACCACTCCATACCTGGCTGCTGGCAAATCAGCAGACATTATTTACAATATGGCCAGCAGCCATGCAAATAGCAAATAAACCTAATCATTTTTCTGGCTTCTGGTTAAATAGCAGATATATACTTTTTTGCTGGTAGCCTGCCAAATCGCAAAAAAAAGTCACTATTTACCTGGCTGTTGGGTAAATAGCAGAAATTGTTTACTGTTTGACAAGTGCCCTTGGAAATGGAAAGTAAACTTCATTCCTCATCTGGAGGCTTGCTAAATAACAGACAGTATGAACAACTTGGCAACTAGCCGTGCAAATAGCACAGGAGCTTCACTATTTACCCAGCTGTTGTCTAAACAGCTTAAATTTTGTATTATGCCATATAATGATAATGCAATTTATAAAGCGCATACCTACCTCATACGAGGTGTCCCAGCGCTAGGTACAGGTATCTGCAAGCCTAATTGCAGCTATTAAACCCCCATTGATCCTGAACTAAAGAACCAGGGTTTGCGTTTTGCCTAAAAAGATCTTCCGACTGAACCTGACGAACCGTCAGGGGCAAAGCATTTGCTCCAGCTTAATCCCACTGAGAAATCTGAGCCCATTTACTCTCCACTATCCATTGATCTTTGCATGAGAGACAAAATGGAGAACAATTTTCAATCTCAAAGTTTCGAAGTGTAACCCATTAGATCACACAATAACCCAGTCCACAACTGGAAAAACATTTAGTAGGGCTTATTACAAATTCAAAAATAAGCTCACCTAACCCACTCTTAGCATAAGCATATAAAAATACAAAATTAGTAAAGCTTGTCCAAATTTCCTAAAGAGATGTGCTCGATAAAAAAAGAGAAAGTATGATTAGCTCAATGATTACAAAATAAAAAATCCGAAAAAATAAAGTTGCGTCAAATTGCATTAATTGAGTCTCAACCAACAGCATTAACCCTATCTTATCTACACTATCCTAGCAAGGATTCCCTATTCTAACAGATGATTGTCAGGTTCAAGAAAGGTGTCAGCAATGAAGTCCTCAGAAGAAGTACCTCAGGGATGGGTCAAGTAGCCTGAAGCCACACAAGCAAAGGTCTGCACCCTACGAAATCTCAAAGGTGTCTGTTTATCCTAAGTATCAACAAGCAATATCAACTGCATTCGAAAGAGCATGCCCCACGTGACCTTCTCCCTGGTACTTTTCCATCAGCCAGGCTAAAGTCTCCAACTCCCTTCTCACACTGATAAGAGTTCTTCTTTGTCCTTAGCCATTCTTCTTCTCCTCCATGGGAACTCATCCCTGTGCTCGTTACCACATTCCTCTTGTGCTTCTTTGTCCTATCACAACTCACTATCAAACAAAACAATAACTTTTCTATGCTAAATAGTAAGGCTTTATCCACACCTGCAGTGGAGACAAAATACAGCAAAATATTGCACATTGAAGGTTAAGCACAAATCAAATGTTAACTGCATCGTATACTTGCACTGAAATATAGCGTTAGGCTAAAACATATCGCACATGAAATTAAATGAACATACGTTAGGCCTAAAATAATAGCCAACTTATGCATTGGATTACATAAACGTGCACATTTTCTCTGCAGTTAATAAATGTAGATAATTCACCATTATCTCATTTCCACTAAATTATTAATAATAATTCTAACTTCACATTCAATTGATTAGACTTCAAACTACCGTAATACATTAGTTACTAACATTACAATATCACGTTAGCCCTTTAATTTTCGTAATCTCTAACACGTCCCTTACAATACTTTCCATTAGTCACGTTTATGCACAAAGTTTATTCACCTTTACCTTTACATGGAAAATTCTAAAGAAACATTACCCCTTATTTAGTAAAATTAGTCACACATAGTAATTGAGTGCCAACTATAGGTGAGTATGATGCACTCCTACGTTTTCTCAATCTGAAATCAAAATTACGCTTTCCCACATTCCATCATTTTGGCACCAACTAGCTAAAAGAGTTCCCTTCTGTGCGCACTTTCTTTACCTTGCGGACCATAGCCAACATCTCCCCTGCTGATCTTAAATTCCTCAATGGTGCATATGGTCTCACCAAAGATGGAAGGTAATGTGGACCTTTGTTAGCAAATGTCTTGTGATAGTAGCATAGGACTTTAAAAGAAGATCTCTGCCTCACCGGAAGCCAATGCAACTTCTTAAGAGCGGCCAAATCGACGCTGGCTTTGGTAAGTTCAGTAATAGACATGCTGTATAGTTCTACACTCTCTGAAGTCTCTTGATCTGCCCCTGTGTGACTCCTAGATACAAAACATTACAATAGTCGAGCCTGGACACGATGATGGCCTGAACTACTGTTTTTCTTTGCAGATTCTGGCAGATGGCACAGTATTTTTCTCAGCATCTTTAGCAGTCCATTGTTTCATCAAACCAAACACCAAGATTCTTAACCTTGGATTTGGGGACAGGTATTGGGCCCAATTCCTTAGACCACCATGCAGTGGACCAGATGTTTAACTGATTGCCCAAGGTCAGGACCTCAGTCTTCCCGAGTTAAGATTGAGGCAATTCAGGTTCATCCACCTTGCAACCTCAGGTTGCAGATTCAACAGGTACTTACCCACCAGGTAGAAGTGCAGACAGTAAGTGAATATAATAAGCACCCATATCCTTCTGAAAGTCACCTTTGATTTTGCTATATGTGGTCCTTAGTGCTAAAACTGGTTTAGATACAAACACCACCTTATAAGTAGGACTGGGCAAAATTTTAATTAAGTAAGAGTAATCAGGGTAATTTTGGTAATTCCGTATTGCGGGCCCGATTCACTAAGGTAAACTTTGACTAAAAGTCTAAGTTTACGACTTTCAGTATTCACAAAGGTAAGTACAAGTATTTTTAGGTTCGCACACGGGCGGAGTTTCTGCACTCGGGCAAAATCTCAGCACTCAGGGTGGATCTCCACCCAAGTGCGGGGGATTCTGCCCCAAGAGTGGAGATTCTGCCCCAAGTGTGGATGTAAAGATACTACTCACAACTTACCTTTGTGAATACAGAAAGTACTAAAGTTAGACTTTTGTTCTAAACTCAGACCAAAAGTCTAACTTTACCTTTGTGAATCAAGCACAATCTTTGCAAAGAAAAATTACAGAAAATTATATGACTGCTCATGCTTGCGTAATTAAGAGTAATTTGGGGCAAAAATCCTCCTGCAGGACCACAGGAACAACAGACGTAGCGCGCATGAGTGGCTTCTGTTCTGTTGCATTTAGCACAATTTTCTTTGCACAAAATGCACCTTTGGGTCCATTTTGGATGCAAAGATACATTTTGAGCTAAGAATATAGCTTTGAATGTCGTGCAAGGGTGCCTGCTTTGGCGCTAGGCAGCTAAATTTGGCACCATCGCTGGGGGAAATGCAGGGGTGCACAATATTCTAGTAAATATGGTACAGCCCTGCGTTTCTAAAGTGACAGAGCGTGTCGTTAGCCTTCTTGGCTTAACTACACGCTTCGCCGCTTTCTTGTAAATATGCCCCGGAGTGTGGCAAGTCTGGTTTCGCCCCGCGCACTACCTGGACAAAGAGCGGCCCTGCATACTGCCAATCTGTGCAGCCTTTTTGGCAGTTCTGATAAGATGTAGGCAGTCATGCACAGTCAACACAGTCATTCTAGTGTGACACTCAGAGACAGCTGATAATGCAGCTACTGGGATTCTGCTGTGTGAAAAAGCTTTTCTAATGCTTACTCAAGGCAGGCAACAACAGAGTCATGTCACGTGTGATGTTTCCGACCCATGATGGCTTCGACTCCTACACAATTTTGTTCACGCTGTAGGCTGGGCTGAGTCATGTGTTTGCAAAGTTCTCCATCGCCGTGCCATCTGTTTGTCAATGCAGCTCACAGTTTTACTGCATTGTGTACACTGCTGTGTATCTTAGATCTATTTAAACACAAACATCCCTTGAGTGTAATACACTGACAAACAGTATTCCCAAACTAAACCTTAGCTGACCTGAGGTAAAGTGCTCTGTAAACTGTTCTTGTTGACCCCAGGCAGGGCCGGACTGGCCTTGCATTCCACTGGGCATTTCCACTGTGGGCCGGAGCCCTTGGAGGCGCCCCTGGAGTCTCTGTCTCCCCCAGCTGCTGGAGAGAGGAATGGAGAGGGGGAGAGATGGTGAAAGGAGAAAGAGAGGGAGCAGGGGAAGGTAGAGAGGGGGAGGGGAGAGGTAGAGAGAGGCGAGAGGGAGGAGGAGAGAAAGGGATCAGAGAGGGAGGAGAGAGGGGAGAGAAATAGGTGGATGGAAAGAGAGAGTTTGCGCGAGGAGGTGAAGGGAACGGGCAGGTTTGAACATTTTTGCCAGGGTTGCTTTGGTTCCCCAGTCCAGCCCTGATCCCAGGTATTTTGCATTCTGATGGGCAGGGCTGATAATCTGTGTTTCTGAATATGAGCTTATTGCTGCTCGGGGATTGAGTATTCTGTGCATTTTCTGCGTCAACTTGGTACCAATTTTTCAGAACTGGCCCAGAGACAGCTTAGTTGTCTCACCAATCTTGTGTTTTCCCCCAAAAATTAATAAAAATGCATATATGCAGGGCTTTTTGTTAGCCCTATTCATCCAATGGTCTGCTCAAGTGTCAGTCACATTTTGCTTCCGCCCACCACAGCATACAGCATCAGGCAATGGGCCAGCTTCACACATTAGCAGTCTTACGCTGTGACTGCCTACATTTTCTTGATCATATGTGTACAGCCGCCTAGAGAGGAGTGTTCTTCAGTGCCAGGGCTGTTTGGACACTCTTATTTTTATAACTTTTCTTTTTTGCAGAATTGTTTTTTTTGCATATTTCATAGGTTTGCACAACAATATATAGTAAGCTTGAAAGGATACATTTGTTGGTTTTGTCAATGCTTGTTGGTATTTAATTTCTGCATAGGTGTTGATGGAGCAGGGGATACAAAATATTTTTGTACCCCTCGAAAATTAATGACCTCATAACCATTAATGATACTAACCGTTTGAAAACGCATGAATTAACCAACAAATGCAACACTTTATTAAACAGTACACGTGGGCAACAAGCTGATTTGTGCAAAATCTAATTTACTAACAAACGTGAAGCTAATTAAAACTTGTATTGTAATTTGCGTAGTAAGTAGAGTAAATTGCATGATTTGTATTGCGTAGTAAAATTGTATTGTGGCAAAGAATGCAGATGGTAAGTAAAATGCTTTAAATGTCGCTTCTGCTAGGTAATATCTAACACGGGTCTTTAGAATGGAGGGTGGTAAACAGAAAGGCTTATTTTCCATATTTAAATTTTCGTTGTGTTTGTTTTATATTAGTTTCGTTCGGGCCTGCTAGGCGGTGCTTCTAAAATGACCGCTGGTAAGGACGAGATTGTGTGCATTGAACAAGATGGCCCCTGCGCAGGCGCAGAAATGAAAGCTCCAGTCACGTGTATGCGGCCTGTGCTCGGAGTGAGAGATGTCAAGGCCAGTCTGACCTGCAACAAGGAGTGTGCCAAGTATTCAGCATATATTCCTGGGAACGGATGGGAAAGAGCCGAGTAACAATGGATGAACTAATGTGTGACCATCAAAGATGGTTACAAAATGAATTAACAAATTGGACCACTTTTGACATTTCGATCATGAGACTTATTGTGTGCTTTATTGTCCCCAAACCGGTTCGAACAAGGAGGGCGATGAGGTGACCATCACCACCCCTCCAATGGACCAATTAGCGTGATTCTTGCCCCTAAAGATTGCAACTTTTATGTGTAGTAAGCCAGAGAATAGGGTATAAGAGAGTCTGCTCTTATGTTGTGACGGTAGCTTCAAGTTTGTTTTTCATTTTCCACCTTGATGCTGCGAGAGACTCTGTCATTTTGGACTTTGAACTTTGACTGGGGAAGGAACGAGATCGTTGCAGGAATTTACCCGGGAGGTGCGTCCGAGGAGGTTAGCGGGACAGTCAGTCAGTTTGGGAGTCCTATCCTGTGATCTGCGGTTCATCTTCCTTTGGTGAACCATTCTTGTCATCGCCCCATGGCCGAGGGTAATGCATAATTTCTCACTTTTTCTAAAAAGCTTTCTTAAAATGTTTATTGATATTTCTAAATGTTTTGCATAATAAAGAATTTCACTTATCTGCTTGAAGAATTTTAGATGAAATTATATTCTAATTCTAAAATGAGTCTGTGGTTCTTTAATAAATTTTATGATTTATAAAAGTTAAAGGTTTTAATTGTGATTGAGCTGGTCTTAATCACCATCAACTAATTCTACTAGTTGGTCCATCGACCGAATAGCGGAGTACCTTGATGTTTGGAACCGACAGGATCTAAAGATAATGTATATAATGTATAGATCATTATTCTGTCAAATTTAACAAGGTATCCTGTTCGTCCAGCAGCTCATGCTCCTTGGTGTTTAATCCAGAAATTGAATGAATGTATGTGTGCGGTGTCATGGGCCCCACCGACATAAGTTTTAAATGACAAAGGTTGTGTAGGTGTTTTTCTGGATTGGTGTCCTAAGGAGCAAGTTATATTAGCCGCGCTGGATCAGATTTCTTGGTAGCAGAGTTATGGTTTCTATAGATTAGTTTGGTGACTATTGATTTATGATTTATTCATGTCTAACACTCTATGTCGAGTTTGTATTACGTTATATGTAAGTCGGAATTTTGAAGCTTCCGGGAAGTAGGAAGTGGACACGTGTGGCAAGAGAAGTCACACGGAATAGTGCATTGTCTGATTTTCAAATTGGTGATAACACAGGACTGTGTTATGTTAGGGAAATTTCACATATGAATTACATTTGAGTGAAATAGCAACAGGTTTTCTTGTGAAACTTTGGCCTTGATTCTCAGGAGCAGTGTAGTCTCCACATGTGTTTTATCCCCAGAGAAAAGGGTTTACCTCTTGCTTGAAAGAAGGGTGAGGTAGAGAGAAGTGCTACACTTATCGAGCGAAACAGTATTCTTGTAAGTTAGAATAAACTATCTCTTTTGTTTAGAGAAACAGACAATGGAAATGTGTTTTACGTTGTAACTAATCGATTTAGTCAAAAAGAAAAAGTTAAGAAAAGTGCCGATAAATTTTGTAAAGGAGGGGTCAGCAGAAACAGGAGTAGCGCTGACGTCAACAAAAACCGCGCTGGTATTGGCCAGTGATGGAAGAATGAAGAGCTTCCTGATTGGTGCGTTAGTGTGAGACGCGCTGGTATTGGTTAGTGTGAGAGTGACATAAAGCTTTCGGATTGGTGCGTTGGTGTGAGACGCGCTGGGATAGGTCCGAATAGCCGAGCAATAGAAAGAACAGAATAGTTGCGTGAATTTGTTTTGGGAAAAAGAACAGTGAAATATGGCTTATTATGAGTATGGTAGAGAGAAACCGTCATGGTTTGCGAAGCTTAACATTTTTTTCAAGAAGGTTGTGACTAGGGAAGGAGAAGTACTTCCTCCGCCGAAAACGCCAGCATCTCATATGATGTTGAAATATGGCTATCATACTTGCATTTGGTTGGAAAATTGGGCGAAATATACCCAAGGCAATGGAGTATTGGCATTTCCAGAAAATGGTTCGTTTAGCACAGCGGTACTTCGAAATTTGAGAGAAAAGATGATGAAACTTGAACTGAGACCTAGACCGACACAGTTTGAAGCTTTAGGTGAATGGGAAGATGAGATGTATGAAAGGGAAAGACACAGAGGTGCAAAGAGTTATAGTTTAGTTCATGGAAGAGTATGGGATTTGAATCATGAAGACAGGATGAGACGATGGCGGTATGCTAACATGACGGATGGCATGTTTCCTGTCAGAACAGTCGAAGAACTTGCAGGGAAAAAGTGTATGGAGAAAAAGAAGCATGCAGTCACAGAGAGGTATGGGTATGGAGTTAGCGACACAGAGGATGAGTTGCTGGAGGACATTTTGAATAAAAGACCCCCTCCATATCAACAGGATTCTGCGGTGGTGACTCCAAATGCATCACCAATGAGAACTGTAATAAATCAAAGCCCCGAACAAATGTCTGAAATGAATAGTCCATTTAATAGACTAGAAACACCACAGACTGTGAAACATGATAATGGTAATACAGCTGAATTAGCCAGAACCACAAGAGAATTGACTGAAAAGATAAGAGAACTGACAAAGAATATGGAAGCCGTGACTGTGCCAGTAACTATATGGCCAGTAATCCCAGTATTTGAAAATCAAAAGATAGATGAACACTCCTTAACAATTCCATTAAATTCCAGTATGCAAAGAGTAAGGGAAGGGATGATTCCAGAAAATAGAGAGAAAGAAGATTCTGTTGGTCGTTTTAGGTCAAGTCCACCTGTAAATTTGACAATTAATGAGAGTCAGATAAATAAAATTCCTATGGGAACTGAGTCAGCAACTGACCTGTTGACTTTGTCTGTACTTTTTTAGCCCTGATCCCTGGAATCGCCACGCACACTGCACTTTGATACAGCCCCTGGAGTGACTGCAACGCTTTAAAACGCCGCCCGTGGCTCCCGCGGGGCGGGAGACCTGTTGACTTTGTCTGTACTTTTTTAGCCCTGATCCCTGGAATCGCCACGCACACTGCACTTTGATACAGCCCCTGGAGGGACTGCAACGCTTTAAAACGACGCCCGCGGCTCCGCGGGGCGGGAGACCTGTTGACTTTGTCTGTACTTTTTTAGCCCTGATCCCTGGAATCGCCACGCACACTGCACTTTGATACAGCCCCTGGAGGGACTGCAACGCTTTAAAACGACGCCCGCGGCTCCCGCGGGGCGGGAGACCTGTTGACTTTGTCTGTACTTTTTTAGCCCTGATCCCTGGAATCGCCACGCACACTGCACTTTGATACAGCCCCTGGAGGGACTGCAATGCTTTAAAACAACGCCCGCGGCTCCCGCAGGGCGGGAGACCTGTTGACTTTGTCTGTACTTTTTTAGCCCTGATCCCTGGAATCGTCACGCACACTGCACTTTGATACAGCCCTGGAGGGACTGCAATGCTTTAAAATGACGCCCGCAGCTCCTGCGGGGCGGGAGACCTGTTAACTTTGTCTGTACTTTTCTAGCCCTGATCCCTGGAATCGCCATGCACACTGCACTTTGATACAGCCCCTGGAGGGACTGCAACGCTTTAAAGTGACGCCCGCAGCTCCCGCGGGGCGGGAGACCTGTTAACTTTGTCTGTACTATTTTAGCCCTGATCCCTGGAATCGCCACGCACACTGCACTTTGATACAGCCCCTGGAGGGACTGCAACGCTTTAAAACGACGCCCGCGGCTCCCGCGGGGCGGGATACCTGTTGACTTTGTCTGTACTTTTTTAGCCCTGATCCCTGGAATCGCCACGCACACTGCACTTTGATACAGCCCCTGGAGGGACTGCAACGCTTTAAAATGACGCCCGCAGCTCCCGCGGGGTGGGAGACCTGTTAACTTTGTCTGTACTATTTTAGCCCTGATCCATGGAATCGCCACGCACACTGCACTTTGATACAGCCCCTGGAGGGACTGCAACGCTTTAAAATGACGCTCGCGGCTCCCGCGGCGGGAGACCTGTTGACTTTCTCTGTACTTTTTAGCCCTGATCCCTGGAATCGCCACGCACACTGCACTTTGATACAGCCCCTGGAGGGACTGCAACGCTTTAAAACAACGCCCGCGGCTCCCGCGGGGCGGGAGACCTGTTGACTTTGTCTGTACTTTTTTAGCCCTGATCCCTGGAATCGCCACGCACACTGCACTTTGATACAGCCCCTGGAGGGACTGCAACGCTTTAAACGACGCCCGCGGCTCCCGCGGGGCGGGAGACCTGTTGACTTTGTCTGTACTTTTTAGCCCTGATCCATGGAATCGCCACGCACACTGCACTTTGATGCAGCCCCTGGAGGGACTGCAATGCTTTAAAACGACGCCCGCGGCTCCCGCGGGGCGGGAGACCTGTTGACTTTGTCTGTACTTTTTTAGCCCTGATCCCTGGAATCGTCACGCACACTGCACTTTGATACAGCCCCTGGAGGGACTGCAATGCTTTAAAATGACGCCCGCAGCTCCCGCGGGGCGGGAGACCTGTTAACTTTGTCTGTACTTTTTTAGCCCTGATCCCTGGAATCGCCATGCACACTGCACTTTGATACAGCCCCTGGAGGGACTGCAACGCTTTAAAATGACGCCCGCAGCTCCTGCGGGGCGGGAGCCCTGTTAACTTTGTCTGTACTTTTTTAGCCCTGATCCCTGGAATCGCCATGCACACTGCACTTTGATACAGCCCCTGGAGGGACTGCAACGCTTTAAAACGACGCCCGCGGCTCCCGCGGGGCGGGAGACCTGTTGACTTTGTCTGTACTTTTTTAGCCCTGGAATCGCCACGCACACTGCACTTTGATACAGCCCCTGGAGGGACTGCAATGCTTTAAAACGACGCCCGCGGCTCCCACGGGGCGGGAGACCTGTTGACTTTGTCTGTACTTTTTTAGCCCTGATCCCTGGAATCGCCACGCACACTGCACTTTGATACAGCCCCTGGAGGGACTGCAACGCTTTAAAACGACGCCCGCGGCTCCCGCGGGGCGGGAGACCTGTTGACTTTGTCTGTACTTTTTTAGCCCTGATCCCTGGAATCGCCACGCACACTGCACTTTGATACAGCCCCTGGAGGGACTGCAACGCTTTAAAACGACGCCCGCGGCTCCCGCGGGGCGGGAGACCTGTTGACTTTGTCTGTACTTTTTTAGCCCTGATCCCTGGAATCGCCACGCACACTGCACTTTGATACAGCCCCTGGAGGGACTGCAACGCTTTAAAATGACGCCCGCAGCTCCCGCGGGGCGGGAGACCTGTTAACTTTGTCTGTACTATTTTAGCCCTGATCCATGGAATCGCCACGCACACTGCACTTTGATACAGCCCCTGGAGGGACTGCAACGTTTTAAAACGACGCCCGCGGCTCCCGCAGGGCGGGAGACCTGTTGACTTTGTCTGTACTTTTTTAGCCCTGATCCCTGGAATCGCCACGCACACTGCACTTTGATACAGCCCCTGGAAGGACTGCAATGCTTTAAAACGACGCCTGCGGCTCCCGCGGGGCGGGAGACCTGTTGACTTTGTCTGTACTTTTTTAGCCCTGATCCCTGGAATCGCCATGCACACTGCACTTTGATACAGCCCCTGGAGGGACTGCAACGCTTTAAAATGACGCCCGCAGCTCCCGCGGGCGGGAGACCTGTTAACTTTGTCTGTACTATTTTAGCCCTGATCCCTGGAATCGCCACGCACACTGCACTTTGATATAGCCCCTGGAGGGACTGCAACGCTTTAAAACGACGCCCGCGGCTCCGCGGGGCGGGAGACCTGTTGACTTTGTCTGTACTTTTTAGCCCTGATCCCTGGAATCGCCACGCACACTGCACTTTGATACAGCCCCTGGAGGGACTGCAACGCTTTAAAACGACGCCCGCGGCTCCCGCGGGCGGGAGACCTGTTGACTTTGTCTGTACTTTTTAGGTCTGATCCCTGGAATCGCCACGCACACTGCACTTTGATACAGCCCCTGGAGGGACTGCAACGCTTTAAAACGACGCCCGCGGCTCCCGCGGGGCGGGAGACCTGTTGACTTTGTCTGTACTTTTTTAGCCCTGATCCCTGGAATCGCCACGCACACTGCACTTTGATACAGCCCCTGGAGGGACTGCAACGCTTTAAAACGACGCCCGCGGCTCCCGCGGGGCGGGAGACCTGTTGACTTTGTCTGTACTTTTTTAGCCCTGATCCCTGGAATCGCCACGCACACTGCACTTTGATACAGCCCCTGGAGGGACTGCAACGCTTTAAAACGACGCCCGCGGCTCCCCGGGCGGGAGACCTGTTGACTTTGTCTGTACTTTTTAGCCCTGATCCCTGGAATCGCCACGCACACTGCACTTTGATACAGCCCCTGGAGGGACTGCAACGCTTTAAAATGACGCCCGCAGCTCCGCGGGGCGGGAGACCTGTTAACTTTGTCTGTACTATTTTAGCCCTGATCCATGGAATCACCACGCACACTGCACTTTGATACAGCCCCTGGAGGGACTGCAACGCTTTAAAACGACGCCCGCGGCTCCCGTGGGGCGGGAGACCTGTTGACTTTGTCTGTACTTTTTTAGCCCTGATCCCTGGAATCGCCATGCACACTGCACTTTGATACAGCCCCTGGAGGGACTGCAACGCTTTAAAATGACGCCCGCAGCTCCCGCGGGGCGGGAGACCTGTTAACTTTGTCTGTACTATTTTAGCCCTGATCCCTGGAATCGCCACGCACACTGCACTTTGATACAGCCCCTGGAGGGACTGCAACGCTTTAAAACGACGCCCGCGGCTCCCGCGGGGCGGGAGACCTGTTGACTTTGTCTGTACTTTTTTAGCCCTGATCCCTGGAATCGCCACGCACACTGCACTTTGATACAGCCCCTGGAGGGACTGCAACGCTTTAAAACGACGCCCGCGGCTCCCGCGGGGCGGGAGACCTGTTGACTTTGTCTGTACTTTTTTAGCCCTGATCCCTGGAATCGCCACGCACACTGCACTTTGATACAGCCCCTGGAGGGACTGCAACGCTTTAAAACGACGCCTGCGGCTCCCGCGGGGCGGGAGACCTGTTGACTTTGTCTGTACTTTTTTAGCCCTGATCCCTGGAATCGCCACGCACACTGCACTTTGATACAACCCCTGGAGGGACTGCAACGCTTTAAAACGACGCCCGCGGCTCCCGCGGGGCGGGAGACCTGTTGACTTTGTCTGTACTTTTTTAGCCCTGATCCCTGGAATCGCCACGCACACTGCACTTTGATACAGCCCCTGGAGAGACTGCAACGCTTTAAAACGATGCCCGCGGCTCCCGCGGGGCGGGAGACCTGTTGACTTTGTCTGTACTTTTTTAGCCCTGATCCCTGGAATCGCCACGCACACTGCACTTTGATACAGCCCCTGGAGGGACTGCAACGCTTTAAAATGACGCCCGCAGCTCCCGCGGGGCGGGAGACCTGTTAACTTTGTCTGCACTATTTTAGCCCTGATCCATGGAATCGCCACGCACACTGCTCTTTGATACAGCCCCTGGAGGGACTGCAACGCTTTAAAATGACGCCCGCGGCTCCCGCGGGGCGGGAGACCTGTTGACTTTGTCTGTACTTTTTTAGCCCTGATCCCTGTAATCGCCACGCACACTGCACTTTGATACAGCCCCTGGAGGGACTGCAACGCTTTAAAACGACGCCCGCGGCTCCCGCGGGGCGGGAGACCTGTTGACTTTGTCTGTACTTTTTTAGCCCTGATCCCTGGAATCGCCACGCACACTGCACTTTGATACAGCCCCTGGAGGGACTGCAACGCTTTAAAACGACGCCCGCGGCTCCCGCGGGGCGGGAGACCTGTTGACTTTGGGGCCGATTCCGATTCGGGCCGGAAATCTCTCCGACCGAGCCGGACCCGGAGAGATTTCCGACCGAATCGGACCCGTGCAGCCCGACCGAACGAGTACGATGCGCACGTATGCCATCGGACTCGAGTCGGTCGAACTCCCATTGAAGTCAATGGGAGCCGGTCGTACAACGCGTACGCGGGCTCCCATTGACTCAATGGGTGCGAGTCGGACAAGGGCGCCCCCTACAGCGTGTACGCGGTGAAGCGATTCGCGCCGTACACGCACAGGTAGGGGGGACCCATGGGTCCCCCCTGTGTGCGCCTCGCGCGGCTACGCGTACAGGGGGGTCCGACACGGACCCCCAAAGTACGGCTCCGACTGCTCTTTCGAGCCGGAGTGCGCGGCTCGGTCGGACTGCTCGCGGAGCGCATCGTACTTACCTGGCCGGGGAACGTCTCCATTGCGCGGTGCGAGTCGAGTCCGAGCGAGTCGGTCGGTGCGGTTAGACCCGGGAACGAGTCGGTCGGAGCGGTCGGGACGCCCGGACGGGTCGGTCGGCGATTTCACATCGTACTCGCTCGCCCGGACGCGCGTACGAATCGGTCGGGAAACAGGGCTCCGAATCGGATCCGGTTAAGCCGAATCCGATTCGGAGCCCTACCGGCCGAGATCGGAATCGGCCCCTTTGTCTGTACTTTTTTAGCCCTGATCCATGGAATCGCCACGCACACTGCACTTTGATACAGCCCCTGGAGGGACTGCAATGCTTTAAAATGACGGGCGAAGACCGGGCCAAGACGGGCCCGTCTTAGCCCGTCATAGACTGTTAGAGGCTGGGCTGGGCCAGTGCTCTGAGAAGTATTCCCTGAGGACATCTGAAATCGTGGGCCTCCATGGTCTAATATCGGTATTGATAGTATTATTGTGAGATACTCTCTTTGGATATTAGCTTGTGGTTATATGCAGCATACTCTCCCTCGTTAAATGTTTGTTACTCCCCATGCTTTCTGAATACTCAAAGATTATTTAAAGTGTTTGTAATTAAGTTGAATTCCCTATTTTAGGATGAGTAAAAGGAAAGTGGGCAAAATGACCAACACAACGGGGGGTCAAAAATCCCTACTGACTTATCTTACAGGGGCTATGGGAATGATAGAAGACCAGATCAGTTCAGTTGAGGAAACCTTGATTCATGGTAAAATAACGGGCACAGTAGACAAAAGCCTAACGTTACAAGATCAAGTTAGATTATCACCAATTAACGCCCCAGAGATTATCATGCAGGCTAAGAATAATTGTGCCCAAAACACTTCTGATAACATCTATATAAGCGATTTGGAGATAGAGCCGCAGCCACCGTCCAAGAGACCTAGGAATCTGGATGTTACCAATACTGAATTAAGCAGTGTCCCGTCCCCCTGTATTGTATTAAATAGGAAACCTAGTAATGAAAAACGAACGAAAACTAGCAATTCGAGTCAACAGGGCAGAAAGGGAAAACTTGGTCCAGGAAAGAAGGCTTTACCTAGTGTCATGATAAATACTCAGCCGGACGATGCAAGCATTATAATAAAGAAAATTGACTCCATGCAAAATAGTTTAATGGAGGTTATCATAAAGTTAACTGATAGAGTGAAATCTCTTGAAGATTATATTATACAAAACATATGCTCGGAGCATTCTGCTGCCTATGTTAAAGCTATTAATCCTACTGATGACGTGCATAAGCAACTACTTGCGGGTCCAATAGATAGTATTAGCAGGTTAACCCCTACAAGCTATACCCCTGAACCTGTTTACCCCCCTTATAGGTCACGGCATATCTTGACATCAAAAGAGCCTGAAACAATTAAACTTTATAAGCACTCAAGAGCCCCTGCCACTGCTTATAGTAGAAAAACCCCTACACAGACAAATGTTGTGACATCAAATCTGCCATTAGTCTCAAGCTTCCCTCTTGAGTTACCCCCAGCAGCAACTCCATACACCATCATACTGGCCAACGTTCCCGTGTTAAATCCTAATCAGAAGGAAACGTGGGAGGCTCTAAGAAACAAATCACTGTTTTGGCTGGGTGAGCGGACTGGTCTCACAAAGAATTTATTTGCAAAATTTAAAATGGTGAGGAGGGTCTCTTGGGTAGGCCGGGAGAGCAAAAAGTTAGCAGGGGACTGTGTAGTACTCACATTTGGTGATCCCGTTTTGACTCAAGAGATATTAACAAGAGCTGGAAATACTAGTGTATTAGATATGGGCATTAATATTCTGCCATTAGGGTTTTTCTATCAACCTCATATGGCCTCGCACCCTCGAGGCCATTGTATATCAGCACAGGGAGGTTCTACCTATTCCTATAATGTACTGACAACTAATCGTTTTGATGCGCTCCATACGTTGGAGGACATTGATTGACTAAGAACACATAAATTATATACCATAAGTAAGGGAAAGGGGACTTTAATCCCTATCAGGAAGGCCGAGACTATAAACGACCTAGTGATACCTAGTTCATATATAGAAGTAATCACTGACCAAGAAGTGAGAACAACACCAGTTGAGGGCCCCATAAAGAGACCCTCCCAGATTGATGGCAGAACTAAGCACTCTAGCTCTTCTAAAAGGCAAGATAAAGGTGTAACAGGTGATCCATCAGCAATGAATGTCTTGTTCTGGAATGTGGCAGGGGTGAGGTCGAAGGTTGAAGACCTGCAATGGTTGTTATTTGTTGAAAATGTTGCTATTTTTTGTATACAAGAGACGTGGGTATTGAATGAGGTTCACATAAACGGATATAAGACCTACCATACTCCCGCGGAGCGTTCAATCTCTGGTAGAAACAAGGGGGGATTATGTATATATATTTCTAGTACTGTAATTATTAAAAAAAATAGTTTTTAAAGTTTCTAAAAAATTTTACCTGATTTTATTGCTGCATATGGATAGACTGCATACAGTGGTGCTTGTTAATTTTTACAATAATATTCCCAACGAACAAAGATGTCATATTTTGGGTGACCTGCGAAAAGATTTATGTAAAGTGTCAGAAAGTTCAATGGAGGACTTATGTATAATTATGGGTGGTGACTTTAATGAAAAAATTTGCCCTAATGCAGGGAAGGGAATTTGTGGCTTATATACGGAACAAGATTTGGAGTTTGCCCATTTTTCACACACCGTACTGGGGGAACAACTTAACAAGCTAGCCCACCAATTTGACTTAGCCTTTGCAAATGAGCTCTGTTCGCCACCTGTACAGTTTATGAATACTTTCAATGGTAGAGGTCTGGGCTCTACTATTGACTACATTATGATAACAAGAATACACTCAAGTAGGTTGAAAGCCTTTATGACCCATACTAATTCTATTAGTGATCACTTTCCTATAAGTATTTCTATCAGTACTCCTTGTCCTATTTCGAGTCACACCGCTAGTAACAGCGAGTTGAATTTGTTCCCCTTTGAACCAAAAATTAAAACATTGAATGGTTACTCGCTGAGTTGGGCCAGAATAGGTCCTCAAGTGATATTCAATAAATTAATTCTTGAATGTTCACGTGAAGTAACTATCTGTTTGGATGAGAGGGCTGAAAAGATAGATATCCTAAAATCGTTTAGTATTATTAGTAAAACAATTAAGGAATTACTAACAGTGAAAATCACACAGAGAAAGGAACAAGAAAAGGGTTGGTTTAATACAGACTGTACTAAAGCTCATTCTAACTTGAAGAAGGTTTTACATAAGAAGGATAGTACACAATGTGAAAAAAACATGGCTAGGTCAACATATAAGTATGCAATAAAAGAACGGAAAAAAGCACTAAAGGACGAGGCATGGACATCTCTGATTAAAGCTAGTGCCTTGAAAGACAACACTGCGTTCTGGAAAGTGGTTAATGCTCCTCTTTTAAACCCTATAGATCGGCCCACAGTTGAGGTTGCCATTACCGAAAACTCTTGGGTAGACCATTACACAAACTTATATAATGACACACAGGATCAGGACTTTGTAGTTTTAATGGAGAGAAACTTGTTAGTTTCTGGTGAGCAGACGGATGTTTTTCCCATAGACTTGTATTTTTCTTTGCAGGAGGTGATATGTGCTATTAATGATAGTATAGCCGGAAAAGCCCCAGGACCAGATGGTGTCCCTGTAGACGTATTTAAATCCAATCTGGTTTTCTGGGGTCCTCTGTTAACTCGGGTATTAAATGCCTGTAGTCAGCAACGTTTAATATCATCTTGGTCAGATTCCATCGTGGTCCCCATTTTTAAAACGGGTGATCGAAATAATCCGGTGTGTTATCGCCCCATCTCCTTGCTGGACTCGACCCTTAAAATTACAGGCCGAATAATTTTAAATCGTTTACAATCATGGGTGGAAGAAAATGGGGTCCTTTCTAGATTACAGTACGGTTTCCGTACGGGCTTAGGAACGGTGGAACAAGGATTGAACTTAAACTTAGTAATCGACAAATACACACGTGCAAAGCAAGGAAAGTTGTTCCTAGCATTTGTCGACCTAAGTTCCGCGTTCGACTGCGTGAATCATAACAAATTATGGGGCATTCTGAAAGAACTAGGGATGGCTCCCCCGCTTTTAATTTTTATAATGCAATTGTATAGTGAGGCTGGAGCCAGGGTCCGTTATGGAAAACAGGGCGAATGCACAGCTAAATTTCCTATTAGAAAAGGCGTAAGGCAGGGCTGTGTGCTCGCCCTCTACTTTTTAATTTGTATATAAATGATTTAGGACAATTTTTAGAAGGACAGTGTCAGAATCTTCCCCAAATTAATAAACAAGCTGTGCTAGCGTTGATGTACGCTGATGACGCAGTTTTGATGGCGCGTACTCAATTAAGTTTGCAGAAGATTTTAAATAATTTTGTTTTATTCATGAATGAGAGGGGCCTAAAAGTCAACATTTCCAAGACTTTTATTATGAAATGTGGGAAAACTAATATTAGATGCCGTGATATATTTATTGAAAATTCAAAGATAAAATGTATTAATAGTTTCTCTTACCTTGGTATACAATTTGATTATCGAGGTACGTGGGCCCCGGCGGTAAAGGGAAGAAATTTACTATTTATAAAAACAATTGGAGCTCTCACTAATTTTGCAAGGAGGCTGGGCAGAAGACCAATCCAAGAATTGATTGTTATATACAAGGCTAAATGCGTGACTTCAGCCATGTACGGAGCGGGTATATGGGGTTATAAAGATGTGAATTCTATCCAAATAACAGAAAACTCGTTTTTAAAATATCTATTGGCTATCCCAAACAGTATAGCAAATTTTATTTGTCATTCTGAACTTGGTCTGCAATATATTACTGACTTAATTAGAATAGAGCCTATTTTATTATGGCATAAAGTATGGGTAACAGAGGAGATGAGCCTTAATCGTGAGGTTATCAAGGACTCCCTGGGTCTGACCAGGACAGCGAGTATACCTTGGTTAAATTATATCAAAAAGTTTATGACTGATATTGGCCACTTAGAATATTTTGAGCAACCAGATACACTGTTTAAATTGAGTAGAAAGTCCCTCAAAGTAACATGTTTGGCCCATATGCAAGCCAATAGGTTAGCACTAGAGATCATAAAAAAGTCTGTCATGGATAACCAAATGATGCTTTCTTGTTATGCTATTCAACCGTACTTAGTACATGTATCTGGGTCCTATGAAAGGATGTTATTAACACGATTCCGATTGGGAATCTTCCATAGGTTGATAAGTTTTCCAAACACTAATGACTGGTCAAGAACTTTAGATGTATGCCCATGTGATGGCATCTCTAATCAGTCTATCATACATGTACTTTTTTTCTGTAAATTTTATCAGTACCCTAGAAATAGATTTTTAAAACAGATCTTAAAAAGACTGGGACTTAGACAATGCCGACCTGCTTTACTTGTATTACAGCTTTTAGATGGTGAACTAATTGTTATTTGTGTATCCTCATTTTTAAAATGTGTTATGAATTATAGGAAACTTTTATGATTATGATAAATGTATGTATTGTTTTTACTGTGCAAAACATTTATTCCCAGAGTGTGCTTCTTTTTCTCTCTTTCTATTGCTGTGCTTTTATGATTTATGAATTGAATCGAATAAAGCTTTAAACAACAACAACAACAAATTTTACAATGTACAAAGAAAGAAATAGATTTTACCACTTTTAGAAAAGTTTGGTTTTAGACAGTCTTATCCTGCCTTCTTAGAATTACAGTTTTTAGAAAATGAATATATAATATGGATTTTATTAATGTTTTTACAAAGTGTAGTAAAATGTAGGAAATCAATTGCAATGTGAGAGTCAAATTGTCCAACAATTTAATCATGTAAAGGGGCGTAAACAACTGACCTTATTTGTCGAGACAGTGTGTGATGTAATGATATGATGTCTATTGGATTTATGTTTTTGCACTGCTACTGTGTACAACACGTGTGATTTTATGTGCTTTTATGATTTTCTAAACAGAAATCGAATAAAGCTTTGTTTGATTTGATTTGATTTGAGTCAGCAACTGAAACCCCAGAGAGAAGTGCAAGTTGGGCAGAAATAAATAAAACCCCTGTGGGTCCGACTGCAGAAGAATTAAATGATTGGGTGAGGAGCTTGCAGAAAAAGGATGCTGAACCACAACTGTTGGATGTGGTCAGATTAAAAATAGATATGGAAGAATTGATTTTAGGGACTATTGGTACAGATCGATTGAAATCCTATCAAGATGATGAATTAATGTTTATGTGTAAAAGCGTCACTTGGAGAGCTAGGAACTTGCATGAAAAATTGGAAGAAACAGCGAACGAACTGGGAGTAGAGTTTGGAAAAATTAGAGGATTGCAGAAACCGTACAGGGTAGATTTTAGTGAAAAGGACATAGAAAATCTGAACACTTCAGGACGACTAACACAGATAAAGGAACTGATTGTGTTACTGAGAAAATGGGGAGACGTAGACAAGTGGAGAAGTAGGTGGATAAGAAGAAAAGAGGGAACAACGGATAAAGCATCATTGGCTTTTCCAGTAAAAGAGAAAGAACCGATAATAATGGAGTGTCCAATGAGTGAAACTTCCGGATGAAGTTATGTACATGTCCCATGGTCCAGACAAGATATATTGTCGTTTACGAATTATTTCCCAAGATTGAGAGAGAAACCTGTAGAATGGTATTGTTGCGGGGATTCTGCACATATACAGAGCTATGCACAGGATAATAGGACCTCGGTGTATAGTGGTGAACCAACCATGCACCTTAGTACCCACAATCCCAATCCGACTAGCTTTAGCGTCTCATTCGTTCTCCGTACTACAGCGAAGCTACCAATGATTAGACAACCCAGAACACGGTCTCTCTCTCTCTCTCTCAGGACTCATGGGAGCAAGAACACTCTTTCATCATTCACTCATAATTGTCCACAACGTGCGTAATAAGAGACACAGTATAGTTTAAAATGTTTATTTCAACTATCGTGCTCTAAGATAAAGTACACGTGCCAGTACTATCAGCATAATGCATAATGATAAAATAATAAGCATGGCTACAATTCCATAGAATACAAACGGGGACAGCATTTTTGAGAGACAGTGGATATAGGGCTAAATGGCCTTACCACCCTCCCCGTGCTAGTAACTAGTTTATTATAACAATAGAAGACCTCTGGGCTTTGTCAGTCGGACCCCCATACCTCAATATCTAGATGCAAGGTTTACATCATCAGACAAGCACAGCTCTTCTCCCTGGAAAGGTTGTTCTCCAAGTGCCACCAACAGGGAGATCACAATATTAAAAGCACACAAATTTCTCCAATGCAGCTGTACTGCGTGTTATGTCTAAGTGCGAGGGGCTGACCAGATCAGCAATAACAAGGGACGTTGTTTTTCGACCTTGTACATGGTGTGCAGACGAAACCCACAGGGAACATGAGAAAAGGTGAAAGGCAAAAAGGCAGACAGTTCTAATATAGCCGGGCATAGGCAGAGTCTGGAAAAACAAAGTCACAGAGTAACGTGTGCAAAATAGGCATCATGGCAGCCAGGCCTAAGCTAACTTAGCAATGTAGACAATGAGGCCACAAACCACACTACACCCTCCCCTGGTCAGTCGATAGGCCAAGACATAGGACGAAGACAGAGTCCAAATAGATGGAGCAGAATGTAAACGTCTATTTGCGAAAAGTTCTCATGAAGGACATTGAATGAAAAAAAGGTCAGGACAAAAACAAAATTCCAGATAGGGCCAGAAATCAGGGCACTAAGAAAATAAAAAAATCCAGAAATGCAGTTCGTTGAAAGTGAAGGACTCTAATCCAATAGAGTGTATGCGCAGAAAACTGCCACACCTTCCAAGAGGATGTCATTGGCATCGCCGGAAAAAAGAGATGCCAACCAGTTCAACAAATCAAAACTGCACTCATGTTCCTCAAAACAGGGAGCAGTGAACAGCATTGCGGGACAACTTGCGTGATACTCAATGTAACTTTGTTGTAGGAGATTCTGAGCAGCCGCCCAGATATCCCATTGCGCCAAAACTCCAAGTGCAGCCGCACGCGCCATCAATCCAGTGCCGGAACATTCCCGTTCATGGGCCACTAAGGGGCCCATCAACTGGCTAAAATCCGGGTCCGACTGAGACGTATTGGAGAGGCAAATATCCAAGGACCAAGAGAAACGACATCGTAAGCAAGACATCACAGGTTGCACGCAAGTGAAATACGCAAAGCGAAAAGAAAGTTTGTAGGACACACCAAGCGTCGCCAATGGTAGGACGCCGAAGCTGATGAGCATGCGTTCACGGAGCATCCGGAGTCGACCTTGGTTGAGTAGGCCCCCAGGAAGTGCAGCCATTGCGCAGCAAACAAATCAAAAGCAATATTCCAGCAGCTAAGGCTAGGAGCAATGGGAAGCCGCCAAAGACGCTGGAAAAAATAGAATGAATAAAAGCCGGAATTACTCCAAATATAGTTTGATAGGAGGTAACAAGGCCAGAGCCCACAACCTTAAAAAAGTGCACAAGACCTTCAGTATTAGAAGCATTGAAAACGCGGTGAATCAGTTCACCGAAATGTTGTGGGAGGTTTGTGTTCAGAAGAGCCTGTATCTCACTGTGGGTACTAGCCACCTGGAGGACGAAGGTCTCCCATGCGGAAGTGAGCATAACCTCCTGGTTCAATAATAGCGCCTTTATTCTGCTCAATTTATTGATATCCGTCGTGAAAGTTGGTATGGAAGGCCAAATGGGACTATCTGTCCTGTCATGCGGGGGTGGAAAAAGTACATTTTTGCAGCACACAACACGGTGGGAAACAGTTACAATGTAGGGGATGCCGGCCTGCATTCCACAACAGTCCTGATTATTCAGAAGCAGATAGCTACCATTTGCAAGCACAGTGAAAGTAGGGGATATAACAGGAGCCGGAAAGCCCCTCAAAACACAAGCAAGATTTGGAGCTGAAACATTACAAGCCCCGTGTAATTTAATGATTTTACAAATGAGGGAATGACCCACTGTAGAATCGCAAGACTCTCCTGTGAGAAAAACCTCCTTTCCGTCCCTAAGGCATCTGTACATGAAAGGCAGGGACCAAAGTTCATGCAAGAAGGCACTGCCTAAGGGCTGAAAACGTCCAACAGGATAATGTTTCATGCATGAACTGAACTCAAATAAAGAAAAAGGCAAAGCGATAACCCCATGAACTAGCCACACTGCAGAGTCCAACTCCGCTACAGAGAATGGCAACGGTTCTATCTTTTTGATATGTAAGAGAGTGTATGTTGCATCTTTCATGGACATAAATTGCTGTTTTGCAGATAAATTAAACGGTAAGAACAAGGCAGACGTGTTTAAAAAATGCCAAGGAACTTTACCCATTTTCAGTGTTTGCAAAGTCTATGCAAACTGCATCACTGAACGCAATTGATTCTGACCATGATATAACACAGATACATCATCCTGTACAATATCAACAACAGATGAAACAATATTCTCTAATGTATAAATGCGGGAAGACAGGGTATTAATACTATTGTCAACAACAGCAAGCACTTTTTCTAGATTTGCCTGATCGATTTCCCGTAAACGGGAAGCAGCTTCAATTTGCGAAAGCTTCCAGAGTTCATTGTAAGTCTCATAAATGAACCTTTTAGGTCGAGGACCACGAGGCCCTAGAACAAAATCGGACAGATCAATGTTGCCTGATATTAGAGATAAATGTGGTTTTACAGAATCTAATGAAGAGTGCTGCAACCACTGTTTACACAATTTCCCAACAGA
This sequence comes from Calotriton arnoldi, assembly GCA_963921515.1. Taxonomy (NCBI): domain Eukaryota; kingdom Metazoa; phylum Chordata; class Amphibia; order Caudata; family Salamandridae; genus Calotriton; species Calotriton arnoldi. Next base: position 625,040 of record CAWUFW010001994.1, on the reverse strand, counting down.
ATATGTTGTAACAGTACGAGAGTCAGAAAACCGTGGATCTGGCCTATCCTGTTTGTAACCAGGAGCAGAGTCATGAAAACGTAGTTGGCAGGCATTTGATGCTACGGGCCAAGCCAACCAGGGTGACTGAACAAACGTAGAAATATTAAAGGAATTATTTTGATACAAAGCTTGCAAAGTTGAAAGGGAAACATTAAAAAGCAAGCTCTCATTGGGAGTGGAAGACAATATGGGAATGGAGGGTGCATTCAATTGTTTGGAAGTAGCCAAACCCCAACACGTTGTTTGAAAGACCGTACTATTTAAAAATAAAATCTGGGCCGGGATTAGGCAATCACGGTGCAAAGCTTCCGTACCGCGTACCTGCCATGATTTGGTGCCCCAAATAGATTTTAAGTCAATGGTGTCTAGTCAGTGCTCATAACCACCCACGGCTAATTCGTTCAAAAAGGAACTCGAATATAGCAATTTGGTGTGGGTCAACATGACCTTCTGAGTGGACGAACTGTTCAATTTAAAATAATAGGACCCAGGGTTTGATCTATCAAAGTCCGTAAAATAAGTATATTTACTTTTAAGGGGCCGATTCCGATTCGGGCCGGAAATCTCACTGACCGAGCCGGACCCGGAGAGATTTCCGACCGAATCGGACCCGTGCAGCCCGACCAAACGAGTACGATGCGTCCGTATGCTATCGTACTCGAGTCGGTCGGACTCCCATTGAAGTCAATGGGAGCCGGTCGTACAACGCGTACGCGGGCTCCCATTACCTCAATGGGTGCGAGGCGAACAAGGGCGCCCCCTACAGCGGGTACGCGGCGAAGCGACTCGCGCCGTACAAGCACAGGTAGGGGGGACCCATAGGTCCCCCCTGTGTGCGACTCGCGCAGCTACGCGTACAGGGGGGTCCGACACGGACCCCCGAAGTACGGCTCTGACTGCTCTTTCGAGCCGGACGGCGCGTGTCGGTCGGACTGCTCGCGGCGCGCATCGTACTTACCCGGCCGGGGAACGTCTCCATTGCGCGGTGCGAGTCGTGTCCGAGCGAGTCGGTCGGTGCGGTTAGACCCGGGAACGAGTCGGTCGGAGCGGTTGGGACGCCCGAACGAGTCGGTCGGCGATTTCGCATCGTACTCGCTCGTCCGGACGCGCGTACGAATCGGTTGGGAAATAGGGCTCCGAATCGGATCCGGTTATGCCGAATCCGATTCGGAGCCCTACCGGCCGAGATCGGAATCGGCCCCTAAGTGTTTGGGAGCTACCGGGCAAAGGGGCCAGACAATGTTCCCATTGGGTGTAATTAAAAGTACCCCGAAGGGTACTTGGTTTATGGAGAAAATGGTCGCCCCAATGCTGGTAACAATATAAATCAGCATAATTTGCAGAATTTAAGTACAAATCTTCAGCATTAAAAGCAGCATAATATTTCAAATCAGAGAATAACGATTCAACGGCATGCACATCCCAATCATCAGAAAGAATATTACTTTTCACCACATCACCCATAGAAACACGGAGGACATTCAGTACATTAATAATTTCGATTGGTCCATGGATTTGGAAATTTACGGCATCCCATACGATGCCATCAGCGACTGGGAAAGCGGAAATGTTCACAAACGTGTGGTCACGCTTCATGATGTGAGAAGAAGAATGCGGAGCCAAAGTTCCAGCGACACAGTCAACTGCAGAGCGTTCAGGTAAATAATGACCATTAATGAGCAAGAAAAAAACTGTCACAAAGCCAGTTGACATGAACAGAAAAATCAGGAACAGCACCAACCAGATGTATGTCCATGGTGGGACCAAAAAATTGTCTCTGAACCAGGAGATAAAAACACTGAAGCTGGACGGAATAAGTGATGAGGTGGAAGCCGAATCAAAGGAAAAACGGGTTGGGCTCAGTGGTGTTGTAGGTGAATGAGCCACCGACTCGGTGGCGGGGAATGCATACTTGGTCTCCTCGTTGCAGGAGGAAGCCGGGAAGTTGAGCAGGCAATCAGGTAAATCTACCATCTCAATGGCAACATCAGTGGCTGTGTAAGATGGAGGGCTACAAACAGGAGTCCGTGAAATGGCTGGACATGATAACGAAGGTGTCACGCTATTCAGGATCGGCCAGATGTTGTAGCTTGACATTGTCCACTGAGATGTATCTGTTCTCTTTGCGACCAGGAAGCGGTGGTAAGATGACCGTACGAGTACCCTTCAAGCCAAGAACTGGAACCGGTGCACGATAAGAGGGGCCAAATTATTTTTTGTTCTCCACCTTCTCTCGGACCAGATCTCCAACCTTCGGAAGCCAGCCGGCAACCGGAATCTGCAACGCAGCGTCAGTGGCTGAAGGCAAGTGTTCGTTTGCAAGTTTGTCACGGGTCTCTTGTAAGTCCTGCATCATAGTAGAATGATTATCTACGTCAAAGATTGCGGCATTCGCCGCCATGTCTAGATCATCAAGATCTGGCACAAACATGTGTATGCCAAAGAGCATTTCGTATGGGGTCCGCCCACCCAGAGATCTTCTAGGGAGATTATTAAGTGCACGTTGCACGCCATACAAGTGGGCCAGCCAGTTCCTGCCAGTACCTAAGACCCTAGCTGTCAAGGATTGCTTTAAGTCACGGTTCATTCGCTCCACAATCGAATTGCCCTCAGGCCTATATGGAGACGAAAATTGCACCCGCACCCCCAGTGACCTCATAGCGTCCTTGTACGCCTTAGAGGCGAACGCTGGACCTTGGTCAGAATGGAAGGTGCCACAGGCAAAAATTCCCACAAAGACACGCAAATCCCTTATGACATTTCGAGGGTCAGCGCTGCGTTGTGGCCAGACCCAGATGAAACGTGTGCACGAGTCTACTGCAACTAAGATGTATTTATATGCAGTGTCAGAAGAAAATGGACCGCAGTGATCCAGGTAAACACACCCAAAAGGTTTGTTAGAAATGCAGAGCTGTGTTTGTGGTGGTCGTGTAACCGTTGAAGGCTTAATTTGCTGACAAACGTCACAAGAAAGCACATAAGTACGGGTCTGTTTATATAAACCTCGCCACCAGTAACGCTGCTGCAAGATGGAAACAGTCGCAGATACGCCAGCATGGGCCGAAGCCAAGCCTTCGTGTGCGGCCGTTATCAAGGAAGGTCTGCGGTCCGCTTTGGGAATCAGCCGCTCACCAACGTCTGGAATTCCTACGTAAGGAACTTGTTCGGGACTTAAGTGATAAGAGTACTTGGAAGGGAAACCCCGTGGGTAATTAGCACCTTCCTTTGTTGCAGCAATAGCTGCCAAAATATCATTATCTATTTTAGTCATGGATCTTGTAACTGCTGCTACTGAGCACGTGGCTACTGCTGATTTGGCAGCTTCATCCGCCAAACTGTTACCGACCGCGTGTGCGCCCACACGCTGGTGGCCAAGAGTGTGAATCACCTGTGTGAGGGGCAGACGTTGTTTAAGATCTGCCACTCGAACCCAAAGCATTTTATGCTTAATTGTGCTGCCTTTAGCATCTCTATAGTCGTTTTGAGACCAAAAGAAGAGGTTGTCATTAAAGGATTGAACACAGTAATAAGAGTCGCATACAATAAGTGTCGTCACGTCTGGATTCGCGAACTCAAGTGCGAGCACCAAGGCACGCAGCTCGGCCAATTGTGCAGTACTGTCTCCTAGTGCCTGTGTGTGCACTACACTCGACTTGAACTCACCGTTCACCATAGTACCTGCAACAATAGCACATGCTGCGGAATAAGCATGCTTAGAACCCGTGGCCGGTTGCGCCGAACCATCGGTGTAAATGAAATATTTGTACTCCTCAAGCAGCAGCAAAGACAGAGGAGGAGGATGAACAAATTCATACTGTAAGAACTCCTGTGTCTGAAGTGAGGAATCAAAGATAAAGGTGACATCCGGGGACGTCAGAGAGGTAGCCCATTGAATCCAACGGGGGTGCAAAGCCTTAGAGTTCGGTACACTTGCCTTTGTCACAGCCTCAAGGGCAGGGTATGGTGTTACCACTAATATGCGTTTTCCCTGTGCCAGTGCACGTTCTTTAAGAATCGCCATTTGCACTGCAGTCAAAACTTTCTCCGCAGAGGAAAAGCGCAACTCGGCTGAAGTGTAAAGATGCGATTTGTATGCAATAGGTACGGTGTCACCTTCGTTAAAGGTTAAGTACGTGAAACCCACTGCCCCTGGTACGATTCTAATCACCAGGTTTGTGTGGTTATAACGAGTCAACAAGAATGTAGATTCAAGTAGATCAGACTGCAAAGAGTGCAGTATTGAGGAATGCTCAGGAAGCCAACCTGACTTCGAAAAGTTAGGCTGTATCAAGGCATATAGAGGCTTGATACGCTGGGCATATTCGGGAATGTAAGTACGCCCGAAGTTTAGAAATCCCAGTAAGGACTGAAGCTTCTTCAGGGTGGTCGGAGGGCGCAAGAGTGCACACTTCTCCAAAAAATGGGGAGCTAAGCCCCTACCTTCATTGTTGAGCTCATAGCCCAAAAACAAAACTGTGAATTCAGCGATGTGAGATTTGGCAAAATTAAATTTGTATCCTAAGACCGCAAATTCAAGAATAACGCGGTCCACACGGGAAAGATGCGGCCATAATTCGTCATCTGTCAGATAGATATCATCGACGTACGAACACGCATCTGGGTCTATGCTGTCCAACAAAGAGACAACACGGGCGGCGAAGACACCCGGGCTGTTTTGTAGCCCATGGGCAAACGCCGGAATTTAAATAGTTTTCCACCGGAAGTGAAAGCGCTCCATTGGCTGCACTCCGGGGACAAATTGTGCGTGTAAAATCCATTGGATAGGTCAAGTGTCATTTTATATTTTTTACGAACAAGACTGTCTACAAGCGCAGAACTATGGGTATTTTGTACCGCAAAGGTCCGACAATGAGAGTTCAAATGTCGGTAATCCAAAACTAAATGGTATGACCCATCGGGTTTAGAAACCGCGAAAAGGGGATTATTCATTGGCGATACGCATGTTTCAATTACTCCTTGATATTCTAAATGTGTCAGAATGTCTGAAACGGGACCTTTAGCCTCCCGCCGGAGGGGATATTGGGCTTGAGGCTGTGGTAGAGACCGCAATGGTATTTCATGGGAGGGTGAATCCTCATCCCAGCCCACGTGATTACGGTACAGTGCCGGGGCCTGGGCCACAGCCCATTCAGCTGCGAGAGCCTCCGCTTTGTCCTTGGGGACATGACGAGAAAAGCTCGGAAGGATGACCTCCTCCCCTCTACGAGCAGCCAATACGAATGGGGGCGGCCAATCCGCCTCCGCCAACAAAATGTCGTACGAAGAGGTCAGATTTTCCCAAAAAATCCCTTTAATAACACGCTCAATGTCGCCTTCAATTTGAATTACTATATTAAATAGTCTATCAGGGGGTGCCACTCGGGTGTCAGCTGTCTCGACAGTAATGTATGTATCAGTTGCTGTCGCCTCCACATGAGGACGCAGTGCCTCCCGCACTATGGTAACTTCTGCAGCACTGTCTAGCAGCGTCACTGCCCACGTCCAATTCAGGAGTCTCGTTCTCACCGTCTGTGGCATACCTCGCTGTTAATGCTGCAACTTTTTTCTTCTGAAACTGTGGGCGAGAACGTGGAAATTCTTCTGGTTTCTCTCGGCCTGGTTGTCGAGGTTGGTCTCGTCCTGGTGGGGCCTCACGACCCCTGCCTCTATCCGGGCGATCTCCTCCACCAGTCTGAGAGGACGATGGTGCCTGTGAAGAACGAGGAGAACGCGGGTCAGGGACCTGAAATCTCTCTGGAGATTTAATTCTTGCTCGGTCGCGCAAATCATAAGTGCGTTCAGAAGATATGGAAACCGGGGATGCGGCACGCGACCCTGGTTTTGATTGTTGCTTACCCTGTTTTTTCAACCTCCAGTTCTTTTTAGTAAAGAACGGTTTCTCATCTTTCTCAGACTGAGTTTTTTGTTGTGGGTTTGATTGAGTTTGCGTTTTAGCAAAAGGCTTAACCCCCAAACTATTGCGGCCAATGGTTTTATAAGCCTGTGCAATAATTTTCGGTAATTCGCGTGGCTTGTCCGGCTCCGGGACTAAAGCCAATGCATTAGCGACTTGAAAGTTGACGGCATCACCCTTGACGTTAGCAAGGATTAGATCAGCCACCACATCGAACACTCTTACCAGTCTCATCCCCAATTCCACAGCCGCTTCAGGGCCATGTTCATCCTGCACTCGTTTAATTACAGAGGGGCGAACTGTCATGGAAGGAGTGCCGAAACACTTCGCATACACTGCTGCGAATACCTTGCCCCAGTTGTTGCATTCTGTCAACTCGGGAAGTAAGTCTTTCAGCAAACTAATTGTCAAAATCCTGTGTTTGTCCACAGGAGAAGTATTTGGAAAAACTGCCTCCAGCTGGTCCAATTTTTCTGCAAGCCAATAAGGCAAATCATCTTTATTTTGTGGGCGCTTGCCCATCACCGAATTAACCATGACGGGACTTATGGTTACACCGCCTGGTCCAGCTGGATGCACCGCAACTCCAGGAGGGGCTCCCTGAACGTTGCCTGTAACATATTGTACCAAAGCTCTGTGCACGCGGATTAAAGACGCATGCAAAATACGCAGTTCATCAACCGCAAGCGTTAAATAACGCGGATGTGGGGTGTACCCGGCCAAGACTGGCCAAGTGGCCCCCTCTATCGATAAGGGGCCTAAACGAATCGGGGTGACCGGATGGGGGAGGGCGCCATTAAACCAAATACGGTGTTGCCATGCCGTAAGTGGTACTTCAAGAGCCTGATAAGGCCTATAAACATTGGGTAGGGCAGTGGGAGCGTAAACATGAAACAAGTTGTCAGCTCCATCCACCGCCGGAAAAGTGACCCAAGAGTAAAACACCTCAAAGTGGTGAGCCGGATCGGCCTGCACCACAAAGATGAGAGCGACACCCGCGTCGGGCACTCCATAAGCCTGTAAATAAGCCCGGAGCGCAGCGCGGCTATGTGCCGGTATATTTACATCCGCCATTAAGGCCAAGAATGTTCGACAACCTAGTATGAGGCAGCGCAATATAGGGTTAACATAAACCTTTTAATAACTTCAAGCTTGAAAGAACGTATAAAAACATCAATATAGGAGGTATCACCCTCACATACTTTTCCGGAAGCGTAAGCTAAGGTTATTGTGGACAAGCACAAGCACTACTCAAGCGTCTCGCAGATAAGAAGCCCCACGTTGGTGGCGCCATGTTGCGGGGATTCTGCACATATATGCACAGGATAATAGGACCTCGGTGTATAGTGGTGAACCAACCATGCACCTTAGTACCCACAATCCCAATCCGACTAGCTTTAGCGTCTCATTCGTTCTCCGTACTACAGCGAAGCTACCAATGATTAGACAACCCAGAACACGGTCTCTCTCTCTCTCTCTCAGGACTCATGGGAGCAAGAACACTCTTTCATCACTCACTCATACTTGTCCACAACGTGCGTAATAAGAGACACAGTATAGTTTAAAATGTTTATTTCAACTATCGTGCTCTAAGATAAAGTACACGTGCCAGTACTATCAGCATAATGCATAATGATAAAATAATAAGCATGGTTACAATTCCATAGGATACAAACGGGGACAGCATTTTTGAGAGACAGTGGATATAGGGCTAAATGGCCTTACCACCCTCCCCGTGCTAGTAACTAGTTTATTATAACAATAGAAGACCTCTGGGCTTTGTCAGGCGGACCCCCATACCTCAATATCTAGATGCAAGGTTTACATCATCAGACAAGCACAGCTCTTCTCCCTGGAAAGGTTGTTCTCCAAGTGCCACCAACAGGGAGATCACAATATTAAAAGCACACAAATTTCTCCAATGCAGCTGTACTGCGTGTTATGTCTAAGTGCGAGGGGCTGACCAGATCAGCAATAACAAGGGACGTTGTTTTTTGACCTTGTACATGGTGTGCAGACGAAACCCACAGGGAACATGAGAAAAGGTGAAAGGCAAAAAGGCAGACAGTTCTAATATAGCCGGGCATAGGCAGAGTCTGGAAAAACAAAGTCACAGAGTAACGTGTGCAAAATAGGCATCAAGGCAGCCAGGCCTAAGCTAACTTAGCAATGTAGACAATGAGGCCACAAACCACACTACAGTATAGACAGGTAGAAAGGTTTGTAAAAGTTTCAAAAGTGTTGTGGGAAGATTTGGATGGACTGTTTGAGATTGTTGTTCCAGCAGATTTATGGACAGAGTGTAAAATTACAATTGACCGGCCGAAGAAAGAATATCCTAGAGATGCAAAAACAGGAGCCCCAGGTTCAGAAGTAATGAGAAAATATGAGCAGGCAATCACTTTTCTGAAAAATAAAATCCCACCAAAAGAAACGGACTGGGTAAAGATTGATAGAACAACTCAGGAGAGTAAGGAATCTGTACATGCCTATTATGAAAGACTGATTTTAGTCTTTAAACAGTATAGTGGTTACGAGAACTTGAGTGAAAAAGACATGAGTCATTTTGTGCATAGATTTGAATATGGTCTGCGACCTGAGATAAGTGAAATGATTAAGCAGCATATGTTGTGTTGGCAGAATAGCACAGTAGATGAGGTACTATGGTATGCAAAATATTGCAGTGACGATATTGAGTGTAGACAGCGTAAACTCAAGGAAAAGGCAATGTGGGCACAAGTAAAGGTTGCAGAAAAGCAAGAAGCTCAAATGAATAATCAGTCTAGTGATGCAGGACAGACAAAGTCCAAACCGAATATTGGTAAGGGAAAAGGTCAGATGAGTATAGAAGAGGCTAAAAAGAAATGGCCATGTCATAATTGCGGAAAATTAGGGCACTGGAGAAACTAGTGTAAATTTCCTCCGAAAGTTAATGCAGAAAATCAATCATTGAATCCACAGGTGCAGAATGAGGTGAGTTACCAACAGCTGCAACAGCCGCAGGTAGTTACTCAACAGTGTCAGATGCCGCAACCGCCTCTTTCAAAGAGTGTAAATCCTCAGAGATACAGTGCAGAGGCAGGATTCTACGGAGGAGAGCAGGTAACAAAATTGCCGCGCGCAGCTGCAGTTTCGCAGTATTGGTTACGGCAGGATGGAGATGAATCAGATGAAAGCTTATGACGGTGCCTAGGAGAGGAAGAGGAGTGCGTGCTTGGCGCAACTCTAGAGGTAGATCAGTCAGGTCCATTTGTGGATGGAAAAGTGAATGGTGTAAATGTTACATTCCTTGTGGACACTGGTGCTACCCATTCTACTGTTAGATCAGTGGAAATTCCAAACCTTCCTCTCTCAGGAGAATACATCCAAGTTGTAGGTGTTTCCAACAGGCAGATTAAAACCCCTCTTACAAAACCAATAGAGGTGTAGATTGGACCATTCAAAGAGATGCATCGCTTTGTGGTGTGTGATTGTAGTCCTGTAAATTTATTAGGACGCGATCTACTTTGCAAAATGAATTGTACCATCTACTGTGCTCCAGATGGTATTGCTTTCCAGACACCAGATGAGGATGTTCTGTATAAAATGACAATGGCAGAACTAGAACCAGGAGTGAACGATATGTTTCCTGTGTTTGATGCGAAGAAAATCCCTATCAAATTGAAGGAAATAGTCAGGTCTAATGTGTGGGACTCTACAGGCGAAGATATTGGACTGATGAGAGGAGTTGATCCTGTAAAGATCACTGTAAGAGAAGGAACAAATTACCCAAATACCCCGCAGTACAAATTAACGCCAGAAATTATTGAAGGAATAACACCTGTAATTAATAAGATGTTTGAACAAGGAATTTTGAGAGAAATAATGAGCAGCCCATGTAATTCTCCTATAATGGGATTGAAAAAGCCAAATGGAACATGTAGGATAGTGCAAGATTTGAGGAAGGTAAACAAAATTGTTATTCCTTGCTGTCCAATTGTGCCAAACCCTGCTGTGATACTGTATCAAATTCCACATGATGCAGAATGGTACACAGTTATTGATTTGTGCCATGCATTCTTTTCTATTCCATTGCACCCTGACAGCCAGCCATTATTTGCGTTCCGGTTCGGAGAGCGTATTTTGGCATGGTGCCGAATTCCTCAAGGGTATACAGAAAGTCCTTCAATTTTTAATCAGATTCTAAAGAAATCCTTAGAAGATTTAAAAATGCCTGAAAAATCTGTGATGGTCCAACATATTGATGACCTATTAGTGGCATCAAAGACCAGAGAAGCATGTGTTACGGACACCATTGCTTTACTGAATCATTTGGCAGAAGGAGGACACAAGGTGTCCCCATCAAAACTGGAATTTTGTCAACAAGAAGTACAGTACCTAGGTCATAAGATTGAGAAAGGGATGCGAAAAGTGACAACAGAAAGGATAAGGATTATCAAAGGAATGAGAGCCCCAATGACACAGAGAGAGGTGAGAATGTTCCTTGGAATGGTTGGTTATTGCCGACTTTAGATAAGTGGATTTTCATTGATTGCAAAACCTTTACAGCGATTGACAAAGAGGGATGTCAAAGATCCGATTGAATTGGATGAGGAGGAAATGAAGGCTTTTGAGGAACTGAAAACAAGTTTGTGTGAGGCACCGGCATTGGGAATGCCTGATTATGAAAAAGAATTTGAGCTGTATTGCAGCGAGAGAGACGGATGTGCACTTTCAGTATTAGTGCAAAGGCATTGAAAAATGAAACGACCAATAGCCTATTTTTCAGCTGTTTTAGACTCGGTAGCAAAAGCGTTGCCTGGATGTCTGAAAGCAGTAGCTGCTACTTGTGTGAGTCTGGAACAGAGTGAAGGCATTGTGATGGGATATCCTTTGAGAGTATATGTACCACACTCGGTTGAAATCCTTCTGACCCGAACAAAAACCCAATTCATGACACATAGTCGGCTGACTAGGTATGAAAAAGTGATCTTGGGTGCAGACAATGTAACCATTGTACGATGCACGAGTGTGAATCCTTCAACTTCACTGCCAGATGAAGTAAATGTAGAAGTCAAAGATGAAGTTGATCATAAGTGTTTGGATGTGCTTGAATTTTGCACAAAGCCTCGCCCTGATATCAGGGATGAACCTTTAAAAGAGTCAGATTATGTGATGTTTGTGGACGGGTCATGCCTGAGAACAAGTGAAGGAGTTTTAAGTGCTGCGTATGCTGTGTGTACGGTGGCAACCATAATGGAAGCATCCTGTTTGAGAGGAATACGTTCAGCCCAAGTTGCTGAACTGATTGCTCTGATTCGAGCGTGCAAACTGGGAAAGAACTTCCGAATTACTGTGATCACAGATAGCCAGTATGGCTTCGGAGTGGTTCACGATTTTGGACAGATCTGGTCCCAGAGGGGATTCCTGACTTCTGCAGGGTCTCCTATTAGGAATGGTGAGTTTGTGAAAAAGTTGCTTGAGGCGATACAGCTGCCTAAACAGATTGCAGTGGTAAAATGCGCTGCTCACAAAAAAGGAAATGATTACATTACAGTGGGAAACCAATTTGCTGATGAATTAGCTCAATATTGTGCCAGAAATATGACCTCAATGAATCGGAGAAGGGAAAAAGAAAATGTTTCATGTCCCTTGCTGTTTACTAACACAGTTGAGACCTGGGATGAGGTCAAACAATTGCAAGAAGAAGCAGGTGATGAGGAAAAAGATGTTTGGATAAAAGCAGGTTGCAGACAAAGAGAGGAAGATGAAGTGTGGGTTTTCAGAGATGAAAGACCAGTTATGCCTGATAGCATGATCTCTAACATGGCACGGTTGTACCATGGACAGGCACACATTGGTAGGGATGCCATGATCAGACTTTTCAGACAGACCTGGTACAACCCAAAATTTAGGGCTATAGCTGAAAGCCTTTGTCAAAGATGTCTTATATGCCAACAGATAAATCCTGGAAGGAAGACAGTAGTGAGTTTGGGAACAATAGGACGTGAAGGAGGCCCTTTTACCAGAATGCAACTAGATTTTATTGAAATGCCCCCAAGCAACAGATTGAGGTATGTCCTGGTGGTCGTCTGTTTGTTTTCTCGTTGGGTGGAGTCCTATCCGACAAGAAGGAATGATGGAGTTACAGTAGCTAAGCTCCTACTGAGAGAATTCATTCCTAGATATGGCTTTCCAGTAACGATAGAAACAGATAGAGGAACACATTTCCAGAATGAAATCATCCAACTGATATGTGAAGCACTAGACATTCAACAAAAGCTGCATTGTGCCTACAGACCAGAGGCTTCTGAAGTGGTAGAGCAAGTAAATGGTACAATAAAGAATAGGCTAGGGAAAATGTGTCAAGCCACAGGACTCAAATGGCCCGACGCCTTGCCATTGGTGCTGATGAGCATCAGAAGCATACCTGACAGAAAAACAGGTCTGAGTCCTCATGAAATAATCATGGGACGAGCAATGAGACAAGCACACGTACCTGTCAACAAACTGCTGACTATAACTGATGATCTCGTATTGGACTATTGCAAAGGATTGGCTGATGTGGTGCATTCTGTATTTCATCAGGTTGGACCGGATGCGACCACTCTTGAAAGAAAACCAGCTCATGATTTGAGTCCAGGAGACTGGGTCCGCATAAAAGTCCACAGAAGAAGAAACTGCTTGGTTCCACGCTGGAATAAGCCACGTCAAGTGATCCTGGTGACAACAACTGCTGTCAAATGTGCAGGAGTGAAAAACTGGGTGCATGCCAGTCATACTATCAGAGTTCCAGATCCTGAAGCTCGACCTGTAAGTCGACATCTGGAGATATCTGATACCAGTTCAGCATCTGAAGCAGAGACTGAAACAACCAGAGTTCCAGATCTTGAAGCTCGACCTGTAAGTCGACATCTGGAAGAATCAGGTACCAGTTTGACAACTGAAGAAGAAACTGAGACAATCAGAGTTCCAGATCTTGAAGCTCGACCTGTAAGTCGACATCTGGAAATATCAGATACCAGTTCGGCATCTGAAACAGACCAACCTGAACCCAGTGAAAGACAAAAAGAAGAATCCGAAAGCATAAGAACTGATATTAAAACAGGAGAAACTGAACTAATAAACAGTGACAATGAACAGCCAAGTACAAGCTTTGGGGAAATTCCTCCGGAAATTGTAGAAGTAACTCAAGAAAATTTAGATTCAGATAGAGAGATTGGGGAAATTGCGGAAGAAACACGAGGAGGCTTAGACTCAAAATTACAAACAGAAGAAACACAGGGAAATTTAGATTCAGATAGAGAGATTGGGGAAATTGCGGAAGAAACACGAGGAGGATTAGACTCAGAATTACAAGCAGAAGAAACACCAGAAGATTCAGATTCAGATAAAGAGGCTGAGATCATAAAATTCAAAGTCAGAGGAAGTGAAGTGAGGTCTGAGACAGAATCTGAAGAAAGTGAAGAAGAAAGAAAGCAAAGAATAGGACCAAGAAAGAGAACTTGGAGAGCAGAACGAGAAGAAAAAGAAAGTGAACTGAAAAGGCCAAGAAAAGGAGACAATTGGGCCAACGAAATTAAAAGACTGAGATATAAAATAATAAACTTGAACAAAGACAATGCAGAACAAGTAAATGAAATAACAAGTCAGAAAGAACAAAGAAAAACAAGTGAAAGACAGTTATAGAGACCAAAAAGAGTGAAAAGACCTAACTTGAAATACAAGTCACCTGAATGGTTATACATAGCACTGACTGATATTAAAGAAGTGGATAGCAGTCACGAGAACCCAGGTAAAGACTGTGAACAAGAGGATGAGCGTGAACTGTGCAAATCCTGAAAGGCAAAGAAAGAAAAACCGGAATAGACACACAAACTGATGAAGTCAAAGAAAAATTTCTGAGAAACCGAAAGGTGCGCTGAAAGCAGTTGATCCTAGTCAACACATGGGGGACGATTCTGATGCGGGTTGGAAAAGCTTCCCGACCGAATCGGTTGGGAAATGGTGTCCGACCCACTCAGATCGGGAAAGTCCGACCGGCGGAGTAGGATGCATCCGGATGCTTCCAGATACGATTTGGTTGAACTCCCATTGACTTCAATGGGAACATTTGTTCCTAACCGCATCAGAATTGGGCCCTCGGTCGGGAAGACACGTTCCCGATCCGATTTGGAAGGAGCAAATGCCGTTAGGAGGCCTTCCTAACCGCATCAGAATCAGGCCCTCGGTCGGGAAGCTTTTCCAACCCGCATCAGAATCGGGCCCCTAGATGTGAGTTTTTCCGTAGGTGGTGTAAGATGTGTTTTTATTGTACAGGTTTACTAATGCTTATTTGGTTTATTTTAGCGATCATAATTCCACTAAGATTAGCTGTAGAAGATACATTTGCAATTAAGAATGACACGAATAGTGACAAGAAATCTAACATAAAGAACACTGCAACATTAATAGATAGTACTGATTTTCATAGGGATAAGTCAATAACTGATTTCTCCAAGAATGTCTTCACGAAACTTTTGTACAAATATGTGGAGACAATGGATGTAAGAGATTGCTATGTCTGTATGCAGTTACCTGCGTCTGTAACAGAAGGTGTGACATATCATCACCTTCCTTTGACGTATGGAATAACTTGAGTGTTTTAGCTAGCTTATTTTACAAAACAGGTAAATTAGAATATTATTACACTAACACAGATGCTGTTTTTGCTAAAGTTCCCGTAATCCCTGAACTAAATAAAGTGAAGGTTGCAAAGATCTTTGGATAATTTTTCTTAGAAACCAAAGAATTAACATTAGAATATGCATTTAGACATAATCTTACTTGTGGGTTAAGAAAGGAAGAAAAGATTTTCTTAGACATGGTAGAAGACAGAAGGGTTAAGTTTCAAAGAAAGGTAGCAGGAGAAAAGACAAAAACCCCACCTTGGGCGTTTGAAGAGGGAAGTTATGACAAAGGTGAAACAAATGCAGCTATGGTTCTAGATTGGCCCCAACATGGAAAATTGTGTATTAGTAGAGATAACACTATGGGCCCAATTCTGATGCGGTTATGAACAAATGTTCCCATTGAAGTCAATGGGAGTTCAACCAAATCGTATCTGGAAGCATCCGGATGCATCCTACTCCGCCAGTCGGACTTTCCCGATCCGAGTGGGTCGGACACCATTTCCCAACCGATTCGGTCGGGAAGCTTTTCCAACCTGCATCAGAATCGGCCCCTATGTATGATAACTATTTCGTGGGTTCTAGTGAGTGCTGAGATACATATAAAATTCTAGGCGGATGGGGATTCAAAGGAGGAAAAGATCCAGTATTTCCAGGGATCTATTATATTTGCGGAAATAGAGCTTATTATAGGTTGCCGGACCACTGGTACGGAACATGCTATCTAGGCCTGGTCTTTCCAAAGATTTTTCACGTGGAAAGAGGAACGAAAGGAATTCACGAGATAGGTAAACCATTAACCCGCAGGAGGAGGGAAAGCTAATCAGAGATAATAGGTGACATTTTTGGAGCATTGATACCAGCAGTGGGTATATCTTTGAATGCATACAAGATTCGTAAGTTGTCTACAGTAGTAGATCGTTTATCAACGAATACTGCTGGAGGGTTCTTGATGGTAAATACCGAAATGGTTGCCATGAGAGCTATGGTAATGCAAAATCGACTTGCCCTTGACATTCTTTTGGCAAAAGAGGGTGGAGTCTGTGGAATGCTGAAGGTACAACATTGTTGCACTTACATTCCAGACAAAAGTGAGAATATACAGAAGTACATAAAGAACATTACTGATTTGCATAAAGAAATTGCCCCACTGGAGGTTGAAGGTGCTTGGGAGAGACTTGGTAAGAGTTTTTCCTCAATGAAGAAATGGTTCACCGAAATAGGTAGTTCTCTTATTGGGAAAATATTAATTCCAGTAACCTTAGCAATAGTGATAATATTATTATTAAGATTAGCCTATGTGTGTGTTAAAAGAAGAAAAAGACAAAATAAAGTAAAAAGAGAAAATGAGAAAAACAAAGAAAGAGAACGGGAGATGGGAGAGATCGAATTGGAAGAGTTTATAGAGAACATGTACAAAAGGTCTAAAAGCCAAGATGAAAAGAACACGATTGTCTAAACTAACAAATGCAAGTGGACAAGAAACATTTATCTGATAAATTTGGTAGGGATAGGTTTTAGTGGTGATATTAAAAATCACCAAAGGGGGAATTGATGGAGCAGGAGAAACAAAATATTTTTGTACCCCTCGAAAATTAATGACCTCAGAACCATTAATGATACTAACCGTTTGAAAACGCATGAATTAACCAACAAATGCAACACTTTATTAAACAGTACACGTGGGCAACAAGCTGATTTGTGCAAAATCTAATTTACTAACAAACGTGAAGCTAATTAAAACTAGTATTGTAATTTGCATAGTAAATAGAGTAAATTGCATGATTTGTATTGCGTAGTAAAATTGTATTGTGGCAAAGAATGCAGATGGTAAGTAAAATGGCTTTAAATGTCGCTTCTGCTAGGTAATATCTAACACGGGTCTTTAGAATGGCGGGTGGTAAACAGAAAGGCTTATTTTCCATATTTTAATTTTCGTTGTATTTGTTTTATATTAGTTTCGTTCGGGCCTGCTAGGCCGTGCTTCTAAAATGGCCGCTGGTAAGGACGAGATCGTGTGCATTGAACAAGATGGCCCCTGCGCAGGCAGTCGCGGTCCGTGTAGGAATGCCGGCCGGGCGGTGACGTGGGGCGGGGGAGGGGAAAGTGGGGGTAGCAAAGTACGGATTACGGACCAATACAGGTAAGTAAACATTTAAATCAATTAAACGAATTTCGTTGCGTGCACTGCATTGCATTTGGCGATGCAGCGTCCACAACGAAATTCGTTTTATTGATTTAAATGTTTACTTACCTGTATTGGTCCGTAATCCGTACTTTGCTACCCTCCACCCTGCCCCTCCCCCGCCCCACGTCACCGCCCGGCCGGCACTCCTACACGGACCGCGACTGTGCGCAGGTGCAGAAATGAAAGCTCCAGTCACGTGTATGCGGCCTGTGCTCGGAGTGAGAGATGTCAAGGCCAGTTTGACCTGCAACAAGGAGTGTGCCAAGTATTCAGCATATATTCCTGGGAACGGATGGGAAAGAGCCGAGTGACAATGGATGAACTAATGTGTGACCATCAAAGATCGTTACAAAATGAATTAACAAATTGGACCACTTTTGACATTTCGATCATGAGACTTATTGTGTGCTTTATTGTCCCCAAACCGGTTCGAACAAGGAGGGCGATGAGGTGACCATCACCACCCCTCCAATGGACCATTTAGCGTGATTCTTGCCCCTAAAGATTTCAACTTATATGTGTAGTAAGCCAGAGAATAGGGTATAAGAGAGTCTGCTCTTATGTTGTGACGGTAGCTTCCAGTTTGTTTTTCATTTTCCACCTTGATGCTGCGAGAGACTCTGTCATTTTGGACTTTGAACTTTGACTGGAGAAGGAACGAGATCGTTGCGGGAATTTACCCGGGAGGTGCGTCCGAGGAGGTTAGCGGGACAGTCAGTCAGTTTGGGAGTCCTATCCTGTGATCTGCGGTTCATCTTCCTTTGGTGAACCATTCTTGTCATCGCCCCATGGCCGAGGGTAATGCATAATTTCTCACTTTTTCTAAAAAGCTTTCTTAAAATGTTTATTGATATTTCTAAATGTTTTGCATAATAAAGAATTTCACTTATCTGCTTGAAGAATTTTAGATAAAATTATATTCTAACTCTAAAATGAGTCTGTGGTTCTTTAATAAATTTTATGATTTATAAAAGTTAAAGGTTTTAATTGTGATTGAGCTGGTCTTAATCACCATCAACTAATTCTAGCAGTTGGTCCATCTACCGAATAGCGGAGTACCTTGATGTTTGGAACCGACAGGATCGAAAGATAATGTATATAATGTATAGATCATTATTCTGTCAAATTTAACAAGGTATCCCGTTCGTCCAGCAGCTCATGCTACTTGGTGTTTAATCCAGAAATTGAATGAATGTATGTGTGCGGTGTCATGGGCCCCACCGACATAAGTTTTAAATGACAAAGGTTGTGTAGGTGTTTTTCTGGATTGGTGTCCTAAGGAGCAAGTTATATTAGCCGCGCTGGATCAGTGACATACAGCAAACATTGAAATCGCAGATGCTTAAGCTTAAAAGTGCATGACCTAAAATCGCATGGTTTTCTTCGTGCAACAACAAAGTTAGCCCTGATCATGCAGAGGACTCTTAATGTCCCACAAACATGACGCAAGCCTCCACGGTACACAAGTTCCAATTGAAGACGTTAAAATTATACTTTGGGAATGGCTATGTTTATGTTTAAATATGTTCATTTTGCTTTTATGACGCATACTGCAAACACTCACATGTTTATTTGCAGTGGAGCAAGTGATCGGCATACGTAGCCAAGGAAGCCAGAGTTCATTGGTGCCAGACTTCAGCTTTGGTTACAGTGATAGTGTCCCTTCAGCTAGGGGGCAAGAGGCAGAGGTTAGGTCCACTAGGAAACAGTGACATCAGCGCGTCAGCTTGCTTGTGTGGACAACCTGTAGAAAGTGCAGCGCCCCCTCATGTCTCAGCAGTTACCCCCAATTGCTTCTTCTGAGAGCAATATTGGAGTGAACCCATTTTGAGAGCGGGCCCTGTGCAAGGATGTTGCCGGAGTGCACCCCCTCTCCTAGAACGACAGGGCCACGTTTTGAGGCTTCTAATTGCAATTGGGAGTCCCTTGTGTGGCACTTTATGGGGACTGCCTAGTGCCTCCTTAACGCAGCTTTAACCCCTATTCAGAGGGTGTTGGACAAAAACGCAAAGTCCTCTGCCTTGGACTTGTGTCTAGCATGAGGGTTGGATGAGGCTGCAAAGGAAATCCTATGTCCCCAATAATTGTAGCTCTGACTTAGTAGTTGTGGCCAGACCTTAAGAGAAGACCAGAAAAAGAGTTTTAAGAAGAAGTACTGAGTGAGGACGCTAGGCTCCGCCCACTTGTTAATCTTCCTCTCTACCTACTTATGTTCGAGCAGAAGGTGTTTGCTTCCACTGTGAAATTGTGCTTCTTTTGCACTTTTTGCCTTGTGGAAAATCCTATGTACAATACAGTAGGGCTGAGTTGTTTATGAAGTCAAACCCGTCATCAGGGCTGATCTGTTTATTATGTAATATTAGGACATTGACAATAGGCATAACCGATTTATTGTCAAAAGCAAATGTTAAATGCAATAGGCCTTTAGGGGCAATTTTTTTACACTGTTTTGAAGCCTATGGACAGATATTTTGAAATGATGAAACTCAAAGATTACTGTAGTTATGATGTTTACCAAATGTGACAAACCCTCGTGGTTGAAGATCTGCACTCTGATAATACTTGGTGGGCCCTTGTAAACGGGTGCCATATTGTTTTGCCAACTGTAAATTTGGAATCTTTCTAATTTTATGACTGTATGCCTGATGGTTGCCATGTGTGAGAAAGATCATTTTCAATACATTAGACTTGAATTGTCAATGGTGACAAACAAATCACGGCGCAAGGGTGTCTGTGTTGGCACTAGGCAACTAAGCGCAAGGGAAAACACCGAGTGCGCCGTATTCTTGTGAATACGGCGCATCCCTCCGTTTTTTAAATGACACAGTGCAGCGCTGCTAAATTGCTTGCAGCGCTGCAATGACCCATTTCTTTGTGAATATGCCCCTAAATTAGGCCCCATAAACTTAAGAGCGACTTTCAGATATAAGCCAGTCCTGTTGGCTTTCACAATGCTGGTTATAAATGACTGCCCTTCCTTATGTTATTTATTTAAGTTCCTTTCTCTCCATGTTTCTGATTCCTTTCGCTCTTGTCCCCTACCAGGCTGTGATTTACGTTCTCTTGCAAATTTTGCAGCCTTAGAATTACGTGACGCACAGTGTTCTTGGTGATGTCCTCAAAGAGCAACTGGCATGCCACCCCTGCTCTTCAAAAGACCCTATTTATCTGGAAAGCAGAAAGCAAATTATAATGTTAGCTCCCAAATGGTAGAAATTAATGATAGTTCTGCAAAATAATGACCACCCCAATCATAATAATCGCACACCGGGGTAAACAACATCAAATGACTGCTTTAACACCCTATAATTTATGTCTAAAGGTCGGAAAACATATTTCATATCCTGCGTTACATTTAACCCTGGCATACTGCCTTCTCTAAGTTAAACATCAGAAAAATGTCTGTGTTTGGGGAAGAAAGCATTCGGAGATTATGGAACTGTGCCACCTGGGCATATGAGAATTCATTTCTGTGTATTAATACCTTACTGTGCCTGCAAATGAGAAATTAGAGATTGCATTTATTTTCGGTATCCCTAGCGGGGCACGTTTTGTGTTACATGTAATAGACTTCTGAACACAATACAGCACTCTCAGAATTGCTGTCACGTTTATTTAGAGCACAGCAAATAAATCATTTTAAAATTAGTGAACAGCAGCAGGTACAACAAGAAACAAAGCTGAAATTACCACAGCAGAAAATATATGTAGTGTAGAAAGGTTTTTTCATGAGGTGATACTACAATTTAAGGCATCCAGATGTTGTAGGATTTATAGTCTGTCTTCAGTGGCAGTGCAGCTGGGTCACAAGACTCCTCTACCCAGACATATATACGAGGGGATGGAGGGGGGTTCCCAAGGCTTTGTCCTTATCCCATTTACTCTTTCACTTATACCTTTGTCCATTGGTGGATCTGATACGTGCATTCAATTCTACCTTTGACATGTGTGCAGATGGTACACACCTTTTGTTCGATATGTAGTGCAAGGAAGGCAGTGCCCTGCGTCAGGCCCCTTGCACATGGCCTCCCTCAGGTCCTGGACACAATCTGCTTGTGGACGATGGGCAACTTTGAAAAGCTCAGTCGATCTCTAGCCAGAACTCTGCTCAGTGAGAATAATTCAAGGAATTGGTAGAGCATTTGTTGGCCCAAATCTATGAGCTCTACTGCTGTGCCAGCCTTGTGGTAGACTCAAGATTTATCTTTCACCCCTCCTGTCTCAGTAGTGTCCAATGTGTGTTTTTAACACCTAAGAACTTTGTGAAGAATATTTATTTTAGTGACATTTGCCCAAAGAGTAAAGACAGTAAACATGTCCAGACAATCTCATTTGGACTTGGCAAAACCGCCTTCTTACCTCTGCCTCAGAAGACCATCACTAGTTGAGGATTCGGGTTCGGGGGTGGGAAGGGGTCACTGGGAGTAAGAAGTTTCATGGCCACAATTGTATCCTTAGGGGCCTTGTACCTCTGGTGTTCTTGGGGCTTCTTGCAGCCGACCTTCAAACTGGGGGGACCCAGCAACACATTTAGCTCTTCACCCTCAGGATAATGAAGCTGAGACGTCCAAGGCTGGCTCAGAAGGTGCTGAGGGCCAAACACTCTGAGCTCAACAAGGCACAACAATAACACTCAATAAATCAGTGCGCAGTCAGTGCTTTTACTTTAAAAACGAAAGGACATTAATACACACACAGATAAACAAATCACCGATATATAGAAAACTGCAGTGGGAACACGCCTTTGGAAACCCCTCCTAATTCTTGCAAGAGTTGCCAGGGTGCACATCATCTACCCTAAAGGTTTATTGGAGGGAGTGATCAACCCAATAAACATTGTGTTCTTTGTTTGTGACACTTTGTTTGCCTGCATACCTTATTGTGGTTAAAAACCAGTATCCCCTCTCACGATCAGCAAGCACAACGCAGACTTTATATTACTTTTATAACAGACTTTTTCTCACCCCCTCAGACCTCCATAAGTTTAAGCTGTTAGATGTCCCGAAATGCTGGTCTTGTCCTCACAGAAATAGTGATTTACTTCACATGCTCTTTCTCTGCCCTCCGGTTAAAAGTTTTTGGTTAATCATTTGGAAGAAATTGAATGAAATCTTATACACTAATGTTCCATTTGATATAATTCATGTTTTTGTGGGTGGTTCCTCCCCAATTTGGGGTACACAGGGAAGTGTGTGCAAATGTATTGACTTGTTTATAGCTATTACCTTTCAGATTATTACCACAAACTGGAAGGATACTGCTAAAATCTCGTACCAAGCCTGGTGGAACTTGCTATGTCATCATCACAGACTAGATCGCGCGCACCTCTATACCCTCTATACCCTTATTGATTAAAAAAGACTTACTCTGGTCTCCACTCACGACATTTCTATCTAAAATGGCTACTTGACCTATTTTGTATGTACCTCTTCATATACTTTCCCAATAATGTTATGTTCAGTAAGTTGTTAATGATACTTTTGCATTACTAGTTGCTGCTTCTTATTATCTCCCCCTCTCCTCCCTCCATCCCCCCTTTTTACCCCTTATTTTAAAATGCTAAATTGCATATACTTTTGTATAGGTCTAGATGGTTCAAATTAGTTTTGTTCATACAATTCTTCTCATTGTTTATACCCGCTTTGGGTTTGTATTTGCTTTTTCTTTTAGCCACTCTACTCATTTTAGAGTTATGGTACTGTTTGAACCTTGCTTGTATATTTTATACTGATGTTTTACTTTGTGTATCATTTCAATAAAGCATTTTAAACTTAAAAAAAGCAGTATCCCTTAAGGGCCCAGTGCCTTCAACACAACCTTTTCACTATAAACAAAATAGCCCAAACATGATTTGTAAGGCTCTTCACAGTAAATCCCTACTGCCTTTAACAGTAATGTTTCAATGCCATGAAAAACAGACCTACAGACTTTGACATAATCACAAGGCTCTCACTGGAGAGTCAACTAAGAATTCTGACAGACACAACATATAAACATAAAATCCCACTCTGAATACATCAACATTTAAAACAGCCAAATCCACATAGGAACAATATTGGTAAATGCTCTCTACCTCAAAGTAAACTTCTGGCCAGATTTAATATTTCTTAATAGCTGCAGCCTGTGATCTGAATGCTGTGTTGTATGTTCTAGGGTGTCCAGCAATCAGGCATTTGTGTGACCACTACCTTTAATGAGGCTGCATGGTCTTTCTTTCACCTTTTTCCTACTTGCAAAAGGAGATCACATTTGCTCCTGTGGCTTTTGTTTCCCTCAGGACCCCTGTCATTCTGGACCACCCATACTCTTCGCCTCGCCCAGCACTCTTCACAGAACTGTCTTCTTCTCCCTTTGGTGAGTGGTCCTGCCTGCTCTCCTACCGGTCTGTCACTGTGGCAGGTGCTGGGGCTGGCTTTTCCTGCTGTGGGGAGGCGGTCGGCAAGGCACTCCCAATAAACCAGGGGGCAAGCCACTGGCCCTGATGTTAAAATCTGCAAGCTCTCCCAGGAGGGCGTTGCTGTTTCATCTTTGCCACTTTGTAACTAACCAGCATCTGGGCCCCCCTCACACACAGGTCCCCACCGAACAGCACTTTGTAGCGCTGAAGGTTTCTTGGTGCCAGCAGATCTCTTTAATCTGTATACAAGTGACAACTTTAATTTAGGAAAGCTCAGTTCCTGCTGAGCTGATTTCAATGGGATTTAGTGCAGGGGTCTCCAACCCTTTCTGTAATAAGAGCTACTTATATTCAATGGAAATCATCCCGGGCTACTAATATTAGTGATGTAATAGTGACCACCCCATCCAAGACTGCCAGCAGTGATCACGTCAGTGTAAGAGACAGGAGGGCATATGTACAAGGAAGTGGCGAAGTGAGGCGTTAGCCGTCATGGCGTAACGCCCCACTCCGCCACTTCAGAAACGCAAGGCTGCACCATATTTACAACAATATGGTGCAGCCTTGCGTTTCCCCCTGTGCTGGTGCTACACTTAGCAGTGTAGCGCCAACGCAGGCACCCTTGCACCATAGTGGAGGGGAAGATTGTTTATGTGCAGGAAGGTGTCCCTTCCTGCACACGAACAATCTTTAAATGGCATTTTGTCACTTCCATATGTGCTGCTTAATGCAGCACACATGGAAGTCACAATTTTTTTTTTTTTTAAAGATTGTTTATGTGCAGGAAGGGGGACCTTCCTGTACATAAATAATCTAAGGCTTTTTGCTTTTTCCATGTGTGCTGCACAAGGCAGCACACATGGAAAAAGCAATAACGAGGAGAAATAATGCATTTCTCCTCGTTTCGCCAACTTAAGACCTGGTTTTCCTGGTCTTAATTTTGACGCTGCCTCCTATTTATGCTGCCCTTGTACATATGGGGCAGCGTCAAAATCAATCGGTGTTGCAGTGGAACGCCCACCGCAACACCCACTGCCCACCCCTTTCACGCTAAGCATTGCGTGAAAGGGGGCCTTATTTACAAGGCAGCGCTTAACGCTGCCTTGTAAATAAGGCAAAGCCCCTATGGCCACGGAAACGTCACAAAAAGTAACGTTCTCGTGGCGATAGGGGCTTGTACATATGCCCCAGGGTTTCCATCAGTAATATAAAAAGATCCTTTGAGAAATTGAAATGACTGCACATGGGTAATATATAAAAACCATAGCTGCAATCCCCTGGCACTAAGGTAATAATGTGAGTAATAAACCTCCACAACTCAATTAATAGCTTTAAAACACATTTGAAAACACAACTATTTTTTGCCAAACATCAGCTTATGAGTTCTGAAAATAGAAATTATATTTTAGTATACATATAATAGTTCAACCAAGCAAAAGCTTCTATATTAGTAGGCTGGGCTGAACACAGGAGAGCTACTCAAGGGTAGCTGGAGAGCTACCTGTAGCTCACAAGTTACTCGTTGGAGACACCTGATTTAGTGGGTTTTGCGTCAGGGAACCTCCCTAGTAACTAGTATTAGCAGCTTTGGAGGATTTCCTCTGCCCCTCCCAGTTTCTGCACCTCTGCTTTTTCCACCTAATAGTAGATTTAATATTGGGGCTCTGGGCCTCAGGGGTGCATCATAGTCCATGATATTCGGATGCCGTAAGCCTGAGATGTCCCAAAAGCCACCGTGGTATATCCATCGGAAAAGGTGTGCTATGGTGTGAGGTGGGGGAGGGGGGCTGTTCGAGGGTAATATTAAAGGTAGGACAACACTCTTAAAGTTGTTCAAAGAATAACTTCTTG